>LPNX010783664.1:2063-53226 GCA_001517045.1 Pseudotsuga menziesii | reverse complement strand
CCCGGGAAGGTGAAAAGGCTGGTTCTCAACCACCTCATTGTAATCTATAAATTAATGTTTTTAGTCGTGAATAGTAATTGGAATCGGGAGTTATTACCAACAATTAACAAAAGACCAATAACTTTAATTACCAACTATATTAATAGATTTTAAAACAAGCGAGGAAGGAAATTCGAGTTAAGATCATGTCATAATGTCTCAAATATTTGTTTGAGCTACAAAATTTGGACTGAATGCTAGATACTCAAGGTGGCTTTAATTCTATGTGTCTTTGATTCTAACATCCAACACATTTTAAGAAAATAAGAGCAAGTCGTTAATGCATTATGCATTTAGCAGAAGATTACATACAATGCATGATACAATAATGAGCATGTGTAAATTATATTTGAAGAACAAAATTCTTAAAGATCTCGACACAAATGAACACTCTTCAAATAATGGAAGATTTGCAACAACAAAATGTTCAACATTAGCATATGTATGACGAGTATATGATAGAAATTGTGGAACTATTTGGTCTAGGATGATCTTAAAAGGAAAAATACTCAAAATTCTTAACTCTTAGACAAAACAGGTATCATTTTGAAGAGCTCGACAATAAAACTCCAACGTCGCTTGAATCACGTCAAACGAGCTCTAGATGAAGAAGATATCAGCGTCTAAAGTTTCAGCAAAGGAGTGATTTAATTGGGTAGAAATGGCAAAAAAATTGCCACATGGCACCACTGAAAGGGTGACATGTGGTAGGGTGGAATGATGTGGCAGCTCCTTAGGTGATATGGAGCTTGGTTGGATGCATAGGTGACATTCCAGTTAAATGAGCGTGGCACAGTTGGAATCTGTGTGGCAGATAACATGGGCATATCATCATTCAACATGTGGCAGCACCCGAATGGCCGATTTGCATTGTCACTGCGAAAAGAAACTATAGGTTTGCAGGGATTGAACCTATGACCCACAACACACTAGTCATGCATCTTATAAATAGGAGTTTCCCCTTCCCCTCGTGCTTCGGGAAAGTCCCTCCAGGTCCTTCCCTTCCTTTGTCAGGGAAGTCCCTCTCCCGTATGGTCGAGCAGCTCTGCCCCTCTCCTTTTAGTCGAGCACGCCCAGGAACGACCACTGGTAACAAATTGATAGAAAAGGTACCAAAAAGACTAAGGCCAGGAATCAATGGTCAGTAATCGCTTCTGGTTGGTTAGGAACGTTCATCCATATTCTGCTTCTTGCTAGCACACCTACAACTTGTTTTTTTCCAATTGTTGGCGTGAATCGTATTTAATTTGGTGGAGAAAAGGGGGGCCAATGGGTGTTCAACCTACAACCAATGCCACTCAAATCATGTGTTTCACCATTTCACAATGTGGCGCATTTCGTTATGGCGCCAAGATACATTATAGCTAACAACCAATGAAATGTGGGCAGGTAGAGCTCGTGGGCATGACCCTGGGACTCCCACCATGTTGTTTTCAACGTGCCAACAAGATCTTAACAAACCAATGCCACGCTGGAGTGGATAGACTGCAAATTTATTGCATACCAAGGTTGGAATATGTGCTTATCATAGGGATTGGCAATTTCAACAAAGATTTGGAGCATACCATATTAATGCTAAATTATACCATGATATGGCGAAGGTCGTGGTTAATTTTTTATGGTTAGCGATGAAAAGTGGCAGCTGGAAAATTTTAAATGCCAAAACTTTATGCCATATAGTTGGAGTATTGTTAATGCCAACCAACAACCATTTTATCTATGGTATATAGTTTAAAAACGAACATTGGCATGCTATGTTTGGATTTTTACTTGCCACATTTAAAAGTGGTTATTAACCACCTTTACGCTATATAAGTGCTCTATCATCAAGCCACGGGGAGGATTCAGACAAGTCATTGGGTAGGAAAAGTCTCGAGGGGCCATCAAGTTAGAGTTGAAGCCATGGGAACAAACCAAGGATGAAGGGGTCGAGCGCATGCCACGAGATGGGTCACAACACTTTGGTAAAGTTTGTTATTGTGTGCTAAAGTAAGTCCCTTTTATATGGTCTTGTTATTGTGTTGTTTTATTATGGGGGCTTGCGTTATAGTTTAATGTTAAACTATTGAAGCCCTCTTGTAACAAGAGAATTATGAGAATTGACATATGCATATTCCACTGGGGTTGTGACCAATGTGTCCACCACATTTGCATGTTCAATTGCATTGTAATATTTGATGATGTTACATGATTGTATGATTGTGTGAGAGTTCAACCTTTATTGGAGGTGATCGTCTCTTTGTAGGAGAGACATAGCCACGCACTTGTGAGATTCAACTCTTTGCATATGAGAGCATTTCTTCAGTACTGCCACTTATTGTTGCAATTCTTTCGTCGCTTGATGATGTGGGGATCCAACCCTTTATACAAAAGAGTATTTTTGAAGAAAAGAATGAAGCAACTACGCAGTTGAGCGGAGCCCAAAGACGTAATAAGGAGGTTTGGTGAACTCCGTTAACAACTCGTTGCTCTCTTGTCTCATGTGTTCGTATGCATGTTATTTCCGCAATTATGTTCATTAAATGCATTAAGTGATTATATATGAGACTAACAACACATTCCTAATTCTCTGCGCTCTGACCCTAGGCCTGCGGCTAGGGTTTCCAGGATGCGTTCTGCTGGGGGAGGCTTGCCTCCTCCTTTGTCGCCCTCTGATGAAGCAGCTTTTGCTCGGCTGGTCTCTGCCTCTGGGAAGAAAGCGGATTCGGTCCCGCCCCCGAAGTTCGTGAAGAAATTGGATGCCATTCCTGTGATAGCTCTCCCGCCGGAAAAAACCATTCACCTGGCTGTTTCTTTGGCAGAAAGAGCGCTTATTGGTCAGTTCACAGGCTTATGGCCCTCTCCAAAATTGACTGAATCCTGGGTTCAGAACAACTGGCGTCCTCTAATCTCCAATGGAGTCACGAGCTATGCGATTGGCAGAGGGTATTTTCTCTTTGATTTTGCTTCCAAAGCTGATAGGGATCTGATCTTTAGAAGTGGGCCTTATTTCATGGGCCCTCAGGGTTTGTACCTGAATCGGTGGTCTCCTGACTTTGATCTGGCCCTGGATGTCCCCAAAGCAGTGCCGGTCTGGGTTCGTTTACCCAACCTCCCTATGCATTGCTGGAGTGAAGAATGTCTGAGATCGATAGGCAATGGTCTGGGTAAATACATTGATAAGGCTGAACCTAAGGGCGTTTATTCCTTTGCCCGTATTTGCATAGAAGTGGACTTGGAAGCCGGTCTCCCTGAAGCAGTCAAGCTCTCAGTAAATGGGTGGGAGCACTTCCAACAACTTGACTATGAACAGCTGCCTTTTAAATGCAGGCGGTGCCATGAATATGGGCATTTTCAAAGGAACTGCCCAAAAACCCAAGAAGCGGAACCAGAAAAGAGCCTGGAAGAGGGTTGGCAGCAAGTCAAAAAGAATAAACCAAACCCTAGAAGAAAGGGTGCCAAAGGCCCCCAGGCCCCCCCGGAGAAGGATCCTCCTATTGTAGTCACGGAACCATTCAAGGCTCAAGAAAACCCTCGTGTTGGTAACAGCTTTGAAGCCCTAGAAGAGCAAGATCCCATTTCCATTCCTCTCGAAGAAGGTGAAATCCTCCAGATTTCCTCTTCCCGGGCGAAGACTGCTGAAGATATCGCCGAAGGGTCCAAGAACGTCGAAGCTGCTGGCAAGTCTGGGCAAGAAGACAGGAATCAGGAATCCGTGGGAGATGGAGGCTCTGAGGAAGAAGGCTCAGAGGGAGATACTGACGCGTCGATTCCTTCCAAGAAAGAGCGAAGGGGTAGGAAAACGGATAGGGAAAGGAGAGAAATTGCAACTTATCGGGATAAGGCAGCAGGAGTTCAGCCCTCTTTGGAAAAAATCATTTCATCAAGAAATACAAGACAGCAAGGTACTGCCCCCAAGGGGGCAACCCCCATGACCAAAAGTAAGTAATGAATATTGTCTCCTGGAATTGTAGGGGGCTAGGGAGTAATTCAAAAGTGTTAGCAATGAAAGATCTAATCAGAATATCGAGGCCCCACGTCCTCCTCATCCAGGAGACTAAAATGGATGAGCATGCCCTCCTCCAGGCTGCTCCTTCATTCTGGTTTAAAGCGCAGGGATTAGCAGTCAGTTCCCGTGGAGCGTCAGGAGGCATTGCAACGCTCTGGGACCCCTCCCTTGTGGAAATTGTAAGTTCTGTCTCTTCCCCTCACTGGATTTTTACTGAAATTCTATTCAAAGAATCAAGCCTCCGCTTAAGTCTCTTCAATGTTTACGCCCCCATGGCCCCCTCTGAGAAACTCCTCTGCTGGAACTCTCTGAATGACCATATGCTCTCTTCTCATCTGGACAATTTTGTCATAGCTGGGGATCTAAATATTACCCTCTCGTCTGATGAAAAGAAAGGAGGAAACATCGTCAGAGACCCGGCCAGAGAATGGCTTGAGGACATTATCTCTGACTGGGATTTGGAGGATATTAAGCCAACTAAAGGGAAGTACACCTGGAACAATAAAAGATTAGGTCCTGGGCATATAGCAGCAAGGTTGGACAGGTTCCTGGTCCAGCAATCGATTCATGTTCATGGATATGATCTGACCTCGGCCATTCTTTCTTTCAGTGCCTCTGATCATAAGCCGATAGCTCTCTCTTTCTCGAAAGATCAAGACTTAGGCCCCATCCCATTCAGGTTTAACCTCGCTTGGATCTCGTCGGAAGGATTTCTGGACATTGTTGAAACAGCGTGGAAATCAAATGTCAGAGGATCTGCTTTCTTTGTGTGGGAAGAAAAGCTCAGGATCGTGAAAAAATCCTTGAAAGCATGGGCTAAGCATCACATATCCCCCATCAAGCAGAGGTTGGAAGCGGAGAAAGCTCTGGAAGACCATCTCATCATGAATGAAGGGAGTTTGGACCATCTCTCTCTAAGCACCGAAATTTCTCTCCAAAATAAGCTTCATGAAGCCTGTAGGTTAGAAGAAAGCTACTGGAAAATTAAATCCAGGGTCCCGTGGCTCAGAGAAGGAGATAAAAATACCAAATTTTTTCATAAACATGCAAAAGTCAGAAAGCATTTCAAGACAGTCAGGAAGATTGATTACATGGGAATTCAGCTATCCGCCTTTGAAGAAATAAAGCAGGCCGCTCATGACCACTTCCAAGAAATTTATTCAGAAAACTCTCCCGGGATGGACTTTAGTCAATCAGATATTCTGGATATCATCCCCTCTCTTGTCTCTGATCACTCTAATAGCTTGCTGCTCCGTCCAGTTTCTCTTGATGAAGTAAAATTGGCTGTGAATAGCATGAGCCCCGATAAAGCTCCCGGGCCGGATGGGTTCACTGCTAGATTCATCTCCTCTTGTTGGCATATCATTCAATCAGACTTGTTCCGGATGGTTAAGAAGTCTCAATCTTGCTTTAAGTTAGGAGGAGGAACAAATTCCTCTTTCCTAGCCCTCATCCCCAAGGAAAAAGGCGCCACATCCTTTTCAAGGTTTCGTCCTATCTCCCTATGCAATATTGGTTACAAGGTTATCACAAAAATTCTGCCTAATAGACTGAAAGAGGTCCTTCCATCGATCATCCCGGAAAACCAAGGTGGGTTCATCAAGGGTAGACTAATTTCTGATAATATTATCTTAGTGCAGGAAGCAATCCATTCAAGTGTAAAAAGGAAAGAAAAAGGTATGGTTATAAAACTAGATCTTGCCAACGCTTTTGTTAGGGTTCGCCATGAATTCTTGTTTCAAGTAATGTCCCGAATTGGGTTTGCTCCTGGTCTGATCTCTTGGGTGAAAGCCTGTATCAGCACTCCCTGGATCGCGCCTCTGGTGAATGGAAGAGCTGCTCCCTTCTTTCAAGCTTCTCGTGGTCTTTGCCAAGGCTGCCCCCTCTCTCCTCTGCTTTATGCTATTCAAGCAGCTTCTCTAAGCTTTTACCTGGATCATTTTCGTTCCCAAGAAGACTTGCTGGGGCTAAGTATTGTAAGGGGTATTAAAGCAGTTAATCATACTCAATTTGCCGATGACACCCTCCTTCTTGGTGGTGCGAATCCTTCTTCAGCAAGGAAGTTCAAAGAAGTGCTGGATAATTATCAGGATATATCAGGAAGTCTTATTAATTATTCCAAAAGTCAAATCTTCAGTTGGAACTGCTCCCCTTTAGAGCTTCAATCTCTATCCCGTATTTTACAGATAGAAGGAATCCCTCAATGGTCGGAGTTCAAGTATCTAGGCGTTCCAATCTTCAAGGATAAGCCTAAAGTCTCCAGCTAGGATCCGTTGGTGGAAAAGCTCACTGCGAAAATCAAGGTTTGGGGTGCATCCTGGTTAAACTTGGCAGGGAAATCTGTCCTCATAAAATCTGTTCTTGCAAGTATGCCAGTTTTTTAGTGTTCCATGCTCCTAGCCCCGGTCTCAGTCCTTCGAAAAATTGAAGCGATCCTTAGGAGATTCCTCTGGAAAGGTGGCAAACAAAATGATAATAAGCTCCCCCTGGTCAAATGGGACAAAGTCACGGCTCCTTATAAAGAGGGGGGTCTCAATTTCCGTGATCTTAAAGCCCAAAATTTAGCTCTTGGTGCCAAACTTCTCTGGAATGTGGTTTCAGGGAAACCCTCCTGGAGTAAACAAGTTCTTTGGAAAAAATACTTCTCAGGTCCCCGGATCAGATGCTTGGATCAAGGCCCAAAGGTGGCCAAAGGCTCCCCGGTGTTTGCGCTCTGCTCCAAGGCTTTCCCCATTATCTCTAGCGATCTCTCATGGGTTCCGGGAAATGGGAGGAAAATCAGAATTTGGGAAGATTCAATTTTAGGGAGTCCCCCAATTGGAAACATGGAAGGATTGGCGGGTATCAGAAGGTTTCTATCAGCTCAGGGGATTTCCACTCTTATGGATATTTCCCTATGGCATCCGGAAGGAAGAAACAAATGGATGGGTTGGGCCATCCCGGAATGCCCCCAAAATTTGGAAGAAGAAAAAGTTCGTCTCCTCCATTTACTGAATGGAAAGGCCCCGCTTGCTAAAAGGATCAAAGATGCCCGAGGGTGGGGGTCTAAATCTGGGCACTATTCTGTTGCTGAAGGATATAAAAGTATCAAAGCTATGCCTAATGTTCCCAGAAACCCAGCAATCTGGAACTATATCTGGGGGACTAAAACTCTCCCTAAAGTGGACCAATTCTCTTGGATTCTTGCCCATAACAGTGCTCTTACTGCCGAAAATCTGCGTAAAAAAGGTTGGGAAGGACCCTCTCGGTGCCCTCTCTGCCTAGCAGCAGAAGAATCCTCCAATCATATTTTTATCTCTTGCTCCTTTGCTGCTGAAGTTTGGAACTTAGTAACTGCCCCCTGGCAAATTCCCCGGCTCTTTGATGATGTCCCCTCCCTTCTTAGTCATTGGTCTCTTTCTTCCCCTGTTAAGCATCATGAGAAGGACCCCCTTGCTATCGCCTGGTTGACTCTTCCAAAATTTATCTGCTGGAAACTTTGGCTTGAACGCAACAAACGCATTTTCAGAGGAATTAGTTCCCCTCCTAGTCGCGTGATGGCCAGAATAAAAGCCTTTCTTGGAGATTTCATCCGATCTTGTCTTCCCCTTAGCCTCCACTCTCCCCTCTCTAGGGTTGAAGAAGTCTGGTTCAATAGCCTGAATCCTGGTTCCTTCGTGGACCTTCCTCAGCGCGCCCCTTCTCTGCAAAACTGGGAGATCAGAAAAGACAAGGCCGATTTTGATCTGTGGTGTAAAGAGTTAGGAAGAAGCCTTCTTTTCTTCGATGGAGCATCAAAAGGAAATCCTGGGGCGGCAGGAGGGGGAGGGGTGCTCTTTGATCCCGACGGACAATTGAATCTCAGTTACGCCTGGAACTTGGGAAGTGATACTAATAATATGGCTGAAGCCCTTGCTCTTTGGCAAGGCTTAAGTCAGGCTATCCGCCTCAGCATCCAAGAATTAACAGTGGTTGGGGACTCGAGGATGATCCTCCAGCATCTCTTCAATCGGGAATTGCCCTCCTCTTTTCGCCTTAAACAACTGATCCGAAGAATTTTTATCCTATTGCCGCTCTTCCGCTCTATAGACTTCTTCCACGTCTTAAGAGAGTTCAATGAGCAAGCTGATAATGCGGCGAATGAGGCTATCTCATTAGACTACGGGGTTCTCAGTATTAATGGAGTCAAAAGGGTGGAACCTATCCCCTAAGTCAAGGATGTTGATGATAAATATGAAGAAGGATGGTTTGTGGCATAGGGGCCCAAGCCATTTGTCATTAGTTCAGGCTGACTCGTGGCTCCCTCTTCCTTTGAACTCTTGTGACACGCGCCGATCAGTCGTGCCATCCCTTATGCATTATTTCTCCCTTAAAGACCTCTGCTGTCCCCGTCCTTGGCTTCAATTTCGCCCGCTTCGTCTTATGATGGAGCATTATTATCTGAGCAGGTGGAATTCAGCTCATGCCTTTGGCTGTACTTTGCATCAGGACGGATTTAGTTGTGAAATCCATTCCAGTTCGTCGAATGAGGGGAATGAGTTATGGCGCATTCATTGCTATTCAAGGAGAGGCCTGGCTCATCTCTTTTCGGTTCACGTTAATATGACTCTCATGCCTGAAAAGACCTGTGGATTAGATGGAATTCTGTGTGGCAATGATAATCAGAAATGCTCCAGCTTCCAGCAGTGTGCTAAAATTGATTACTCGTTCTGGAGGCTTCGCTCAGGTCGGATTTATCTCTCATCCAGCTTCCTCCTGGGGGCTTTAAATTCCCGGGATGAGCATGCAGTTGGCAGTAAGCAAGATCTCTGGTCTCAATTGTGTTCCGCTGATTACTCTTGTCTCGTGGTTGGCCTGAGCGTGAAGTCGTCCTTGGGTGGGAGGCGAGGCTCCCCTCTCCTTGTGGCTGTGCTCTCGGTGGCTTTCCTGTCAGCTTTGGATGAAATGGCGGAATCCACAGGTTCCTTCGCCTCCTCCCCGGACCCTGTCGAGGAGTTGGCTGCTGATGTTAAGGTCCTCAAACGCAGAGTCCGTAGGCAAGGAGATTGTCTGCATCAGATGGATGTTATGGGTGGGCGTCGCTTGGGCCAGTTAGAAGAAGATATTGGGTGTCTGCGCACGGAATTTCAAGATGGTATGAAGAACCTGGAAGCTGTGGTTCAGCAATCTTTGGCGAAAATGGATCTCAGAATTCAAAGTCTGGAACAGAATTGGGCTAAAAGAAAGAATGTCGGCTCTGCAGGGTCCAAGCCAACCCAGGTGCAGAAGTTACCCGGTGGTAGTTAGTTTTGTGTCAGTTTTCTCTGATTGTCTCCTGCTAAAAGTCCCGATTTTGCTTTTATACAGGCATATGTAATTACTCTTATGTAGTTTTGTTGTTCTGGTAGTCTGGATATCAGGCTTTCCTGTTTTGAAGTTGTACTCTCTGTTGGCTTTGCCAACCTTTAATATAATCTTTAACCGTTTCTGTCCAAAAAAAAAACAACACATTCCTAAAGTTTAATATTTTGAGATTCAAGCCTTAAATGCAATCGGGTTCAATTAAAACAATCATATAATTGTTCCCTTTGTTTAGTGAGCTTAGAATCAAATCAGGTTGATATCAAGGTCACCTCGTATTAGATCATTGTTGTGCATAAAAATCAAAATTGGGTTCCTATTTCGTGAAAATTCATGAAATTCATCTTGAATGAAATGCATAATGTTCTATAGCTTAACACTCTATGTACAAAAGACAATTACAATAGTGAGGAAACAACACTTTTGATTAGTTATATGTATGGAATGTCAACAAGTTAAATTTGAGCACAACCATTTAGCTAGTTTGTTACAACAATTGACATTCCCATAATGAAAATGGGAGGTAGTAATTATTGATTTTATAATTGGCTTACCAAGAATAATGAAATGACATGACTCCATCATGGTGGTTGTGGATAAATTGGCAATGGCTACACATTTCATTCTAGTTAAATCTACACACAAGGAAACAAAAAAAAAGGGCATATACATGAAAGAAGTGGCTATATTGCACTAGATACCCTAGGCCATTGTGTTTAACAAATAATCTAAGTTCACTTCAAACTTTTGGAAAACATTTTTGAAAAATTGGGCACAAAATTGAACATCGGTATCACATATCATCCACAAGTTGATGACAAACATAAAGAGTTAACCAAGTAATAGAAGACACATTACGAATGTATGTGATGGATAAGTTATCCAAGTGGGAGGAATATTTATACATGGTGGAGTTTGCATACAACAATGAACATCATGCCTCTTTTGGCACGAGTCCATTTGAAGTGTTATTTGGAAAAAAATGCAATATCTCAATAAGTTGGGATAACCGAGTTGATTGAGTTAAGTTGGACAATAGAATAATAGATTACCTAATCAAGTAAATTTTGGAAGTAGCATAAATAGGTAGTGAAGTAATACAAATAAGGGTAGAGTCCATAGAGAATTTCCAATTGGAGAACATGCACTTTTTATAGTGAAGCCTAAGAAAAACTCACCAAAGCTTGGAAGTTGTGTTGAGCTTGCATTGAGATATTGTGCAGCTTTTAAGTCATAGATAAATAGGCTTGGTTTCATATAGGCTTTCATTGCTTGTTGATAGACAAACTCATAATATGTTTAATGTATCTTGTTATAGAAGTATGTGCATGAACATATTCATGTCATTGATTGGGATTTACCAGGTGGGAAACCATTCCCATGGTGTATTTTGGTTTTGTGCACAAGTACATTTTCATTATAATCTTAAAACCACTAAATTGTTGCAAGAAAATATAAAAGGGGGTGATGAATCCATGAGAGGGGGAAAAAGCAGGAGCTTAAGGGGATAACAAAATAATAATAATATTTTATTGTTACCAAACTTTTTGTCCTAAGTTCTCCAACCTTTATCTATATCAATTAATTATTGACCAACTTTTGGAATTTGTTGTCCAAATGAAGATACATGGGCTTCTTGAGAATGTATGGGATACCAATGCATGCTTGAAACCATGCAAGGGGATAATCCATAGTTTGTTAATTATTCTTCACTCTCTTATTCTACCCGTAGCTTGTTTTTCATAATTGTTGTCATACATATGTGAAATAACAATGACCAAAAGATGCATGTGAATGCTAAAGAAAGATTAGAAATTGCTAGCAGTTGGAAATCCATAACTCCTAGAAAAATAGATTCCTTTGATTCCACTAGAGCATTAGGGCGAAAGGGGATTACCTTAGGGACTCCATTGTAGTGAATGTAACTCCTTTCATGGTATTGTGTAAGGCTATGAAGGGAGAGCATTGATTGTTGGAGTTCAATTGTTATGCTTGGGAGGAATAACTATGTTATTTTCCTTGTTTGATATTTGATATTTTTTGTTTGAATTGTGCGAAAGAATTCAAAGCTAGCTTGTAGGAATCAAACCTCACCATCTCATAGTCCTAGTTGAGGGGTGGCCTCCACATCATAGTGCCTATTGTTATGTGGAAAAGCATTCACTTGCATCCAATTGGTGGATAATTCCATAAAAGGTAAGTATTTATTCTCATCATTTACTAGTGATTTATAGGATGCTTGGATGGTAAAAACATTGTCTCTTAGTTTAGTTATTTCACTAGTAATTTCCTTTCATATAAGAGGAATTGTCTTGTTACTAAATATGTTAGTACAATTGGTGAAAGGGAATTATACTAGCATGGTTTCCCTATTGTCAATTCTCTCTCTCTCTCTCTCTCTCTCTCTCTCTCTCTATGGTCATGAATGAATTTAAAAAAGAAATGTATTTTTGAGTTTGAATGGTATCTACTATAGATTTTTTATGTCATTGTATGCATTAGTAGAACATTTACTTCCTCTCCAAACCAAAATTTGCATTACTAGTGAACTTATTAGTGATGGAAGGATTAAGCTATGAAGCTAGTACCTTGACAACCAAGGGAGGCAAGTTCAACTATGCTATAAGTCCCCCCTTGATTAACCCCTTGGCTAGGCCTAGGTATATCAATGTGCTTTGAACATCTGATGTCTAATGTCGAAGTAAGGGACACTTTGTTTCTTTCTTGGGTCAGAGTTTGATCTTGTTTATCACTTGATGGGTTCCTTATTTGGAAATCCTCTTCTTACCTTGAATCAACCTTGAAATTCATGCTTGATTCACTCCATCTATGTTAGTTAAGTATGTCATTTGCAAGGTTCTCAACATCCCCATTTTTTTAGGGGCACACACGAGAGTTGATAGGGTCAAATATGATATGTCCCCTTTTTGAATTATGTATAGTGCATGATTCATGGCTTGTAGAACCCATCCATGTGTGTATGTCATGGATAAGCAAATTAGAGACCCATTTTATAGCAAAAACTCGTAGATTTATAGAGAACTAGTAAATTTCTCAATTTAGCCACAAGATTAGTAGTTGTAAGGGTCATTTTTTCCTCAATGGCTACTTGTCAAACCCTATACCTTCTTCTGTGTTTGTCTTGTTGATAAATAGTCCTCTTTTCAACTCAGTTCAAGATCATCTTTTGGGTTCCAAACTCTCAAATTTTATTGAATGTCTACTAGTTTTTTACCAAGATTATAATATCCTTCCTCTGAACACTTGTGATTAAAAAGTTCAAAGGCACCAATATTCATTTTCTCTTTGGTGAATAATGACCAGTGACATCACACTAAAATATCTATATTTTATTTTTATTTTTTTTAATTCAATTTTCATCAGAAATCGAAATATTTTTTATAATAGTATTCATATAATTTTAGTTTAATTGTAGCATTTGGATATGATTGGATTAATTTGTTATATCATCAATGTTCTCATTATTTTCATATTTATTCATCCATATATTTAATCAACGATGTAACATTTCACAACAACATTGAACAATGCAATATAATAAGAAACGTTAATTTATTATTTATGAATAAAAGGCCCTTTGTCATACAAAATGGGACAACATGAAGGTCGACAATAATAAAAATGTCAATATATAATTGTTCCACTTACTGGTAACCCTCTGTATTTCAATTGGGACACTGTGCCCATTACATTATACAAAATGTATGATTTTCATAGACAAATATTTCAAAATATACAACAACTTGCATTAACATCCAAATATATTGATTATCATTATTAGCCGGAATTCTAGTCAGTGGTCAAGCCACTTGCATGACTTGGGTTATTTGGTTGAATGTTTTGTTGATTACCTCAATGGTTTTCCTCATCTTTAGCTTCCATCTACAAACATACAAACAGGGTCTAATAAATGTATCCACATTGGTGGGAATAATGAAAATCAAATTAGATAATATACATGAATGTAAATTGAAAAGTGTGTCATAGAAAGAATTGAATCATGAATGGTACACATTCTTTCAAAACCAAATTTCATTCATTCTCTGAGCAAGTCTTATGTTGGCTTCACTCCATACTTTGTTTCCTAAGAGTTTTATACCCCATAAGAAATCATAGATTTAATATAAAGGATTTTTGTTGTCCCACTAATTATAAAATGAGACAAGTAAAACAACATAGGTACTTACAAATTCTACAATTAATTTTTGGTACGTCAACATATACTCACAATCGATACTTAATCCAATGTAAATCAATTCTTCTAATGGGTCATCTTTGTATGTTAACATTTATTGATAGGAAAGCTTGATGGTTAGGTTTTGGTGCAAGCTATAATGGTAACTAGCTTATGGAGTGGGTGTTCATGCCTATAGAGCTTTTGGGCCTCATTGTAAGTTATGATGAACTGCTTAGCTTATTGTGGTCCTATTTCATTACTTACTGATTCCCGACTTCTTTGAGTCCTTTCTTGGTTTTTTCCCTCTGATCTTTGGACCTATCACCATGACCTATTCATCATGTCACCACCTGCACATTTAATTATTTTATTGATCTTTCCTAGGATTGTTCCAGACATTTGTGGGTCCATTCTACTTTTTTTTTAAACATAAACGGGTAATTTTATTAAAAAAAAAGAGTTGCGGGTCTTTTGGCCGTAGCCAATCAACCTATTTACAATATCCGGGAAGGCCTTGAACTGAAAAAATATTTACAGAAAGGAAGAGAATCACCCAGGTTAACAATATTCAGCTGCTGTAGAATTACGGGATAGGATGAAAATAACTGTCTTCCCCGTTGATACTAAGAAAACCTTGCGACAGAAGACATGCTTTGTTGGTCAGGTCATCTGTAAGGTGATTTTGATCCCGAAGAATGTGGAAAAAATCAGCCTTTTCTAAGCCTTTCAATAAGATCCTGGTTCTCTACAAAATGATATTCAAGGCATAATTATTGATTTTGTCAGCTGAATTTAAGGCTTTTATCAAAATCTCTGAATCACCAAAGATTTGCACAGACTTATATCCCTTCTTCAAAACCAGATGGATTGCCAAGAGAAGGTCGTATCCTTCAGCCTGATTATTGGCCAAAGTTTCGAGTCCCCAGCTGAACTTGATAGAAGACAATCTGTCCAGAGAGTAAACCAATCCCCCAGCTCCTGAGACTCCAGGATTTCCTTTGGAAGCGTCATCAAAGAAAATTATTGCTGAAGGAGATTTCATCCAAAAAAATTTAAAATCCTCATTACTCCCACGAAGCCTCCAAGAAGGAATCCTGACAGGTTTAGAACACTTTAGTAACTTTCCCATAGTTTGAATGCTAGAATTTCTCCAAAGAGTAACAAGCAATGAAGAGGGCATGAGACCAGAAACTTCAGCAAACACAGATAAAGATTTTATGGCCACAACCTGTGAAATTGGCCTCTGATCACTGAAGATAAAGCTGTTACGGGCTAACCATATTATCCACCACGTGATTTTAACAATTGAATGCTAGCTCTTATGCAAAATTGACGCTGAATATTTAGATGGACGCTGATTGTGCCATGTCAGGTAAAAGTTAAGGACATTTTGTTGTGGAGGAATCGAAATCTGAACCCCACGAAGAACCGTGGACCAAACATTTTTTGTAAAACCACAATTGACCAGAAAATGGTCCGCTGTCTCCAACGCTGCTTTGCAAAAACAACAGCGAAACAAGCCATAAAAACCACGTTTCTAAAGGTTGTCTCCTGTCAGTATTTCTTGGTGTAGAGATAACCAAGAAAAGAAATTTACATTCGGTAAACATCAAGAATATCAAATCGTTTTCCAAATCGCTGGAGGAAGGTAAGAGGAATGAGTTGTATACAAAACCTTGAATCCGTTAGCTGCTAAATAAAATCCATCGGGACCCCATCCCCAACAATCTTGTTAAGAAAGATGAACGAGGGCGAGACCTGATAGAGTAGAGAACAACAATGATTTTTTAGAGTTAAAACAAGCAGGAAGATCCGGCAATGACCAGCCTACCTAATTACCATCTCTATCCCATGAACAAATATCTGCAAGACGGAGCATCCCTTTGTTAATTCCCCAGTTCTGAATCTCTGTAAATTGGATGGCATTGGAAAGAGGTGGTTTCCCAGTGATTTTATCCTCCCATAGATATATCTTCTTCCCATTGCCAGGGGTTCAATATAACTGAATATTGAAAGATTCAAAAAAATTTCTACAGGAATTCCATATACTAGAGCCTGATGAAGTGTTAGCTGAGTAATATTCCTCAAAGATCTACCCTTTAGGTATTTCATCCTAAAAATCCGGCTGACTGGATGATTTTTGTCCTTATAAAGCTGCCAAATCAATTTGCCACCCAACGCCATATTAGCCATCCCTAGATATTGAATTTGTAATCCTCCTTCTGAAAGGGGGGCGCTTAATAACATCTCACTTGACTAGATGCATCTTTCTTTGGCCACCTTTAACTCCACTCCATATAAAATCTCTCAATAATTTTGAAATATGGCCCAAGATAGATTTTGGAGCTAACAACAAGGTAGATTGAAAAATGGGAATAGCTGAAAGGACTGACTTGATCAAAATTAATTTTCCAGCTTTAGTTAGCCATTGTCCACCCCAAAAAGAAATTTTTACCTTTAACTTTGTGAGCACCTCAAGCCACAAAGAGGGGGGAGACGAACCAAGAGTTAAAGGGAGTCCCAAATACTGTATCTTCTCCCACTTGACAAAGCCAGGAAAACCCAAGAAATCTGCAATTCAAAGAATTATCGGAGATTCAACATTCCATCCGTAGACAACACTTTTTGTTTTTTTTATCAATGCCCCTTAAATGTGACATAATTTATTGAGGATAACATGGAAGGCTCGGGCAATCTTCATTGAGGCTCCTCCAAGAAAGAGAGGGTCATCCACGAAAAAAGCATGATTAATTGGGTCCAACCCCCTAGCAATTTTAATCCCTGGAAGATACCCAGCTTCCTTTGAGTTTACGACTAAGTGATTCAACCATCAAAATATATAGGAAAGGAGACATCGAGAAACCTTGACGTAGACCTCTAGTTGCTTTGAAAAAATCAGTGGGTCCACCATTTACTAAAGGTGCAATCCAAGGCTTTTCAGTGCAGGCTTTGATCAGGTTTACAAACTCAGGGCAAAAACCAAAGGAGAGCAGAACCTCATAAAGGAAGGGGAGCTTTACTCGATCAAAAGCATTCTTCATGTCTAGCTTTATTAACATACCTTTCTGCTTTCTTTGGAAGCTTGAGTGGATGGCTTCTTACACTTGAATGACATTATCCACTAGGTGCCTGCCTTTAACGAAACCCCCTTGTAAGGGAGAGATCAACTTGCCTAGCAAGAGCTTAAATCTGTTATCTAATAGCTTGGCTAGAATCTTATAGGAAGCATTGCACAGTGAAATTGGACTAAATATATCAAAGGAGGAAGGATTATCTGCCTTTGGAATGAGGGTCGAGAAAGTAGAGTTGGTGCACCCACCAACTTTACCGTTTTTTTGAAAGGCACACACCATATGGATCAGAGCTGTCTTTATAATAGGCCAGCAGACTTTGTAAAAGTGGATTGAAAAATCGTATGGGCCAGGATCTTTATCAGACTCCATAGCCCAAATGACTTCAATAATTTCTTTTTATGTAAAAGGTTTCATTAAATTATTATTGTCCTCAAGACTGACTAGAAAAGGGATGTTATCCACGAATTCAAAAGACACCTCATCCCCATATAGACCATCTTCATGAAACAATTGTTGAAAGTAGCTACTAGATGACTGTTTGAGAAGGTCTTGCCCTTTAATGAGTGCCCCATCACCATTAGAAATTTATGAAATGTGGTTTCGAGAGAGTCTATTTCTGCACTGGCGATGGAAGTAAGAAGAATTATTATCCCCTTCCAACAGCCAAAGACTTCTAGATTTCGGCCTTAGATGTTCTTCCTCATGCCTGAAAGATGTAGTGGATTTGAACTAAGCAAGTTGCTCCTGAGCTAGAAGTGAAGAGGAAATATCACAATTTTCCATGCCGATTTGAAGATCAAATAGCTCATCCACTCTTTCCTTTCTACATGACGTTGGAGTAATGAGAGGGGCTCTTACCCATTCCTTCAACACAAATTTTTTTTTTTAATTTTTTTTTATCAGTTTCTGCTCAAACACATAATTGGGAGATCCAGCAATGAAATGACACCAGACCTAAGAAACAATGTCCATGAACCCAGCACACTCAATCCAAATTGGGCTGAAACTGAATGGAATTGGCCCTAAATTCTCTTCAAAATCAAATGACAGAGAGATTGGGTGATGGTCTGACGTTAGTTTAGGAAGAATTTTTGAAGAAATGATTTTACCATCCATTAGAGTGCTATGAACAAGAAATCTGTCTAGTCTGGCTGAGATATTAGCGACCCCGACCTTGTGATTTGACCACGTAAATCGCCCAACCTTTGGCTTTAAATCAATCAAGTCCTAGTCTCGTATCAAATCTTCCACATAATCTTGCATATGATCCTTGCCATGCAAGCCTCCTTTTTTTTCATTAGGTGCTAAAGTAATGTTCAAATCACCTGCTAAAACTATATTGACAGGAGAAGAAAGCTCGAGGAAGTCTGATAACATTTTCCAACAATCCTATTTTTCTGTGTAATTAACTGGTACATAAAGATTAAAAAGAGCATAAGAAGTCTTACTAGAGTGATGAAAGAGCTATGTGAAGATCTAGTGCTGGGTAGCAGAAACATTTATAAGCTAAAATTTCTCATCACTCCATAGAGTAGATAATCCCCCACAGGTGCCTCTAGCACTGACAGCCTTGCTAATGTTTAGTTTCCCATGATTATTACTGATGAGAAGGAGAGCTTCCTCCTCAATCTTCATCTCTTGGAGCAATAAGATTTCGGATGGGGCCATTCTCATTAAATATTTCACAACAACCACTTTAACAGGATTCCCCAATCCCCTACAGTTACAAGAGGTAATTTGCATTACTTACCCAATTGAGAGGGAGTTCCCACTCCCTTTGGAGGTCTGGTTCTCTTATTCCTTCCATAAGACATTTCGATAGTGGACTGACTACCTTGAGTCTTTAGCCCCTCGGCCTCTTCTTCCCGAATCTCTTTCTTATATTTCCTGCCACCCTTCTTGGAAATTGGATCATCATCAGAAGAACTGGGACTATCAAGCTGCTTCTTGCGGGCAATATCTGCATATGAAGGGGGAGAATTTTCACCAATTCAGGAAGAATGAGAGGGCCCTCCGGCCCAAAGAGGAACAAAAGAAGGTGGATCTAGATGTTCTTTATGAGCTTTTTTGGGTACTGGAATTATTTCCAACTCATCCCCATTGAGTTGCTGCATTTCCCCTTCTTCAAGGACATCAGAATTAAGAGCATCTAATTGATTGGAAGAAGGTTTGGGAGGAATTATAGCCTGAGGTGCAGGATGAGGCTTGCCAACAGCAGAATCACTAACCATTGATTTATTTTCTTTTCCTATCTTTCTAGAGCCTTGATTCTGATTTCCAGCCTTTTGTACTTGCAACCACTGATCTTCTTTCTCAATTACTTTTTCATTTTCTAATTTTTTTTGCAATTCTGAGCAAAGTGACCGTAGCCCTGAAAGAATATGCATTTGAACGGGATTTGTTCATAATCCAACTCCTGAATATGAGACCAATCTACAACGGTTAACTTAATTTCCTCAGGAAATCCTATCTCCAAGTCAACTTCTACAAATATTCTTGCACATGAGAATTGTTCTTTTTTATCATCCCTGTCAATGTATTTACCGAGCTTATTCCCTATGGAATCTAAGGCGTCTGAGCTCCAACAGTGTAAAGGAAGATACGAGAGTCTCACCCAAACTGGGACTGTTGACGAGACATCTTGAGAGGGATCAAAATCATGAGTCCACTTGTTTAAGTAGAGCCCCTGAGGTCCCATGAAGTATGGGCCATTCCGAAAAATAATATCTCGGTCCGTTGCAACATCAAAAACAAAGACATAAAACCCTCTTCCTACAAAATGGCTTTGAATCCCATCAGAGACTAAAGGCCTCCAATTCCTATGCACCCAACTATCAATAGCTTTTGGAGAGGGACATAAGCCGGTGAATTGACCGATGAGTCCACGTTCAGCCAAATTTAGCGTCGAACGACAGATTCGATGAGCAGGTAACTCGACTGAAGGAATATCCACTTTCTTGACAATTTTTTGGGAGGGGCCCCCTTTCCTATTCCCACAAGAAGTAATCAATCTCTTGAATGCTTCGAGATCAGGAGGAAGAGGCAGAGGAGGGACCACTCCAGAGTCCATGGATCTGTTGATCAAATAACTCAAGCACCAGAACGCTCAAGGCCAAACAACCTCCGAGGCCAGCTATGACCAAGAGAGCTCCACCACCAAGACAACTGGCACAAGAATTACTTACCAGAGAGTAACAGACTGAACAGAGTGCCAATCAAACAGCCCTCAAGTTTGAGCTGCAACAGAACCACTAGAACTGAGCCTGACACCAAGAAAACAGTGCCAGATCCACCAATGAAATAATCTGACACCAAGAAGAGCCTCCTTCACCAAGAAAAGCCGAGCCAGACAGAGTCAGGCTGCGAAGCCACTCCAAGAAAATGAAGCTTGGTAATCCAAGCTTCTGAGATTGAAGCAAAGATCGATTACAGAAATTGTTACCTCCCAGTGACAAGGACTACTATTCTCCTTCACGCAGTAGATGATCACAGCCTGAAGAAAAGCTGATCCCATCTTCTCATGCAGCCTGAACCCACACAAACACCGAGACGCAGAACCTGAGGTTTCTTGAAGCAAATATTGTCGATAGCAAAGGTGAGCTCTGCATCAAAAAGACCCAGCCAAGAACCAAAACTCCAACGAATTCAACAAGCTCCTCCAACAAGAACCCAGGCTCTCCCAGGACGGATCCATAGAAGCTACAAAACCTGCAAGAATTCAAATGTGTTCTTGGAGCCAAAAAAAGTAGTGGAGATAAATTATTGGTCCGGGTCCATTCTACTTTTACTCTTCAGTTTATTGTGTTAGTTTTGTCTGAGCTCATTTATGGTGGACCCAGGTGGCCACCATACTCCCATTTGCAACATTACCAATACATTTGGGTCTCAATCCTCTTTTAATGTCCCTTCTCATCCATACGTGTCTGCTTTATTGTCGTTTCTTCCCTCGCATGGTCTGGAGAGGGACCCTACAGATGCTCCACAATTGGGTAGCCACTCTTCATTATACTGGGATCTGAAGGTATACTCTGGAATTTTCCATGGAGAACCATCATCGTTGGGGGGACATGACCTTAGGGCAGACGTCTTGACCATAAGAATAAAAAGGATAATTTTAATAAAGAAAAAAACGGAGGTTCACCTTGCACTGGGTGAGGATATTCCTATGTATCGTGTCTTATCTATGACAGAAACAACCATTATAGGTCAATTTAGGGGTGGTAATATGTCTCTACAAACTTTCAAGCATTGGGTTACAAAATACTAGGGTTTTATTTCTTATAACCCATAATGTTTTGCTTTGACCATAGGGTGGCTTGAGGTTATCCTTCAGACCTCAACGGATGTTAATAAAATTCTTAATGGATTATGGTTTTAGGGCACTAAACCCTTCAAACTCAAGAGCTGGATCACAACTTTCAACGCTCATAGAGAGAGGTCCTTTACCCACTCGACCTGGGTAAAAATGTCGGGACTTCCCTTGAAACTATGGACACCTGAGACTATATCTTTAATTGGAGCATCTCTTAGGGATTTTCTGCTTTTTTATGAGAGTTTTAAGGCATCAGGGAACATGTCTATTGTTAGGGTTCTCATCAAACTTGATCTTCATTAGGGTTTTCCTAAGACTATTGTGATCTCCATAGGGCAGTTCTCTATACAACATCCATTGGACTATATTGGCCTACCTTTTAAATGTAACCAATGCCATACTTGTGGACATTTGGTCCATGAATGTTCACTACCTTTTTTGAGGAATTTTTGGTAGAACGGGGATGATTTGGATGATGTTGATTTTATGGAAGAGCTTGCTACCTAGGATATGGGTCATATTATGGATGAACACTAGTAGGAGATTAATATTGTCTCAACATTGCCATCTATTCAACATGAGCATCATGTTGATAAATATGTTTCTTCTTGAGCGACAAACCTCTGGATTGAAGGATAACATGACAAACTCTTATTGTTCTTCTCATATGCATATATTTCCTATATGTATAGGTATGCTTGGATCTTTGATTGATTCATCTTGTACTAATTTTACTCTCCCTTGACCGTCTTTTACCTGCCCTCCAACCATCCATCCCAACTTGGGTTTTTTATGCTTATCAAGGGGGTCTACCAAAGAACTCCAGTTTTTTTTTGAAAATCCTACCTATAGTCCCTCCTGTTCTAGTCCTTAGTCTACTTTTTTAACTCCTTTATTAAAGGATTTTTCCACACCCACTGATTTAGGTAGACCCTCTATTTCTATACAAGTTACCTCCCTTTCACCTGAGATTGGTCATATGCCATTATCATACCTCTCTGACCCTATAGAGCTTCAGACTAATCCTTCCCTTAAATCTCTTCTAAACCCATATTCGAAAGTGAAACTTTCTCTGGACTTATCCAACTCTGCCCTTATATATTCTGGTGTTACATATTTCCCTTCTTCGACCATCCCGGTTAGACCACATGATCCTCTAACGTCTCAACTGGTTGTTTATAGTAGCTCTCCTACCACTACTATCACACTTGACCCTCCTTCAGACAATATGTCTATTTCTAAGGACAAAATGGGTATTAATATTCCTTGTTATCATTTCAAACCTTGTACACATATCCTACCTATTTTGCACTCGAAATAGGAAAGTTGAAGTACACCATTCACTTCGGGAGGCTCAGACTGACTCAGGGGTTGTCAATCAGTGATGGATAATACTAGATTGCATACATCATTAGAAGTTAGGAGGGTAAAAAAGAGAATGATCAAAGGGGCCTTAGCATGCATCCCCAGACCTAGGGTTACCTGATCCCATGCATCTCTTTGAATGGAAGGGGCCTTAGGAAGGCCTCCAAAAAATTGTCCCTCAAAATTTTATTGTTTATCCATGAACTTGATATCATACTACTACAAGAAACTATTGTTGTGGGGAATTCCATTATTTATGAACTAAATGTTATGCTTCCTGGTTGGGATTTTATCTCCATTGATGAATAAGGGATATTTGGGGGCCTTATCACTGGTTGGAGATATCGATCTTTTGCATGCTCCATTTACTAGGGTATTTCTTCTGGTCTAGATGTTGTACTATTTTCCAGAGATATGGGCATGGATTTCATGATCTCAACCTATATGGACCACATTCTCAGAGAATGGAGTTGAAGGATTTTTTTTTGCGGGGCACCATCTCATTGATTGCTTTATTCTAATGGGTTACCCTAATTTTTCTATTAGATAGGCTGATACCTGGGGAAACTCAACACAAAATACCCTCTCTTGAATTTCTTCAAGAATTTGATAGACGAAACCTCTTTAATTGATCTCCCCCCAACAAAGCTTATGCCTACCTAGAGAAACATGTGCACTGGAGTGTGTGCCATTAGTAAAAAATTGGACTGTTTCCTTATAAACGAAGGTTTTCTACAATTTTATTGGTATTAAACAATGGGTTGGTACACGGGGTGAATCAGACCATCTCCTGATATTTTTGGAATTTAGAGGTTACATGAAGAAACTACCTAACTTGTTCAAATTTGATGCTACTTGGTTACAAGATGATGGGTTTAAATCTATGGTTTGAGATAACTAGGAAAATTACTCCTCCTAATCCCGTTACTCGGTAGCATTTCATTTTTTGGACAATCTCAAAAATATTAAGGATTTAACAATTCCATGGATAAAGGAACAAAAGAACAAAATTTCAAAGGAACCCTTAGATATTGAGGATCTTTTTATTCCCTTTATTACTACCATCCTGCAGGATATCAGTCTTCTTCATAGAAGCATCATATTCTAGAATTTGAAATAAGAAGGGGAAAGTTACTGCAGGATGAAGAAGCATCTCTTAGGCTAAAAAGTAGGGCAATATGGCTCCAGAAAGGCGATGATAATTCAAAGTTATTCAATAACTACTTAAATCATTGTATACACACTAACTCTATATGGGAAATAGAGAATGAAAATGGTGAGATGGTTTCTGGTTTTGATAATATTGCCTCGGTTGGAGTTAAGCATTGTGTTGGATTATACAAAGAGTATCACGGAGCCCCCATTTCTTCCATGCTTGAAATTACTGCTCAAATGTCATGTTTTGTTATAAAGGAACAAAATCAACAATTAAGACAACGTATTACTAAGGAGGAACTTATGGGGGCAATTAATTATATGCATCATAACAAAATTATAGGTCGTGATGGTTGGCTTATGGAGTTTTATTCAGGAATGTTTGATATTATTGGTGAAGACATTGTTGTTGTTGTAAAAGAATCAAGAAGTAAAGGAAATATTTTAGTGGCCTTTAACTCTACTTTATCAACACTGATTCCAAAAGTTGTTAAGGTCATAAATATGGGTGAGCTCGTATCTATCTCACTGTGTAATTGTGTATATGAATTGATTGCAAAATTTATTGCTAACAGGATCACGGGTATTCTTTCGGATGTTATCTCCCCTAAACAATTTGCATTTTTGGAGGTAAGGCAAATGAATGATGTCATAGGCATAGCTCAAGAGGTCTTCCACTCTGCAAAAATTAAGAACTCCCCTTCAATCATTATAAAGGTTTATCCATCAAAGGCTTGTGACAAAACCAATTGTACTTTCTTAAAATAGGCTCTTACGTAGATCGGCTTCGACCTTCCTACTATCAATTGGATTCTTTCTTGTGTACAAACCGTAAGTTTTGTTGTTTTGATTAATGGACACTACAAGGAAAAATCCCTCTAGCGGAGGTTATAGTGGAATCCCATTAAAAAAAGGATAGAAATATGTTTATAGCGGAGGTTACTAGAGGAGGCGAGAGGGCGAAGGGTGTAGCAGATATTTTTTCAATTGGCGTGTTTTCTTTGGAAACACACCGGTGCATTACATATAATGTCGCACCGGTGCAAAATAAATGATACCGCACCAAAATCAAGGGAAAATACAAATCAATGAAAAAATTAATTTAAAACTTGTGTTATTTGCAAAACCATTAAGTGGTGTGTTTACATGTAATAAACACACCGATGTGCCCGACGTATCACCACCCGGTGCGTTTAATACTCTTAAACACATCATTATTTCAATTTATATTTTACTAAGAAATCTAATACTGGTGCGCATGATAACACAAAACACATCGGTGCGTGTTTAATAAATAAACACACGACTTTCTGCTATACAGAATTTCATTGCAAACTTCGTTTAAAATGTAATTACAAACCCTCATTAACGATGTGTTTTTATAATATAAGCATTGATGCATTTGCGTTTTCCCAATGCACCAGTAGTAAACATTAAAAAATCAATGGAAAATCCGTCAAGTTTTAAAAAAAGGCTATCTCAATTTATATTTTAACGTGAAATCTAATATTGGTGCGCACTATAAACATAAATGCATCGGTGCTTGTTCAATAAATACGCACCGTACTCTACTATACAATCTTTCATTGCAAAATTCATTTCAATTGAATTTGCAAACCCAGATTAATGGTGCGTCTTTATAATAAAATCCTAGTGTGATTGTAGTTTACAAACACACTGGCTTTTACCATTAAAAAAATTGTCGAAATACCCGTAAAATTTTTAAGAACCCTATTCTTTGGTGTGTCAGGTTTTGAAGCATGCACCAATGCACTTCATCTGAAATGCACTGGAACAGGGTTTAATATAAAAACAAACTATGCCATAAAATTTATTTTTACCATTTCTTAGTGCGTTTTCGCCCAAGAACACCGATGTGAAAGCTTAGCCACTTGGACGCCCTGACATCCGTGGTCCACGTGGCAACAATTTTCATCTGTATTGGTTGTTGGTGTTAGTTTGAATTTTAACAAACTGTGGTCAAAATTTTAAATTTTCCATACATCGTAAGGATTCCTCCCCAAAGGGTCATTCAACAAGTAAGTTGTTTATAAACTCATAATTTATTTTTTAGCGAATTAATTTTTTAATTGAAGCCTTAATTTGTTGTCTTTAAAAAGAAAAAGAAAAAATTATGTGCGGTGCGTTCGAGTCGTTCGGCTCGCACCAGAACCCCGTGCACCCTATAAAGTTTTACAGGGTGCATTGCCAATGGTATGAGTCAAACATATAGAACACATCGTGAAACCGTAAAGATTTAATAAAAAATAAAAAATAAATAAACATAAAACGTAAATAATTTTTAAAAAATAACTAAATTATCGAGAGCGCCTAGGTCATGTTACAACACCATTTTCAATGCTCTAACATGGCATAGACAAACCAACAATATGTACACGGCTTTACGGTGCGCTTTAATATAACGAATGCACCGGTTAACATAGTATAATAAACAAAATAATAATACGGTGCATCTATGGAAATGGAGGGCACCATTGTTGATGCTCTTAAATTTCTTAAGCACGCTGTGAATTTTTTTAAATTTAAATAATAGTTGTACGTAAACAGGGCATTTGGCTGAAGTAAACACATCGTTGACATTGCGCTTCCTTGAACTGAATGCACCAGAAACGTATTCCTAAACCATTTTAGACAAATTTAATGTCAGTGTGCCCATTTCACATTAGTGTACCAGTGTCGATGCTTCGTTGTGACATGGGCGCACCGAAAATTAAATTTATTGAAAATGGTTAATGATGATTTCATAAAATTGGACGGTGCGTTAATATGATTTTGGTGCACCGTTAGGTCCATTTTACAAATTGTAGCAGTGCATCGGATATTTGACCCACCATTTTGATTCATTTTAATAACATTAAATATATTATCGGTGCAGTTTTATTGTAGGAGATCACCGTAATCAGTGCATGTTTGAAAATAAAGCATCGCCTATAGCTCGCTTATATTAGTATGGCGCACCACTTATAAGTTTTTTTTTTCACAAAAACGTATTGTTATTGTTACTAAATATTATTTTAATTGTATGGAATATGTGATACAGAGACATGATCGACAACGTGATGCTCAATAGGACCGTGAGCAACTTGATCAATATACCATGGTCAAAGACTAGGATTCTAGGAAGAGGGAGAGGGATTTGTACCCTCACCCCTTTACTGCTCAGACCATAGAGATCTTGAGGATTGTTGGCCTCCTAAATTTCTAGCATGAGGATACATCCCTTAAGGGAAACAATGCATTATTATGTTAGTTGATCTGACGTTGGGATCACCGCAGGCATAAATTCCATGTTGGTGGCGGTCAATGGTTCCAACCCACTGAGGAGGATATTTATTTCATCACTGGGATATCTAGGAGAGGGGAGGATTTACCCTGGTTCCCTGATGTCCCAACTAGTGTTGCAACAGAGAGCCAACTAACTTACTCTCAGAGATATATCAGTGACGTGGTTGTCCATCCATTTGATTTTCAGGTGAGTGATGGGAAGCTTCGGATATCTTTGTTTGGTCGAGAGGATGTTAGGTGCATGTCTCTTCTCCTTATGACATTGATGCACTCCACTTCTAATGGACAACGCATTAGTTTCCCCTTACTATATTATGTTGACTCTTTAGTATAGAGACCTAAATGCATTAGGTGGTATGCCATTTTTTTGCGACAATTTTGTTATGCTTTGGATAGATGTCGTGGAGTCATTGATGGGAGGTCCAACTCACCTTTTCGTTCAAATATTTTTTGTTTATTTTTGAAAGGTTTTCTGCCACTAGGCCATCATTTGAGCGCCTACCTACTAGGTTGATGACTTAGGTGTGTATGCGCATGTGGGGGGAGATGATGCCCAAGAGGGGGCAACCTAAGTTTCGAGCAAGGATCATCTCATATGTGCTAGAGATGTTGGCTAGTGAGGGTGAGCATGCACTTGACATGGTTCCATATCTATATGGCAACATGGACTAGAGAGGGTACCCGAAGATCTTCTTCACACCAGTTGAGCCACTTGATGAGAGAGGTAATATTAATGTTATGTTTAAATTACTATAGTTGTATTTTATTGTTTTGTGTACTTAATGCAAATGAAATATGTTATAAATATTAAATTTTTAAATGAAATTGTCTTATCATTATTTTGCACTATATATTTTGCAGATTTTGGCATATTTGATGTAGAGGTCGACTCGCCTCCTCCTGCTCATGATGATGAGGATATGGAGGAGCAGGATCAAGTCATCCCACATGAGGTGACTAGTAGACATCCTGGCCACCATCCACATAGGTCGCATGATATATTTATTCAGGATGTGGAAGACAGGTTGGCCAGATTGTTGGCTGATGTAGGTGTACAACTTGTGTGACCGATTTAGATTCGTGATGACCCTGATCTTGCAAAGATATGGAGGATTATTCCTTGTCATATGAGGTTATTGATGCAGTATGTTGTCAGTGCATGCTTTTAGTTGGTTTCCTCCTTGGCATGTCCTCATCATCCTCCCCCTCCACCTTCATCATATCATCCACCTTACCCCCCTCCACCTTCGTCATCATCTAGTCCTATACTTCTACTCGACCTTCCATCTAATCCTACGTCATCATCATCTCCTCTACTTGTGCTCAATCGACCCTTCGGTCTTACTCATTTGCCCAACCATCCACCAACTCCTACTGCACCCGTTTTTGTTTTAGAGATGCTCAGAGCAAGTTGTACACTTCATCTTGATGGACCTAGCCTTCCTCCTCTCATACCTCTTTTTATTTTTGATATGGGTACTTATGCCTCTAGCTCTGCTGGCAGAGGTGATGATATTGCCTCTGGCTCTATTGGTGGAGGTGATGATGCATCTAACTATGGTAGGAGAGATATTGATGATGCCTCTGTTGGGGGAGGTGGAGCAGATATGTCCTAGCAGTTATTGCACTCGAGATATATTATTATATTTGACATATTGTATCATGACTTCGATATATATATATACTGCATTTTTCATGTTTATGTTGATGTTTATTTATTTATGTGGTAAAAATGATGATCATGGAACGTTAATTATGTTACGTGTATTATTAGTTATGTGTGTAGACATTTAGGTTTAAATCTCTTAGTTATAGTATATGTTACATGATGGTACGTTCATGCTTATTGTTGGTTTTATGTTAATGATGGTATGATGGAGTATATGTCAATGTTTATTTTTATGTTTCTTAGATGTTGACAATGATAATGATGGTATGTTGTGAAAATGACGATGATGCATATACGTCTTTGTAAAAAATTATTGTTATGTTTATGTTAGTATGATGATGTTTATGTTTATGTTTATGATGCCATGATCATGATGTTTATGTTTGTTATGTGTTGAAAATGATGATGATCGTATGCTTATGTACTAAAAAAACTTTGTACTATTCAAAATCATGTGGGTCTTTAAATCACCATGTTTTTATTTAATCGACATAAACATCGCAAATTGAATTGTAAATTATGGATGGATTTGTGGTAACTCTATGATTTATGATTGTTCTATAATTTGTCAAAGTATCATGTTTATAATTTTTTTACAGCTTGTTGTATTATTATGTTTACTTAATAAATTTGTTTGTAGTTGGCGTTCATATTGTTTTAATCTAATTTCTATGGATATTATAATTTATTGTAATTTTCTTAATAATGTAGTAATATTTGTCATAATATTATACATATATAGTTATTTATTTATTTTGTTACAACTATATTTTGAGCATTATGATATATATATATATATATATATATATATCACATCATTTTAATAAGGAAAATAACTCTTCATCGTATAATGTTCTGTATAAATTAATTATATATTCAAATGATAAACATAAATTAATATTGTTTAATTTATAACTCTAATTGACAAACATCATAAAAAAAAAAGTCAAGTATCATCTTGTAATATTATTATAATATATGAATAAGAACATGGCAAAAAAAAAGTAAATATGAACATCAATATGATCTATCTATTTATCATTGAACATTTTAAATATTTTGGCAATGATCTATCAATTTAACTTGGTGTACTTGGAGGCACCTTGTTGGAAACACTTCCTAGGTGCACTTGGGCATAACTTGTCAAAGGTAGACTTGCAACATATATGGATGCAATGGGTGCACCTACTGGGCACATATGCAACATATGCAATCTGTGCACCTATTAGGCACACTTGCAACATACATGAATGTGATGGGCACACTTGTGGGAACTTGGGTGCTAGGTAGGATTGCAATCACTATCATATGGCACAATGGGAATGACACCGTTAGAGATGGACATCAATAGAGAAGTCACACGATCATAATTGAGTTGCATGTAGACACTTGTGTCCACTTAGACTCTTAGAAGCTTGCGTCCACTTAGGCTCTTAAAAGCTTGCAATACTTTGGCAAGATTCACACACACACACACACGCACGCAATGGATGCTCGAGCGGACTAAGGCATTTGAGGATAATTAAGCTTGACAAGTGAAGTGATTCACTTAAGTTCAAAGTGAACTCTACCTTTGGGCTAAGCTATGGGTTTTGCAGAATAGGGAAAATTTGGATTTTCTAGGTGAAAAACAAAGATGGAAATAGGACTTGTATGAGGCAGGTCTATAATAGCTCTAGGGGTTGGTTTGAACATGAATTTTGGGCATTGGAAAAAGGATAAGTTGCCTTATATTCATTGTACTTTTTGTAAAAGAGGGGTGGGTAGGTCACAACTCACCCTTATTATATATTGTAAACATTCTTCTCATAAAAAAAGTTTAAGGCATCTACCTTGGGTGTCATATGTACATGTGAATGTGTATTGTGGTTTGTTTATTGGGATGGATATTTTAGTGTTTCTTTTTATGCTTTATGTTGGTTAGATGTTGACATTGGCTAAGTGAAGAATTTGCTAAGTATAAGTATTCCCAGGATGTTTTAAAGGCCATGGTTGGATGCTTAGTGTTGGATAACTTGGTTAAGTAAGACTAAAGTTGCAAATCTACAATACCAACATATTGCATTAGAAGGAGAAGTTATGGGAAAACCTTAGACAAAGAGGTATAGTCTGGTTATAGTAGGCACAGGTTGATCAAGTCCCTATGGTTGAGGCAAGGCAGTGTCACAAGACCTTAGGTGATGAAGGGAAGTTGGGAAAAAATCTAAATTCAATGAAAAAAAACATGAGAGGTCCACAAGTTTGTGATAGTTGACATCAAAGCTTAACAATGGTTAGCTATATTGTTGTTCACCACTATAAATCCCATTATTGTTGGTATCATAGTTGAATAATGGTGAGCTATATTCCTCTTCACCATTGTTGCTAATTCCATGACAGTTGGTATCATAGCAAAGTGGGGTACTTTCTCCATTGGCCCTTCCACAACAGTGAGTTGCATATAACTTAGTGGAATTTTCATCATGCATGAGAAAAACTAGAGGCAAGGTGCAAACCTTGAGGAAAATTAGCAAGTAGTTGCGAAGGGAACCTTGAAAATTGCAATTACAAGTTTGTTCCTGGGTGCAGTAGGTACACAAGGAATTTCATCCACACAAACTTGAACAGTTAGAGACACACTACCATGGCTTGGAAGGAAGTAGAAGGCTTCATTCACAAGTTATGCAAGTGTACAAGAAAGGGCTTGAGTCAGCAAGAGAACCAAGTCTTAAGGCTTGGGCGAACTTTTCATAGGTGTTGAGAAGGTTTGAACCATTTATGGTTTGCGATATGGATGGCACCGAGGAAGAGTCATGTGAGACTAAGAGGTAAGCCATGGCCATGGAATGGGAATGTTTACATGGCCTAAAATTTTGCATATTTTGACTCACCATGGCCTAAAAAATTGCATATTTTGACTCACCATGGGCATGGAATGGGAATGTTAACATGGCCTAAAAATTTGCATATTTTGGGAGTTACGAGGGGAATCAATTGGAAGGAAGGAGGCCAACTTCACAGCATGGGTGCAACAAAAGTTTCCTATGTAATACAAAGGTAAGGATGTTCAACCAAGGAAAAATAACAGCCTGTTTTCCTTATGACCGTGATCATTTTGCCATTGTTTATCCTTTGAAGGAATAGTTGGGAGATTAGGAAGGAATTCAAGTGCGACCAACATTGGTTATGAAGCCAGAAGTCTTGGAAGCAATCCAAGAGCAGATTTCAAAGGCAACATTGGATATTTTTGGTGCCTTAAGAAGGAGGTCTTGGTAAGTTCATGGTAGCAGGTCAAGAACAACAATTTGTGATGGTGAATCCTGTAGTGGATTCTAACCAAACAATTGTTGTAGTTGATGGAGGTGGCCTTGGAAACCACCTACCATCCTCCTTTCATTATTACAATCCATGGATGCCTCACTTCCTAGGTTTAGGAAGTGGAGCCTAGGGCATCATTAGAGGTGCTCGGTTTCATGAAGGATTGGATAAGGAGGATTCATTTATTTAGAAGGATGAAATGTGTGATGGTATGAGTCCATTATCTTATCCACATTGATGTCAATTCATGAAATTTACTATCCAAGAAGCATGGCAGTGCTCAAAAGAGGTGTTAGGGCTTGAATGCCTTGAAGAACTTATTAATCTATGGGAGGTGTCTTTAAAGACTTGAGTAAGAGGGGAAGACCTTTCCTTAAAAAACAATAATGATAGTACCAAATTAGTGGTATGCTTACTTGGAAGGAGCAAGAAAATCCAATTTTGAGTGGATATATGAAGGGAACAAAGAAGTCAACCAAAAAAAAGGTGTGCATTCTACCTATATGCACTAACTAGAAAGCAGAACTAGTTGACTTGGATGCTTATCCACCTTTATTAATGGGAACTTAAGATGTGGTAGAACATGTTGACTTGGAATATGCTTGCCTACCTTTGTGCATGGGAACGTATGATGTGGTAGAACAAGTTGACTTGAAATATGCTTACCCACCGTTATGTATGAGAACTTAGGATGTGGTAGAGTCTTCCTTAGGGGATGGTTTCCATGATGATGCAATGAATTGAAAGTGGTCGAAGTATTGGTGTGAACATGCCTCTCTTAGTAAGAGGTATGCAATTATTTGGCTAGCTCATTGCACTTAGTAGACTTTGGATATGTTGTTGGAGCATTTGAGGGTAGTGGTTGCAATGGATATATACCATTGTATTCTCATTGATAGTTTCCTTGGGGTGGCATATTGCCTAGGAATATTGGCAATGGAGTGTAAGTGTATGAGAAAATATTCCAAGTTCAATTGGGAAGTTGGAAGTATTGGATTGCGAAGGGTGATTTGATAGTTGAGGAAGAGTGGAAGACCTTCCTATTGTTGATCAAGTTCTGTAATTTCAAGTATTGGAAGTAAGGAATCAAGCGTAGGATAGACTTGCACCAACGATAGTTGTTAGTCCTAACATTACCATCCTAAAACTTTTCCCTATATTTTTCCTTCCGAGTCAAAGTTAACCTTTTGATTTCATTAAAATTAGTAAAATTATCAATTTTAGGGTGATTTTTGGTTTAAATTGCATTGCATTTTAGTTTAATGGATAGTTTTAGCTTGTCTCTTTATTATTATATAATCTCTGTTGAGAATCTGTATTCTCCGAAGTAACCTTGTAGGTATTAAATTATCCCAAAGGCCAAGTATCAAATGCAAAATATGAAGGTTCAATGTTTTGAACATTCTGGCAGCGAAAATATGGATCTTTCTTTGTATGCCTAGTAGAAGAAGGCCTAGGTTTAGTGATGATAGTTTTGTCATGACTAAACCTAGTAGAAGAAGGCCTAAGACTTTATCAACAAATAAATTAAGATTTAATAGGAAAGCAATTATGGACCCTAGGCTTAAGAAGGATACTGTAATTAGTATTGAAGATTCCTCAAATGAAGAAGACAATAAGTCTAAGAGGGCATAGGAATTGGTGACTGGATTTTTAGAGGAAATTGAAAAGGGCTTTAAAGCATTTCCAGATCTTTTGGGAGAGAAGCATGCAATTAAAGAAGATTCATGATTGGAAGATTCAGAAAATGAATTTTTTTTGGACACTGTGGATTTTAAAGACAAAGAAGATATTATGAATGTTCACGAGAGAGATGAAACTTCTCTAAAACATAAATTGAGACTGAAGTTGATCATTCTATGGAATCCCCATTGATGAGGTTTGTTATGAAAACATGTTAGATATTGAAAATCTTAAAAAGGAACTTCAATAATACAAAGAACATAATATGCATTTAAACGAAGCTAATGATAGAATAATGGAAGCAAACCAAATGACGAGGAAGGATTTACATGATTTGGATGCAAACTATGAGGAATTGAGTCAATTGGCACAAGAAGTAGTCAATCGAAGGAAAGCATCCCAACATAGGAATGAAGAGCTTTGAAAACAAAATGAAGAACTATCCAAGAGACTTAAAGTTGTAGAAAAACAATGTATTCGATTACAGAAGAAGTCCCATTGTTTGGATGGCTTAGCAGTCTTGGAAGAGGATGCTCGTCGTGTTTGATCAAGTTGGCAACAAGTTTTTGGAATATTCCACGTTTGGGTCCACATGTAATGAAAATCTTGTGAGGAATTTTCACCATGAATTTAAACTATTTTGGTATTGAGCCTACTTCAAGAGCCTGTGGTTATTGCATAGAATCCTAAGGGTCAAAGTTTGCTACTTGAACAACTAACATGTGTCCTTCAAAATGTATTACAAGATCACAATAAGCTAAGATCAAGTTAAAGGATCCAAATAAGTCTGAAATGTGGATCAAATAGAGTTTTTACTCATAGCCGCTGCATTGAATTTTGTAATTATAACTTGTTATATCCTGTCCATGAATTTTAGATCCATAATTTTGTCTAGAAATTATATCTGATTATAAAATGTAAGAAACAATATGCTAGCAGGGGTTAGTGGTATGAGGGTCGAGAGTTGTATATTGAAATTTTAAGACTTATATTTTGTTAATTCTATTTTGGAGACTTGAAAACTAAAGATGGGATTTTGTCTATAATGAGACAGGTTTTAGCTATCTTTTTTAATCTGAGTACTTTGCAGTTTTGTTTAAACTGATAATGGTTGTGAAATCCTTTATAATGATAGTTTTGTTATAAATGGTCATGATGTGATTTAGTAGTCATGATTCTATGTTTAGAATGTTCTTTTTCCGAATATGGTGCTTCATTGTTAATATGTGAATGAGATGTTAGTTCCAGATGTTACCGGTAAACCTTGAACCTAACCTATCATTGATATAATTTTTACTTTAGTCTAGTCATCCATGTTATTTTCAGAATCCGATGTTATCATTTGTCTTATGCTTTCTCTATTTGCTAAAAGTCTCTTGAACCATTGCATAACCAATCTCAAAATCCAAATCCCAAACCTTTAGGTGCCTAAACTCTGTATCCTTGTAGTCTAGTACAGACTTTAGGACTAGCAATAGTTGCGAAGGTTAGTACTGAAGGCACACACCAGGATGCGATTTGTCACACATAAATTTGTAAGCAAAAGGAGACAAGCTAAAAGTATGTCTCATTCTTAAGGAGTAAAAGTTTAAATCTTGGGTCTAAGTAGTGCATGAAGGAACTCACCTAATAAGACTCTTAGTTATAGTATAGTAGCATGGTTTAAGAATAGCTTTATGGAGCCTTTAATGAGTTATGTGCTCTTATACTTCACGAAGATAGGCAAGTCGAGAGTGACACATTTGTTGGATTAGGAGGATTGCAAAGCCTTAAAGAGGTGTTTGAGACTCATCCACTAGTCAAGGGGTTCAGTAAATCAGTGTAGAAGAACATTAAGAAGAGGCAACATAGGAAAAAGGTGACCGATGTACTTTTATGATAGTTTTGATGCAATGGAGGTGACCTTGCCTTGGTCCATAAAACTTGTTCAGAGAAGACTGAATTGCAGAAGGAAGTGATGTCAAAACCCCAAATTTCCCAAAAAAAATTAAAAATTTTAAATGCATATAATTTTCATAATTACAGTAAACTAATTATTAAATTAGTTATATGTTACCAAATTCATTATCTGAATTATCTGTTGGTTAAGTTTAACGATAGAACAGTTCTTTTTAGTTTACTGACTTGCTTCTCTTTGCGACCACAAGGTCGGACTGTCATGCAAATCTGGGCTTACTTAGCTTTCGAGCTAATGCAGAAAGTTTTCCTATTCTTACAGACTCTAGGTAAGAAGTTCAGGTGTTGCTTGCCAAAATTCTAAAGTATTTAATTACAAGTTCGTCGTAAAATAAAAGCTCAGTAAGAAAATAAATGCTAAACAATTTCCAAGGCTTATGGAGGTAAACTCATTAATCTGTCTTTTTTTCTATTAGCTGTAAATTTATAGTTCTTAATGATTACTGAACTATTCGATTTCTATCAGAGTCATCAAGTGTAAAAATGCCTTAACTATTTCTTTACAAACAGAGTAAGAATGGCAGAGTTTAACAATGGTTTAATTTCAATTGAGCACGATACATTTGCATCATGATAGTTTTATAGCCTAACTTTTATGTTGATGGATCTCAAGTCAAAGAGATTTGTGGCTTAATCTTTGTCGTGTTACAATTTGTTGGTTAAGAACATTTATTTAAGCAATACATTCACCACCCAAACGTTATTATTTTCCTTTTGTATCTTATTACCAAACTTTACTAGTTTAACAATAAAACATAAACAAGGCCTTTCGGGTTAATATTAACAATAGGATAGTTGTCATAACTTGATCCTATAAATCTTCTTTATATCAACTAATAGTATACTTATTAAAACAATGTTACAAACTTTATGTAACTATCTGATAAAAGAATAATTGCTTGTGAGTAAGTTCTCATTAAGAGAATAAACGTTACTTTTCTCTTTTTATAGTATACTTTACAAGACTCTTATTAATTTCGTGATTATAATGTTTGATGGAAAACATTGCGTAGCATAGAAAAAGGGGTATGCAAAGGGCCATGCCATGATGAACAAAGGTTTAAACTTGTTTTAAATTATAATAAGTCTAATACATAGCCATGTTTGAATTAATGAAAGGGTCATGGTAAAGACTGTGCCCATGAAAGGTTTATAGTCTAACTTAAAGTCTTATAACCTTTGATTTCATACAACCCAAGCTTGTGGAAATGCTATGTCATAATTTATTACTCTTGCTAGATTATATGCTTTTAATTACCCATATAAAGGTCTACTAGAATGGCATTCACTAACCTAACTTCTAGAACTCTCTTATTATATTGTAAGGGTATTAAGGGTATAATCTTTTGATCTACGGATCGTTAAGTGATAAGATGATACATTAAAAAAATACTAGGTCGAAGTGTTGACCACACTTATGATAAACCTAAGGATGAATCTTGGTGTACGTTGTGTGGTTGATGGTATACCATAATGTAAATTATTGGGTCGTAAGTCCTCCACGCTGTTGATAAACTTGTAATAGTTTATATCGTAATGATTCTCATGCAACGTAATGTAGGTTGACTTGGGAACAAAGACTATAGTGGAACCTTCGTAATCAGCATGAATGATTGTATCATCGCCTCTGGAGATTTCTCGTCAAGAACATTGGAAAATACCCACTGCATGTAAAATAATTTATCTGGAGACGTGGCATCACCATGGCCAAGCGTCGTAAGGTTATAAGGCAACCTCGAACCCTAGCTGGGCATTCTCCCTGTCGCCTTCAGGCCCTCTGGCCGCTCTGCTACCGTGCTTCTTGTCTGCACTTGTCCCTTGCCTTTGAGTTCAACAGTCCCCCTGCTTGCTGCATTTCTTCGAAGCTTATCCTAAATGCGTGTTGTTCTCCTCGAAGCTCCTCCTGAATGCTTGACAGAGGAGTGTTGTCATAAAAACGGGTTGTCACTTGGGTTTTGGTTTGTGATACTTCCCTAGGGTTTACTCCGTCGCAGTTCCATTCTAAATTTTTCGACTGCAAAGGAACCTTCTCCCTCCTTGGCCTAGTACTGAGAGTAGTGGCTTGCATTCAGAGTTGTTGGGCGTAGGGTTTCACCGTGGAATGGTTCCTTTTTGTTTTGTTGGAATAAACAACAACGACCCGTGTATAAATTGCTTATTGTGTTAACTGCTTCTATGCTCAGTCATTGTTGGTCATTTAGGGTGACAGCAAACTCTTTCTCCCTTGCCACAGATAAGGGTTTCCTTCTTCCTCGCGCTGGTGGTTGTCCTTCTGGTTATGGGTGGTCGTGCTTCTGTAAATTTCTAGGTAAGCATCCTTTTAATTCGAAAATCACTATTATTATAGTTTATTTTAATACACAACTATATCCTTTGTAAACAAGTTTAACATTCTCGTTCTCTTGGTTTGCAGGTATCGACTTGTCTCCCTCTGCGGTTTGTGTGAGGCTGCGGCTGCAGATGCTGGTTAACGGTAAGCCTGGTTTAACCATGGCATTTTCCTCCTTGTTGGTCCCTTGGGGACAGTCGAGGGTTGGTCTTCGTGGCCTGTAACCCTTGCAGTTTCGGCTGAACCTGTTACTTGGTTTGTTGTTTTTAGAGCATGATAAGACCCTTGCGTTAAGCGAGGTTCTCCGGCTCCGGCCGTGACTGAAAAAGTAGATTTTTATTATGGTTACTGTGTAAGACGTATAATGAACAGAAGGTTGTTTATGCCATCCTCTTGTTTACTTATAGAAGCCGAGGGCTTTGAAAAGTATTCAGACTCTTTGTTTATCTTTGCTGTACATTTTGATGTTAATAGGGTTCAACCCTGACTCGAAATTATATAAAAGCATTTATAGTTATCTCTCTAAATGAATATCTTTTATTTACTGTACAGTACTAAATTTTTATTTGTTTTTACTTACGTTATTATTTAAGCTCGGCGTAATGAGCATATCTAGTTTGATACTTAGATTTCGGTAATTTAATATATTTAAATTACACTCTATAATTTTAAATTATCAACTGCTAGGTTTTTTGTATATTGTTTATTTATTGATTTACTTAATTATTAAAAGAATTATAAAGTTGTGATATAGTTATACCCTTCGGAAAAGGAGGTCTTCATGTTTTCAATGAAGTTTTTATGTAACTGTTAGTTACAATTGAGTACAGAATTTATATTTTAATTTGGGTTTACATTAATGAGTTAAGAACATTACTTATAATTACATAATAGTACTATTCCTATAAAGTATATGATAGGAAGATATAATATTGTTGATTATAAAAAGATGTTATATTACCTGTAAGTACTATTGCTCCTCTTGTTATTTATACTTAATTTAACTTGTAAGTGTATCGAGAGATAGTATTTTGTTCTTTGTTTATTTATAAACATAAAATAAGATAGTTTGTTGTTATTGTGTTCTTATACTTACAGTACTAAATACTTTATAGAAGTATTCTCTATATTCTATCTTATCTTGTTTATGTTACCAGTTAATAAAAAATAAAAGAACTAAATATGTCTTGCATTGTTAACATCTTAAAAAGTATAGGTTGGCAGTTGTATATTTTTGTTTATACTTAGCTAGATAGAACAGAAATGAATAAATAACTTACATTACTATCCATAATTAAATTATGAAATCAACTAGATTATCTGTAGAAGTAAAATCAAGATTCTAGCTATTCTTCTTTCAATTTGATTATTGTACATGCAAAAGTTAATTAGCCTAAACTGGAAAGAAGTAAACTGTAAAGTTGTAAAGCATTTTTATTTAGTTTAACCCTACTCTAGTTTTACTATTATACTCTTTTCTTGAATTCAAATAAGCCTTAAGATTTTCTGAAAGTAAATACTGTATCAGGAACTATTATACTCTTTTCAGTAAATAATATAGCTTCATGCTCTACTTCTAATAAACTGACAGTCCAGTTTTATCACTACTCCTGAAACAAAAGTTATTTCTTCTGATTAACAAAATAAAAGAAAATAATTTATAATTCCATTAACATTCTATTATGTATTTTCATCATACTATCTTTATTTATAATTTCACCTACCTGTGCTGGAGTACGGTCTGGATCACTCCAGATGAGGAAAAACACAGGTAAGGTTTTATTTCTCATTAAAAGATTCTGTTACTAAACAAACTAAAAACAATTTCATTACTAAACCATCTAAATCTTTACATCATAAGCTACAAACATGACATCCAATCATACACATATATTAAAAACAAAGATTATTAGATGGCAGAACCTGTTCTTGAGCTTGGACGACAACAGCAATGGGAGGCCGTTCCTCCCTACCAACTCCTGGAGAGCGGTCAAACAGTGACTCATCAGGACCCCCGAGCTTGCTCTGGTCTCCCTAGTTGGAACTAGGTGCAGCAATATCAAGTACCAGTCTTCAGACCCAATACAAATCCTGAACTTATCAGTAAGTTCTCTCAGCTAGCAAGCTATATCAGACCAAGTTACTGCAGAATATCTCTCAAAACACTTTCCTTACAGTTTTCCCTTTTCCCCAATGAATTCCTTGAAGAGCATTCCTCCTGAATGATTCTTCTCCTGGAAAAATATCTGAGCAACCTCAGCTCTCTTCATTGGGTACTTTTAAAAGATTGCCTAGGTCTTTTTGGGTTAGTTGTCATTTATTGAGCCACCTGCTCTGATCCCACTTTCTTGGGGGATCATGACCCCAAATGTAGGGAAGTTGCCACCTGCAACATAGGAAGTGTTTGAGGATGTTGCCACTTGTCTTTTGCTCTCCACCTAGTTCCTTCCATCGGTTTGACCAGTAACACTCTTATTAACAGCTCTCCCATGCTGTTGTCTCCACTTTTTATTTATTAATAATAAAATATTCAGAATTACATTCCACTTCTTTTGACTCTGCTGAGTCATCAGTTCCTACTTAGCATTAAATTTAACATAATGTCTTAGGAAATCAAATTAAAACAATTAACATTATTTTACAAAATTGGGGTATGTGACAAGTGACCATTTTTGTCATGAGGATGTGCATTCTAATAAGATGGACATTATGTTTGGATTAACTACCGAATTAGTTCAATCCATGAATGGAAAAATGTATAGATACATGGAAAAATTGATTAAGTATTAGTTGTAGCAAGTGAAAAGTGTTCAACACTTGGAAAACTACAAAACCTTTTGAGTGAAGGTTGAGTTGCCACAACAACATAAGGAAATTGTATAAATGATGGGCTACAATCATAGCATAATACAATAACCATCACAATGGCATCTAGGAGACATTATCGACAGAGTTGGGAAAAGTTGCTTCATTCAAAAGAAGCATTCTACAGTGGACAATTACATGAGTATTATGGCAGAGACAATGTGGAGTGGTTGGATAATCTGGTTGTAAATGGATGCACAATTTTGAGCAGTAGACTTGGAGGACATCGTGTTCTTATGGATGTTTCAAGGATGGCAACAAATTTTAGTGTGGAGGAGTGTAAGGCCCTAACCTTGAGAGGATTTTGGCACCTCCATAACACGATCACCTTGATGGTCACTTGTTGGAATAGATACACGTGATATGCAATTAATGGCTATATGCATTGGCTTTTGGTTGCCTTGGTATGTCAGCAAAGGCACACCATGGACGTGTTGGGTTCCCTTACATGGAGACAAGACACACCATAAACAATGACAACCTGTATTAGTTGGATAGGAAAAGAGAAGCTTGAATGGAACTTGGTGAGACAAAGAAGGTTGTTGTGGGAAACCTCATACATAGGCATGCACTATGCATGACCAACAAAGTGGTAAGAAGAACCGACTAGCTTATAAGTGACTTGAGAAGACTTGGTTGAATGCACATTGGGCGGACAAACAAAGTGAACACACTTGGTTGGATGCAGGTTAGCTAGAAGCACTTAGACGCACATTAAAAGGTGGGTGCTGGCTTCTTTCATTTGTGGGCACACCTGGGCACAAAACAATTGGGTATACTTGGACGCACCTTACCAAAAACACTTCCTAGGTGCACTTGGGTATAGCTTGTTAGAGGAAAGCATGTCACGGATGTGGATGTGATGGGCACACCCAGTGTTGGGATTTGCAAACAACATTACCCATCAAACAATTTTTTTATGATGTTTTTAACTTGTGTATCCCTCTTCACAATTTTTTTAATGTCAATTAATACCCTTCATGATTAAAGTTATATCAAATATTGCTTTGCTTATGCTTATAATCATTTTAACCTAAAAAATAACCCCGCTTCTTAATTGCAATGAAAATACTCACTCTTGGAATAATGTAAATAGATCGAGTCTTCCAATAACACAATACAATAATAATTGCTTCCATGCTTACCTTGCCACTGATAGTGCCTTGGCCCATTTGCATTGCAACTACCAGCTCCCTAATCTCTCAAGTGAATTACTTTCACAAGGTATTCATTTGAGTTCAATAAACACCAAAAGAGATCCATCGTTTAAAACAAATCATATTAGAATGATATTTTATGGTGTTTATTTGAAAAATAATAATCCCTAGATGGGAATTTAGCACAATGATTAGCTAATGAATTGATCTTAGTAGAATAGAGTTGTTCATTTTGGACTTGCTCCATGAAATAATGTTCGAGGTTAATGAAATCGTGGGTTGCATAGTTCAACTTCCTACTCAAATGAAGATCTAGTAGTAAGCAGTGGTCATTGATACCTATAAGTAACATGCAATGAATTTACAATCCAATTTTGTTTCATGACATCATAATAGTTATTAATAAAATTTGATGAAGTTCTAAAAAATAAGTTGAACTTCAAAAATACTTTTTATGTCAGAATTTAATAGTTTGCAAGACATGTACACCAAAATATCATATGTATATAATGGGAAAAATGCCCGATGACGAGCATTTTTCTCATCAAATTCCAACTCTAGGCATATCTATTGAGCACACTTGAGATAGACATGGATGTGATGGGCATTCCTGTTAGACACAGTTGTTGCGGACGTGGATGTGATGGCCACACTTATGGGCACTTGGGTGTTAGATGGATTTAGGTGTGGCACAATGGGTATGACACCAATGGAGATGGTTGTCGACATACAAGTCATATGGGTACAATTGAGTTGCGTGTGGATGCTTGGGTCCACTTAGACTAGAGAGGCTTCCAAGAGTGTGTCAAGACTCATATATATAATGGATGCCTCAAAGTGTACAAGGAACCCAAGGGGAATAATGCGTGGCAAGTGAAATGATTTAAAGAAGTCCAAAGTGAGCTTTGTGATTGTGCTAAGTTATGGTTTTTTGATAGTAGGGTGAACTTGGATTGGCTAGGTGAAAAAAGAAGAAGTGAACATGACCTACAGGAGGTAGGTTTATGGTAGCTTCAGAGGTTGGTTTTACAGAATTAATGGGCAATGGTAGAAGGCTAAGTTGCCTTAGATTTAATGTACTTTTTTATCAAAGAGTGGCATGCAAATCTCCCTTATTGTATATTGTAAACATTATTCTCATAAATAAAGTTTAAGGCATATGCATGTGTATTATGGATTGTTTATTGAGATGAATGCTATACTATTTCCTATGATACTTTAAAGGCAACGGTTGGATGTGTCCCTAATGTTGGATAACTTGGTTAAGTAGAACTAAAGTTGCACATCTAGCACGTATAGTTTAAGTGGAAGTTATAGGTAGATCTTAGGTGAAGATCCATATTCTAGTTGTAGTAGGCACAAGTTGGCTAACCCTTTCAAGTGGCCTAGGCAAGGAAATGCCACGCAATCTCACGTGTTGAACCGAAGTTAGGAAAATTCCTAAGTTGAAGAAAATAAATTGGGCAGACTACATGTCCATGACATATATGAAGATATAATATCATATGTAAAAAAACAACAGCGATTATAATTTCTAATAAAACGATAGGCGGTATGGCCATTTTTTTATATATCTATATATAAAGGGAGAGTTGTTCTTGTATTATTGGCCTTTCATCCTCAAAACCATGTGGATGGGAGGCAAATGCTTCGTTTCTTGAGCTTCCTATGCTATTTGACACTAATTTGAATATTGTTTAGTGAATTGGTTACCTAAGAAGAATCCCGAAAAGAATATACCTAATTTTTAAGTGGACCTAATAAAGAGTAGTTGGACATGCAAGTGAGGTTTGTGAATCCAACTCTTTGTTATGCTCAACGTTTATTTTGCATGCTTCTTTTCTAGTTTTCCTTCTTCTTGTAGTTGATGGAGTGTTGATAATCTATTCAATATCACCAACATATCAAGGTGTTTGGGGGTTTGTCGTTGATGCCTCATAAACTAGAGAGGCAATCTCCCCTGCTGGATTTATGTCTTCATTCAACATCTGCTCATTCTCATCCTTCTCAAGTTGCCCCACTTCATCATTTCCATCGTCTTCGGCATGATCTTTTGTGTCTCATTTTTTTGTGTTCTCTCTTAGTTCCTTTTCATTTAAAACCTAAACAAATTGCAAGGCCTCTGGTGGAGGGTGAGGTAGGTGCTTTGGTTTGGAAAGACATAGTTGTTAGTTTCTCGTACTTCTTTCTTTCATTACTTGCATTAGTTGTTTAGGACATTGGATCGAAGGTGTTGACTCTTTCAACTAAAATTGCCATACTCATTGCATATATTGCACTTGAATGGGATTTGCTAAGAGTTGAACTCCTGAAGATGGAACCATCCATTTAAATTATGCTAAATGCCTTAATGTATCCATTTTTTGAGGTATACAACAATACAAATTTATACATAAGATCAATGGGATGTCTTTGGAACAACTCTATCCAAGAACCTTCCAATATCGTGTCTTATGTACCAAAAGGTTTTATCATCCCAAAATATTAGTGACAAGTGTGGGAGATGATCCCACCTTGAAATTTCCTTTGGTATATCATCCTCGGGGTTGAAGTTAAGTGTTCATCAATTATGATACAACTCTAAAGGGAAAAGAAAGCAAGGACTACCATGAAGAATTAGTGCTCTGTTCTCCTTCAATTGGAACAAGAAGGTCATGTAACCCCATTTGCAAAGGAGAAAGTTTATTGGATTTAGGATTTTGCAGCTTGACCATTTCCCCATGAACTTGCCAATTAGGTCACTGCCTCATGAACTCCCCAATTAGAGTTTTCTTAGTGAAGAGGAAATCCTTGCCATTGGGATGTTCAATGGTGATTTTATTTTTGGAATTATTTAATGTTTTTTTGAAATTGTGTGCCTTTGTCTTTCGAGCAAGATCCATGTTTGGTGGGCTTGAAAATGAGGGTTGGAATTTTTATACTTCCCTTTCAAAGCTTGTATTGTCATCTAGTAGTGCCATGGATATGACCTCTTGATTATGCACACCGGGGAAGGCTTGGTCACTGGGGGTAGAAACTCCAATCATAAATAGAAACTTGAGTCCTCAATTTTCATCCTCCCGAAAGATGTTTATTAATAAATATAATAACATTTCCTATATAGTTATCTCATTATATTTCCTTGATGATCCTTGCATGTTACTACGACCCTTTTGCATTATATACATATATATGGAGTAGTCTATTTGTTAGACGTTTTGGGCTTTCCGACAAATTGTTAATCGGAATCCGGTTAATTTTATTTCCAAAATCTGAATTTTGAAGTGTCCAAATCATTTTTTTGAATGCATAAATGGATTCGACATCCTCAAATACCCCATGGGCACCAAGATTTTCAAGAATTCATCTAAATTTATACTGTATAATGTGAAAGACAAGCTAGAAAAAGAAACCATAAAAGGTTGAAAACGCCTAACAGTTAAACCACTGCCATATATATTATTTTTGTTATTATTTGTAATTTTTTTCCAAGGAAACCCTTGCGGGGAAACCCAAGGGACCCTTTCCATATTTATGGATGAATCCCTAGTAAACCCATCAATGTGGACTCTTATGCCTTAGCCAAGGGGATTTCAAACAAGCGTATGCTAGAATGTAATTAGCTAAATGGGCAATATTGATTGATCTAACCCACTAGGTTAGTTTTATTTTTATTTTTATTTTATTTTACAATTATTTGTCTATTTACATTTTACATTCCTTTGATATGAGGCGAAGCTTAATGACAACTAAGTGTAGAGGAAATGACTATGTCTAGTGATCAACATAAGTGCAATAAAGATCAACCTTATACATGAGCTTACTTATGGTTTCTTTCATTTCTTAGTTGAAGGAATAATCCCCACTTTTATTTTGTGCACAATGTTATTATTTTTTGTTAAATTATTACATTTTTTTAACCGACGTCGAAGGAGACCTTTATAAGGTAGTAGTGGACAAGGTTTCATTGTTAGGGTTCTCTATGAGGGTTGTTGCCATATGTATTGTTGCTATTAGATTTGCATGGTTCAAGGATTCAACTTCATTGTCATGGTTTGTATGTAGTTTCTTTTTATGGTTCTCTATACATCTAGATAAGTATAAACACAAAATGATTTCAAATATTTATCTGCCATAAATTTTGTGTTTGACCAACAATGTTTAACATTATTCTGCCACTGAAACCTATCTCATGAATTAATGTTAATGTTGACATGTTTTAATTTGATTTTTAAAACTTTGGTAATGAAAAAAAACAACCACTTTTTCGAGCAAATAACACAACTCATGAATTAGAAGCTTGACTCCTCAATTTCATCTTCCCAAGAGAGATGTTTATTAATAAATAAAGTCACTTTTATTATGCAATTATCTCATTGTATTTCCCTAAAAATCCTTGCATGTTACTATGATCCTTCTACATTACCCACAAATATATTATTTTTTTGTTATTATTTATAATTTTTTTTCCAAGGAAATCCTTACAGAGAAACCCAAGGGATGCTTTCCCACACTTGTGGATGACATCCATAGTAAACTCATCAATGTAGAGTATTATGCCTTAGCCAAGGGAATTTGAAACAAGCACTTGTTGGCATGGAACTAGTTAAATGGCCAATCTTGATTGAACTAACCCAATGTATGTCCAGTAATCAATTTAATTGTAAGAAAGACCAAACTTACACACGAGCTTGCTTTTGGTTTCTTTCATTTCTTAGTTGAAGGAATGCAAATCATTGACATGGTATTATTATTTTTTGTTAAATTATTACATTTAAAAAAAACCGACATTGAAGGAGACCTTTTTTTTTACCAAAAAAAATTACTATACCTAATTAATATTATAAGTATATGGAAACCTTGATGATAACAAAGCATATTACATCCCAAAAATATGACAAGTTCCTAAACACAATTCTCCAACATGAGAGGATTGCATAGACTAATATGAAACCTCTCAAATGCATAGAACCAGTCCAGAATCAACGATTATAAAACCAAAATATTATCTACTAATCTAAGATATCTATCTAAGATATCTAGTACAAATTGGATACTCTATTCCAAACAAAATAAGTATATCAAAGAAGATTAAAGTACAATCAACCAAAAGTAACCAAATTAAATTATAAAATTGATGACAATAAACCAACTGCACTTCAAAAAATAGACAGAGTGCCTTCATAGAGCACATTGGGTATCATTTCCCTCCTCAAAGTAGATGAACCATTCATTCAACTTTAAGGCTTTATTTGATAGCAAGTCTGCTTCAACATTGAACTCTTTGAATATATGTTGAAAATTAATATATGAAAACTAGTTCTGGAGACTTTTGATTTTTTGTTTTGACCCTTCAAGAGAGAGTACCTGAAGTTGACCATTTTGGAGGACCCAATCAATTATCACTTTTGGATCACCAACCACATGCAAATGAACAACTTGTTTAGTTCTATTATAGAAAACCCCATAAAACAAATGTTACCACGAGTGTCAGTTCCCCTCCCACAATTTAACATATTTTTTATTATATGTTTTTTCACTCAATTTCAAGAGAGCACTATCACCACACTTTTGACCATTTTTGTGAGAGGCCCCATCAAAATAACCATAGGCCAACTTGATTGAAAGAAGGGAGTTATAACAATTCTAGTCATTGAAGGAGACTTTTATAAGGTATTAGTGGACAAGATTTCATTGTTAGGGTTTTCTATCAAGGTTGTTGCGATATGTATGATTGATATTAATTTGCATGGTCAAAGGATTCAATTTCATTATCATGGTTTGTATGTTTTTTTGTTTGATTCTCTGTAAATTTAAATAAATATAAACACAAAACGATTTAAAATATTTGATTGCCATAAATTGTGTGTTTTACTAACCATGTTCAACATCATTTTACCACTTAAACACAACTCATGTATTAATGTTAATGTTGACATGTTTAAATTTGACTTTTAAAACTTTGGTAATGAAACAAAAACAACCACCTTCTTTAGCAAATAACACAACTAATGAATTAAAATTAATGTGGACACATTTTAATTTGACTTTTATAACTTTGGTAATAAAAAAGATAAATGGTGCTCATTCTCCTTAAACTGTAAACGATTTACACCCATTATCCAGCTAATTTTTCAGTTAAAAATCCAATACAAAACGTTGAAATCGAGTTTTAAATTATTGAAATTACATAATCAAAATGGGTTGATACTTAATCCGAGGGGCATCTAAACGGTCAAAGTCACCCGAGGATCGCACCTGGCCTCAGCCACACCAACCCTTATGATGACCTTTCGTGGGCCATACCAACCCTTATGATGACCTGCCATGGGCCACACCAACCCTTATTATGAGTGGAATTTTTGGTGTCTCCTCCCAACTAACTCAATCCCTAAAAGAGTTGAACTCAATCTAAATTTGACAATAAAAATTGCAATTTCCATAATAAATAAAAAATACAATTTCAGTAATGAATTCAGTCCAACAAAAAAAAATAAGAACTAAAAAATTTGCAAATCATCCCAACTTGACTTTACTCCACCTCCCATCGACCCGAACATTTGAGGCCACCAAGTTAACAAATAACAATATGATAAATGAGATTTTTTTTGGGAGGCTCAGCAGGGTGGACCACCTTTGGACTCTTCCCAACAGACGGCGTTAGAAATGGACGGTAATCGTTTATCATCCTAACTTGATAATCGTGGCCCTATTCCTTCTTATCTTTTGAGTGGTTCCCCCACCCCACCATTCGGCGGATTTCGACAAAACTCCCCTTTACAATTACGCGGTTTCGCCAGAGTTGTTTATACTTCTTCTGCTGCACAAGGGTTGGAAGGCAGGCATGCATTCAATTATTCATCATGGATTACGGTCCCGATGACAAAACGCGAGGCACTCGGAAGTCTTAAATGCTCAAGATCCAGGCGAAAATGGCCTCCGGCGACCCCAAAACCAGCGGAATTGCTGTCCTCCTGAGCCTGCCAACCCTTGAATCGATCGATTCCGTGCTGTATCGGTACATTAACAGCCTGCCACCGCAGAGTTCCCATATCGCACCTTGAAGCTTTAATATCGTGGCCGTTCTTGCAAATTATGCGAAGTTTCTGAAATTACGGGGGGCGAAACTTAATTTTGAACGCTTTCAAGCGTCCAGATTGTTCTTGATGCCTCCGATCAAGAACATCATCCAGGACATGAAGGGCGGTATCGGGAGCATTTCCAAGAGGAGCTTCGATGTGAAGCTCACCTACAATCGCAGATCGCGGTCGCACTCGCATGGCGTCGCGGCCGCTTCTGGCGATGAGAATCACTGCAAAACAGCCGCCGAGATTTTGCAGGAGAGCTGCTGGGCGAATTTGCCCCATGAGTTGCTCAGAGATATTATCGAGAGAATTGAGAGCAGCGAGATCACCTGGCCTGCGCGGAGGAATGTTGTGGCTTGTGCTGGCGTGTGCAGAACGTGGAGGGAAATTATCAAGGAGACTGTGAAAACGCCGCAGCTGTCTGCATTGCTCACATTTCCCGTGTCCTTGAAGCAGGCGAGATATTTTCATTTTCTTGATTTTTTTTCTCCTGCTCTTTTTTATGTTGTGCAAATAAAATTTTGTTCCCGAGCCGTGTTCACATAATAAAACACTTTCTGATTGATGTTGAATTTTTCGTTTTTTTCCGACAATGGGTTTGAAAGCTGCCTTTGTTTTTGCTGTAATTTATTGTAAATCTGGTGATATCTGAAAGCAGTGGTTTTTGTACTTTGACATTAACTTTTTCGTCACTGGTTGGAGAATGACGAATGCCAGACCATAAGTTCTCCGACATTCGCTGGAAAACTGTACCTGTAGTAAAATAGTGTCTGAAAACAAGCACTTTTCTGGAACTAATCTAAAAAATAATCTCTCTATGAATGATACGATTTTTCATTTAATTTTTTTTAATATAATTTGTTTTTATCCTGGATGATTGTCTGACCATGGAATAATGCCATGGATTAAACGGGTCAATTATTACAAAGTTAATACACCTGTTAAGATTTTTTTTGTTTCAATTTTCCGTTTGAAGATTTAATCCCTCATGCTATTCCACATTTTTGTCTCAGTCTAGGAACGTTTCCATTTAACTTAAGACTTGGTCCTTTTGAAGTTTGGCAGCTGCTTGATGTCATGTGTTTGGATTTTTTTTTGTCATCGGAGGGCTTAATTGTTGAGGCTGGCAGTATCTTTGCATTTTACAGTACCATGATTGCCATTTGGATTGTTCAATGCACTGTTAGAATCTTTTCATTTCTGTTTGGGTCTAGGAACGTTTGCACTTAACCTAAGAATTGGTTTCTTTTGGTAGCTGCTTGATGTCATGTGTTTGAATTTTTGTTATCCAGGGCTGAATTATTCAGGCTAGCAGTGTCTTTGCATTTCGCAGTACCATGAATGCCATTTGGATTGTTGAATGCAAGTTAAAATCTTTCCTCTGTTGAAGAATTTAGTCCTTTGGAATAGCTCCACATATGTTTCTGGGAGCAGCGTTTGCACTTGAGAGTCAAGCCTCGTTTCCTTTTGATCGCTGCTTGATGTCATGTGTTTGAATTTTTTTTGTTATCCGAGGGCTTAATTGTTCAGTCAAGCAGTATCTTTCTATTTTGCAGTACCGTGAACGCCATTTGGACCGTTCAATGCATTATCAGAAACTTTTTTTCTGTGGAAGAATTTAATCACTCAGATTAGCTCTCCGTTTGTTTGTGGGAAATAACATTCGCACACTAGAGTCGACTTAAGACTTCGTTCTTTTTGATAGCTGCTTGATGCCATGTGTTTGAATATTTTTGTCTTCTGAGGTTTATTTGCTCAGGCTTGCAGTATTTTTTCATTTTGAAATTTGCAGTACCATGAATGCCATTTGGATTGTACAATGCATTCTTTAGAATTTTTAGTGGATTGATAGTTCAATTTTTCACCTTAATAAGACTTATCTGAATATTTGCATTTTGAAGCTGCATTGGCACAAAAATGATAAGACACTTGCCCTTGCTTGCCTTGTCACATCATTTGACTGAGATCCTATTGAATTGCTTTGGGGCCTGGGCTACAGATTAGAGCCCCGATTCTATCAAAGATTAGATAGATTTCCCAAGCGAGTGAGTTACTCCAAGGCAAGGGCAAAACTGCACCAACAGATGCTGGCCTAAGTCACCTGACACGGGGACACGAAGGACACGGGGATTCGAGTGTCTGACACGGACATGCTGACCCCCGGAATCAGGACACGTAGGACACGATCGATATATATATATAAATTTTTTTTTATATATAATAAAAATTTAAAATTATAGACATATAGATCCATTTTTTTACAAATATTCAATATAAATCAGAATCAATGCACATTTAACATTAGTATTACACATTTACAAATCAAATCAGTAATCACAATTATATTATGAGACACATAGATATCATAGTCATAGATCAAGATGTCG
>LPNX010783584.1:1547-27115 GCA_001517045.1 Pseudotsuga menziesii | reverse complement strand
AAAAGGACATTGATAAGTATATTGACAGTACCTTGACAACGACAAAGGCAGCCAGAATAAGAGTGTTGATTGACACGGGGAGAGATGGCATAGGAGCCAAAACTTCAGCATGATCCCAATATTCCAAAAATCATTTTTTGTGTTTGGGCATTGTGAAGCTTTTAATAACTCAGTATTTGACCCTTTGTCATGAATGTCAAAGGGGGAGAGTAATTGAAGAAGGTTGCCATCAATGACAAAGGGGGATTTTGTTGAGCATAGGTTGTCATTGATGACACCCATTAATGACAAAGGAGACAAAGGCAAGATAAGGGATTGATGACATGGTATGGTATGGGCATTGGACACCAAACGGGCCAAATGACCCATTATGTGGTCATTTGTGGCTTGATGGGGTCATGGAACCTTTGGACAGGGTTATGAGGATGCTCTTGCATGTGGTAAGTTGGAGCTTGAAGCCTTGATATGGCACACTTGTTGCTTGGTGATGGTTTGACTTGACATTTCTTTTGAAGTTGTTGAAGAAGTTTTCGAAGCATTTATGGGTCTTACTTGAAGAATCCTATGGTTCGTTGTAGCCTTGCTGAAGTCCTTGGTTTTATCCTTTTGAAGAAGCCCTTGAACTTGATGATATGACAGCCCAATTAAAAGGGACTAAAAATCATTCAAATGGAGAAGTCCGCCAAGCTGGAACATCTCAATCATCCAAGATAAAGTCTCAAGGACGACCTAGGCAAGAGACAGGGATAAAACAACCACAAAAGAAGGAAAGGATATTACTAACTTACAAATTGGACAACCTCTAAAAAGATTTTTTTAATTCAAATTAAAAATCTTAAACCACCAAGCAAGTCGGCTCAGTCAAAGTATTTAAATATTATAGAATATTATATATACTAGGTCGGCCCAGTAAATTATGGAAAATCTGTATAAATAGGCAGGTCGCCTCATTTTCTAAGCTGCAATTTGGAGTGACAAATATAGCTCTGAATTTCGGGTCTCTGAGGCAGCCGCAGTAAAAATCAGGTGTACATTTTGTGGAAGATCAAGCTCTGAATTTCGGTTCAATATTGGACTGTGGAAGCCCAGTAAAGATACAAGTCCTTAAATCTGATTTTCAGGTGCACTAATAAGACTGAGAATGAAGTGTGTATCCTCTGATTTTCAGCGTTGACAAAGACAGCTTGAAGACAGCCACAGGCACAGTTCAGATGTTTTGAAGTTTTGTTTTATCCTCTGAATTCGACAGGAGTCTAGCAATTAAAGCTCGGATACACAAGCCAGATTGAAGTCGTCCTGATGGCATCCGAAGGTCTGTATACAGTGGAACATTGAGGTCATCCTATAGGCATCCAAAGATTTGAAGGCATCTGAAGAGAATTGAGTGGAAGTATGAGTCTTGGCATGTGGACGACTCTGAAGAATTAGAAGTTATTTTTTTAATTAAAAATCAGAGTTGAACATTATGTTGAGGAGTTTTTGCATCATCAAAAGACCAGTAGTATATCTTATTGAAGGGCAGCGCTGAAACAATGATACTAAGATGATATGACAGTGACATTAAGTTTGATTAGACAACTAAATTGATAGCGGTTGATTTAATAGTTACAGGAGTACCATTGCAGATTGAGCAAGCCTTGATGTCAGAGACAGCCATGACATAACAGTGATTGATTAGACAGTGACTGGTTGATGACATGATAGTGGGCATTCATGATTTGATAGAGATAGCCAAATGATTGACATGACAAGTGAATGACAGAGTTGATGTAATTGTGAGGATGTGCTTGTTTGACAGCAGTTTGTTTGATGGCAATGATGACATGAAGAGTAACTTGATGTAATGTCACAAGGATGTAATTTGTATGTATACAAGTTGGGTCTTGTACATGTTTTCTTAGTTGGATCTAAGAAGAGACCAAGCTGAGTCTTGGAAGAGAAGTTGGTGCTTCTGATTCGGTTGAAGCTGATTGACCCCACGGTTTTAGCCGTTTGAATCTAATATAATAAAGTTTACAAATTCATTTTATGAAGTGCTTGTGTTTTCTATGTAATTGATTGATGTTATTATACTTATGATGATCTTTGTTTTGGTAGCCAAAGAAAATTGAAATCGTAAATAGCGTTGGACCACTTATTCACCACCCACCCCCCTTCTCAGTGTGCTGTTGTGTCTAACAGATTGGTCGGTGGATCTTTACCTTGGTTTCGTAGAGATCCTGGAAGGTGATTTACTCGAAGTAATCAAGGACTCAAGCACATTAGGTAGGATGTTGGCTGCTTTTAATTCAACTTTTCTTGCTCTTATTCCTAAATTGGACAGTCCTATTTCCTTTGATGAATTTCTCTGACATCCCTCCACATCGATATTTATAAGATAGTGGCAAAAATTATAGCAAAAAGAGTTAACAAGGTTTTCTCGAGGGCTATCTCTGGAGAGCAGTTTGGGTTCTTTGCTCAGGGAACAGATATATGGTGTTATTGGTGCGGCCTATCTTTAGATGTATATACCAGATGAGGTTTAGTTTCAACTGATTTTCAATGATTCACTTTGTACAGTGAGTTTGGAACTTGATTAAAGGAAGGGTAGTTTTGTCAAAAACATATTGGCTTTTTTTGTTTTGTCTTGTTTCCGTTGACAAGACTAGAGGGAAGCTTGTAGATCGATGATTTGTACAACGTCCGGGAAATGTAATTTTGTTCACTCTTTTGATGATATAAACTTACAAAGGTACCGAAACCACCTGATAGATCGCAAAATTTAAGAGTTGCAAAAATCTAGAACATGTATAACAAATCTAATAATATATTATTTGGAAATAGCTCCAGGTTAAAAAAGATATAGAGGCAACACTGACCCCATGTATTGGTTACCCGTCTCTGATTTCAGAGCCTAAGGCTACTTGAAAAACACACTGCGACGTAGCTTGGTACATAAATCATAAAGAGAGAACAGATTTAAAAAGAGATAGCATTGCACTGCGGCTTATAAGTAAGCAAGCCCTTCCATGGGTGAAAAACTAGTTACAAGATGTGTGCAGTCGCGATAGTTAGTAAGGATATAAATAACGCACATGTTCTTCATTATGAGTATAAGTCGCTTCAAGGGCTCCATTTGATGTAGCAGCCCATACCTGCATTTAATGAGGTAAAAAAATCCAATTAGGTTTGCACACATTATGTATTTCCATAAAGACGCAATAACATATCAAGAAACCGCACTCACCTTCACTGTGTTGTCTAAAGAGCATGACAAGAGAAACTAGTCCCAGCAGATAAGAGACATCACAACTGATGTGTGATCTCTCAAGGTCTGTATACATTGAAAAGTTTCCAGGTCCCAAACCTGTGAATTTGTGAACACATTGTCAGATACGAATCATCTGAATTCAAAACATACTTCATTATCATAATTGCAGGCACATGAAGAACATCAAAGCTTGCAAATTCAATGTACTATTATTTCTAAACTAAACGAGTTCAATGCAAGGAAAATAAGTTATCTTATTGTGTAAACAGATACCGGACAAGAAGCAAAGAAACTTACTCTTATTGTGTGGTCCATGGAACCAGAGTAAAGTCTGTCTGTCCCTAAGACTAACGAGAGAACTGGCAGTGTATGCCCTGTGAGGGAAGCTGCAGCTTCAAAGGTGTTGGTTGCAGAGTTAAATTTCCAAACCAAAATAGTGCCATCCTGCCGAATGCAAAGTTGAAAAAATCAGCGGGGCTATAAAACCAAAATATAATAAAATCATTGCCTATGTTTTACTTATCAAAGCAAAACACATGACACAAATTATTACAGAAGGTACAGCAAAAGACTTACTTGTGTTCCAGCAAAAAGCATTTGCTTGACGACAACCAAGGCATGAACTTGTCCTCTAGGGCCATCCAAAGATATCCCTGTCGAAGTAAGAGCATCGAAAACCTGAAAAATAAATCCACCGTGTTAGCTTTAGACGCCATTCTTTTAAACTCAATTATAAGGCTAGGCTTGGGCTAGGGCTTTCAAACTACCTTGACGGCGTTAGGAACACCAACAAATACCAATGGGCCCTCGCTGACGAGGCACCCAACTTCACCAACAAAGTCCAAGGGGATATCCGTCCCCTGCCCTGTATGGTAGTCCCAGGCTATAAGCTTGTTCTCTTGGCCAACAGAATAGAGTTTGTCAATCGCTGGATCATATGAAAACGCAATCCCTTGGATAGGCTGCGGGAAGCAAGTGTTAAAGTGTCAATTGAATATGCAAAAAGAATAAGGAAACCAAGAAACACAGAGTTTATTTGAATGGATTGAGTAAACAGTTATGATGCTCGTAAGATGTATTTTTGTGAATATATGAACAACTCCACTGTCTTTGCGAAATCTGGAATAATGATATCATTATTTATCTGAAGACTAAAGCCCTAAAGGGATAACATATGTAGTTACTCTTTTTATTTGTTTAATTGTAGAATTGGAGGACCATAATCCAGATCAAGCAGAGGACGGCTGTGTAGAATCGATGTATAAGTAATACTTAGGATAAGGATTGCAGTGAAAACAAATTGTCTTTGGGAGAACATAGACGAGCTTGAACCAAAGGAACGAAGTTCATAGGCACTTCGTTAGAATCTAAATGGATAGGGTTCGAGTCAAAATATTTTCAAAGAATATTTGAGTTTTCTGTGCAAGAAAACGGTTTTGTGAGTCGAATTCACTCTGTGAGGGAATGCTCATGCCAAGCCGGAGAAAGTGTATGCATTGTTGACTGTGAGTTTTAAGGAATGCATCTTCTGTACATCAGAAGTGAATGAGTTATTTAGAAAAGTACATCAGGGTCAGTGTGAGCCCCTGCGTCTGTTGAGAACTGAGCTGGTCTACGGTGATACTGCCTGCATCATAGAGCAAGGAAACGAATAAGAAACCTAAACATACCTTGTAACAGTGGCCGACAAGCTTAGTCAGGAAAGTGACGTCGGAAGCTCCACCAACAAAGGAGTGGAGGTATTTGCAGTCGTGTCCTGCGTGCTTGCAATTGCCTGCAAGCCAGTACCTGCACACTTTTTGAATCTTCTTTGGGGCATGCACTCTCTTGATTCCGTAGCTGTAGGAGGATGTCGATCTTCTTGCGGGTTTCTCTTCCAAGATATCGATGTCCATTTTGTCCATCTCTAATCTGTTTTGGCTTCTTCGTGCTTGGTCGTGGAAATAGGTTTTGGCTTCTTGCTTCTTCTCTGTTTTGTATTCTTGCCTTGACCGAGAAAATCTTCTCTGTATTGGCTTCTTGCAGCCTTCACCAGGAGAATCTTCTTGCTTCTTCTCTGAGCACGAAAAAACCTTCAGTGTTCTTCTTTGTTTTGGCTTCTTGCTTGCCTTCAGTGTTGTTCTTCTTCTCTGTCTTGTCTTCTTGCCTTGACCGGGAAAATCTTCTCTGTTTTGGCTTCTTGCTTGCCTTCAGTGTTGTTCTTCTTCTCTGTCTTGTCTTCTTGCCTTGACCGGGAAAATCTTCTCTGTTTTGGCTTCTTGCAGCCTTCAACAGGAGAATCTTCTTGCTTCTTCTCTGTTTTTGAAAACGAAAAACCTTCGGTGTTTTGGCTTCTTGCTTTGAGCACGAAAATCTTGTGTGTTCTTCTCTGTCTGTTTTGGCTTCTTGCTTCTTTCATGTTTATATATATATGTATTTAGTTTTTTAATTTTTTATGTAACGGTAATGCAATTATATCATCATTATGTGTTTTTTTATTATGGATTTGATTTTTTTTTATTTCTTTAAATGTTTTTTTATTATGGATTTGATTTTTTTATTTCTTTAAATGTTTTTTTTATTATAGATTTGATTGGAACTAGTAGAGTGTGGTATAGATTGTTAGCATAGTAATTTTAAAAGATTTGGAATAATATTTTGGGTATTTTTTTTTCCTTTTTTCCCAATTTTTTTAATTCTTTTATGTGATGGTAATGCAAATATATCACATTTAAATGTTTTTTGATTGTAGATTTGATTGGCATGAGTAGAGTGTGGTATGGATCGTTAGTATATTAATTTCAAAAGACTTGTAATAATACTTTGGATATTCACAAGAGACAAAAATAAATAAATAAATGACTAAACAATTCCACTTGTCTAAGTCTAAAATGATTTTAAATTTGTGTTTTTTGTTTTTTTCTTGTTTGATCTTCTCCTTCTCTTTGTAGCTTTCATGCATTTAAAATCTTTCAATTATGCTTCTCTTTCAATTATCCTCCTCTTCGGATGGTTTCCATGGTGACGTACTTAGACTCGTAGAATTTCAAAATATCTATAATAACATCACATGATCAGTGGTTGCAATCTCTATTATGCCTAGAAACATCGTTATTGTTTTTGGAAATCCAAATTACCAAGGTGACATCAATAGTACCAACAAAGGCAACTCAGAAGTTCATCCTAAAGGTGGCCACGCGGTAATTATTATATTGATGAAGCTTCCATTGTTATTCCAATCGTTGAGTACGAAAATATCTTTAACATTCTGTATATATTTGGGGATATTTTATTTTTCAATTCCCTCTTGAAGCTTTCATTAGGAAATTTGCGGGGGAGGTTTCGAAGTCACATAGGTGGCGTTGTGTGCACATGCGTAGCATGAATAAAGGCTTCTCGTTGTTCTAGTTTAAGTAAATACTCACTTTCCTGAAGTTATCGACTGGGACCCATGTATCTATAAGAACAACTTGGTATTTTGCTCCCCCTAGGGTTAGGCTTTTTGTGTTGATTAGGAACTCAAGTTATCTTTCTATGCAGGGCTTCAATTTCGTGTTATTTTTATGCAACTTTAGTCATTTTCATAATGTATCTCAATACATGTTGGTGCATTTATCTATCATGAGCCTGGATGGTTCTTTAGTGCTCATTCCTTGTGTGGGGTTTTAATTAAATTCTATATCATCAAAGATTTTAAGGAAATGGTCCTGTTTAGGGTAGCCGAGAAGACGATTACACATCCTACCAAGTGATTCAACCTACCCAATACATAGTTACAACCCCAAACCGTAGAGCACAGTATCTTTGAGCAACAACTTGACTCTTAAAAGTCCTGTGACTTTTTGGTTGTCGACTCATCTCTTAACAAAACACCACCTTCATTGTCTTTTTCATATTCACAAAACCATTCCCATTGAGGACGCATACGAAATGAAGCACCCGAGTCGACCAGCGATACAGGAAGACTTAAACACACTGAAACTAGAAGATCGCAAGTTCAAAGAATATATGGAATTGCTGTAAAATAATTAAAAATAAATTAGAAGCTTTACGATTTTGTGTTTGGTTTCTTGATTCGTTGGTTCAATCCTATAGAAAACATATAAATTATCTCAGATCCATCTTAACCCTAGACCTATCAAATATCGAGAGGGGTCAAATATCTATTTATTGATTCGAAGAAAAAAATGCAATTATCGTATATAAATGGAAATGGAAATGGAAATGTATTCATTTGTTTTTAAGAAATCGAGACCTTTATTCTCGTGTGTTAGGTTTTTCAATTCACTAGTTGAAACTGGAAACTACAAAAAATATATAAATCCCACTTAAATCCATCTTAAACCCAGGTCTACCGAGCATGAGATTGATCAAATATCTCTATGTTGATTTAAACAACCAATCACTCTTTTAACAGTGCCCTTTCACCCTTTACAGAAGTGAGAAACTCAATTTCAATCCACCAAATATAACTCAAACTATTTCCTTCGACTATTTATTGCACACAATAGTATATTAAATTCTCCCCCTCTAGTTTCTTTGTATATATCAAGAGTGTTGTATCTCAACTTTGAAAAATCTAAGAAGCAAGGGAAGAAGAAAAACAATGATCCGCTGGACATAGAAACTTCAGCTCCTTATGGATTTCGTTATGGTGCAAAAATGAGGGTTCCAAAACTCTATGGCATTGGGGGACTCCTCATTTTCTCTACATCGCACGTAATGTTTCAGGTGTGGCCTTGAATATGGGACCAAGAGCCAAGATTTAGGCTATGGTCAAGGTTCAATCTTGATGACATGTGCAAGAGAGAACACTATCGGGGAGATGAACATATATGGTCATTTACGACTAGCCATCGAGCATACGAAGGGCTCTAGAGCCAAAATGAGCATCTCCCTTCGTGTTTTTTCACAACATACTAGAGAATTAAAGGCACCTTTTTTATGCTATCCATTTTGATCAGGTTTACAAGGTCTATGACCAGGACGTGGATGAGTTTTCTAAGCAGCCTTGTGCAAGGACTTGAGGGTATTGCTCGTTAAGCGTTTTCAAGGAAGTAGTGGAGAATACCCTTCCTCCACAAGAGATGGATTCTCTTGAACAAGACCATATTCAACTAATGATGTATATGTCTCTTTTTTGCATACTTGGTTTTCTTTTGATGCATATTCCATGTCTATAATGACTATAGTTTTTAGGAGTTTCTTTGTGGATACAGGTTTTCTTCCTATCTCAAGAAGAATCCTTTCTCTATTATAAAGCTATGCCTCATGGCCAAACTAACATGATGGAATGCAACATTTTATTTGCTGCTATCTTTATCTTTGGAAAATTTATTTATGATTTTACGCATAATTCATAATTTGTGTAAATTTTTGTTTCTTGTGATTGTACAAGAGGAGAATTGTAGTGACTCATTCTTGTGAATCGGTTTTGGTATTCATGAGGATTCACATACAAATATGGATCGAGTTAGAATGAGCTTTGATTGCATGTCAGTGATTCAATATTAGGCCCCTACGAAGTGCTAACACGAACCACCACTAAAACACACTCAAGCACCATCGAATGATAAATGTGAAATGTGAGAAAATGAAATACAAGGAATAAATTTAAAGAACCAACAGTGACACCAAAAAACTTGTACCCAAGGGGTCATCTAGTTTATAAGGGTTTGCTAACCCTTCACACATTGTACACGAGATATACCCTAGAAATCCATAACATAGAATAACTCATTCATTCACAATACAATAGCTTGGTGCATTGCAGCTTCAATTAACCCTGGTATGTTGAACCTAGATTATGCCACGACCCTAATCCCTTGACGACGAATAGATCGCAATAGGATGAGACCATTAGCCAATAGGACTATAACGAAGTGGTTGTATTTAGAGTATGGTGAGATAAAAGAGTACATGATGACCAGCACATGTTGAAACTTACTATTCTATAGTGTGTATGCTCTACCCATTCGGGATACCCAGAAGCACTGTAACTTGTTAATTTGTACATCTAATTCCAATTACAACCATAATAAAATTTACCGCCCCATAACCAATGAACCGACATTGAACGTGGTAATATTCTAAGTGGGAAAATATTTATTGGGGGCACTGGGTAGTTCTCCTCGTTTGCAGTGGTTGGAAATTCATCAAAATGCCTCGTCGCAAAATGGACAATCCAACATGTCTTCGAACGAGGCCACTTAGAATATACTTTTGGTTACATTTCCAGTACCTTGCGTACCGGTCGGAAATTTTCCTCACTTAATAAACAAGATCATCTTAAAAAATTACACAATAAAATTGACCAAGAGCATTTGTAAAATGATCTCACTCATATCAGAGACTTGTATTTCAACATCCCCAACACTTTGACTCCATTTTTGGCACTGGTCTTTTAATTCTTCTACAGTATTTGATCTGGACCATTTGTCCTGTTTATGCTAAGTTATTCATGTTGTGGATGCTTTAATTTCCGTCTTCTTATTCGATTTATATAGTGTTTTGCAAATAGCAACGTGGATTGCCTAAATTGATTATTGTGTATATCATAAAAAACTCCTAAACAACACTAATTCACACCATTCATCTAAGAACACCTTTAACAACAAGAGCCTTAGACAACTCTTTTTTAGGGACTACCCCCCTTGGCTTCGTTAGGAGATAGCCTAAACAGAGGAGCTGGGATCAGGTGACAACACCTGGCTCTTTGCTTGCCCCAAAGGGCACACCTTTCCCACCTAGGAAACAATAGTACAAAAGATTTTTGCTGACGATGTGCATTCGGCGGACAACAACATGAATGGGTAACCACAGTAGCATTTCAATTGGAGGCTTCTTTTTACAAGTATTCTCAGCCTCTCATGATGTGTACGTTGCCCATTTCCATACTTTAAATCCACCCTTTCCATCACCATTGAAAATAATTCACCGGGTCCAAACTGAAATGACCACACATCATTTTTCAAGAATAATCTACCTCGTTGTCTTAAAATGAGACAAAACCTATAAATGTGAGTATACCAAAAATCGTCCAAAATGAGAACATTCAAGAACAACATGATGGACAATCTCTACACAATTTTCAAAAATAACATTGTGAACACCAAGAACGAGTGCATGACAAGGTTTCATGGTCCTTGAAATACTTTTAAACTGGCAGAGATAACATGACCCTGAAAATAACCTAGACGCATTCCAAAATTCAAACACAAAAACATTTTTGATTTGCAATATTTTAGTGCGCGCCCCCCTATACTATCATATTTTGAAGCTTTTGCATAGTTTAGGGTCCACAATGAGTGAACATTGAGATATACAACAACTCCCCTATTGAGAGATAGAACTCAAGAATTGAAAGGGAAGAGAACTCGAGGATTAAAAATTATTGTCCCCTTGTTCAGCCTTGAGATTTTTCAAGCACCTATTTAAAATATTATTTTGTTTTACTATTTCAAGTGATCATGAATTTGCATCTAAAATTACTCTTTTCTATTTCAAAATCCATAATTTTGAAATAGAAAATCACACTTTTGGAATACCAAATTCTCATTTTTGGAGTAGACAATTAACACATTTACAATTGGAATTTGCAATTTTAGGTTTTTAATTATTAAAAACTCACTCTCAAATAAAAAGTCTTAGTTTTGAATACCAATATTGAAAATTTGAGAAGTCAATTTTGAAGTGCTGATGTTAACATTTTCAATATTCAAATGCATGTTTTTTTCATAAAGATTTTGCTTAACTATTTGAAATTTAATGGAATCGAGATTTAAAAATATTGCAGTGTGATTTAAAAAGCACGATACTCGCTAAAAATATTCACCAAAAAGTGTGTTGAATGTTATGTTGAGTGAAGAGGATGAATTAAGATCCATGTCATTGAGCGAAGAGGATGAATTAAGATCAATGTCCAATGTAGTAAAAGATTCTATATCGTCGAGTGAAGACGATGAATTAAGATCGATGTCTAATGCAGTAAAAGAAATAATAACGAATGTTACGCAAATTTAAAGAAGTTTTAGGATTTTTTTGGGATGCCTAGAATAGTGTCTTTGTCTATCTAAATATCCAATTTATAAATTAGAGAATATTATGGTTCATTTGCACGGTGTATGTATGTTAATTATGAGTGTGTAAAACACAAGTTTTTTTTGACATTTTGGAATTTTTATACGACTCCTCTCCACAAATATATTCCATACCCTAGAGTGCTAGATATTGATTTGGATTTTAACAACGACATTGTGTTCAATTTAAGAGAATAATGCACACCATTTGAAGTTCAGATAGGTAACTTGTGTTAGCCCCTTTATCCAATCTATGAATAAAGGTTTGTGTAACCCGTGGAGGATGGTTTGCCCAACGCCGTGGTTGACCATATAAAACACCTTATCATTGGTCATGTGATGAACACATCCACCTAACTATTTAAAATGAGCTACATTGGCATAGGATATGTTTTTTACATGCTAAATTGAAATATAAATATATTTTATTATACAAAAGAAGACATCAAATCCCCACGATTACACTTTCTTGCTATCTCAAGATAAATTTATCCATACTCTTGCTATCTTAAGATAAACTAATCCATACACTTGCTATGTTAAGATAAACTAATCCGTACAAAAGTAGGACTTTACAGATCGAAACTTGTGGGTACATGGACCTTGTCAACTAGATACAAGGTGCCTCAAGGCACAAGCCATCTATGTATAGGCTCCAAGGCACTGGATGTGAAATGCTGGGATCATCCATTCCTCTGCACTGCAAGAGGGACTTTGTGGCATCAATAACTACATGTGGGGCCACTACAAGTCCATGTTGGCATCAATGACAATTTCAATCAACAAAAGTAAGACTTTATAAAACCCTCTGAAACACGATCAACCATGATATAACAATAAGGACAAGAATCAATACTCATAGCATGAGGTCATTTTATGCTATAACAAGGGATATTGGACATCGAGCTCTCAGAGGTAGGCCTGATAAGGATAAGAACATCCTTTGAGGGCAAGATGTGAACCTATAGTAGAAACTAGGACAACACAAAAAAATCTAAATAAAAGAATGCAAACACTGAAAATATTTTCTTTTAACTATGCAAACCCCTGTCGAATTTTCGACGTCTTGTGGCCATGTCCGATGAGGTTGCCATAGCTCTGAGAAGACCACTTGTCGAATAACCGACAAGCACTCATTGCAAATTTCGAGGACCTGCGGCCTCGTTTGACGAGGTGGCCATAGCTTCGACAAGCAAGACCGTCGGACTTTCGAGGAGAAAGCGTAAAAAATTCGACAAACATTTCCCTTAATTAGACGGCATAATCCCGATTTTTTTAGAGAAGAGTTGTCCGTCATTCGAAAAAGAGACGTCGAAGTTTCGACGAGTAGGAAGTCGAAGTTTTGACGAGAAGGAAGTCGGAGTTTCGACGAGAAGGCGTCGGACCTTCAACGACGTAGGCATGAAAGCTTCTGGCTTAGTAGGTTGAAAAATCGACGGGAATTGCCATGTCATCGAATATCTGACGTTATTCCACCGATAATAAAACAAATTGAGTTTGTTGAATAAACGACAGGTTATTGTCGAATTTCAGACATGGAAGCCGTCGGATTTTGGGCTCAAATTTTGTTGTGATTGTTGACATCAGCCACTTTTCATATACTAAAAAATGAAGTCAACTTCTTTGCATCAACCAGAAGCCTACACATTGTGTTTGATGAGTCATGGAAGTCATAGGCGATAGTGGAAACAACCACAACCTTCCATTTTGCTTTCAAGCGTAACTTTTGGATCTCCTCCACCGACTTGCAAGTGCTATAAAAGTTGCAGAAGTGCATCTCTTTTCGCAAAATTTTAAATTGCATGGCCTTTGGAGGTACCGATTAAAGGCGATTTACACCTGATATAAATGATCAAGCACTGCGTTTGGAGGTTTTTATTAAAGATGATTTGCATGTGAGGTAAAATGATCAAGCAATGATTTGAATGCACGGGGATGGACTGATCCAAATTGAGTGAGGCATGAACGCAACAATAATCTACTTTAAAGGAAAAGAGATTTGAAATATTGCACAGAGATTTCATTTGGAGCAATCTTTAAAATTATTGTTTTCTAACAGTTCATTGCAATGTAGGGATTTCTATAAGGGTTCTTTAAAATTCAATTCAATATTGAGCAAATTTGGGAAGGTCGACGGTTTACCACGAAATTGTATGGTTCCTATCCTATTTTTGCACGGTTCGAAATTTCATTTATTCCATTCAAAGTCATATGGTTGCACTAACCGTGTAGATATTATTGGCCATGGCACACCTCATTCATCAAGCACAAGGCCTCGATGATCTCCTTGTGGGGTAGTTTCAATTGCACAAGGAGAGCATTCAACTACTGCTCTCATCATCTGCTCTACTGCTGAAGGATCATGCCAATTCAACTGCATAACATCACAAAGATCTGCCCATCATCTAGTCTTCTCTTATGCTGCTCATGCTAGCTTATCAGAGGTCTGCTTAAGAATCATCATCATCAATAAGATATGCATCATCGTCAAGTGTGCATCATCACCAAAGGGTTTGCATCATCATTATAGTATGCATAGGATTCCAATCATCATTATAGCATGCATAATATGCATCACCATCATCATGGAGAGTCAATAGGTCTACACAATTCTCATCGTCTAGTAGTGTATAGAATATATGGAGTATGCATGCACCATAATAATCATCCGGTAGATCATAATCATTGTTTGTAGCAGTGCATCAAAGAGTGTACATCATAGTGTAGCATACATTAACATCACCATAAGGTAGAAATATGCATCATAATCATACGGTATAAGTATCAAGTATGCATCATTATCAAAGCATCATCGTATTGGAGTATATCCAAGGTATCATCAATCATCATGAAGTAAAAGTAGGCATCATCATCCAGTATACAATATCTTTACGCTTCATGGTTTCACAATCACTGTATACATACCATTGTATTCTTCAACACTGTATACATTGTAAATACACTTGTACACTTCACTGTATGCGGCATGCGGAAAAATCTGACAGGAATGCGGCATTTGCTCTAAATAAACCATTGTAGTTTTAAGCACTAGATTGCAAATGTTTGAACAAATATGAGAGGATTGTGGCAATTGCTATAACAAAAATTTCGATGAAGCAACAAGATTGACACTTATATATTAGCCTCATTTACCCTCTGGTAGTGTTTAGGATTTCTAATTGCAAAGAAGGAATTCATCCTAAAAATTTAGTGGAAGTATTGGGTGATCCAATGTCACATTTAAGAATCTGGATAGAGTTTAGCATATTGAAGCCTTGTTGCAAATATGGTTGTCCTCTTCTTAGGTAAAAAAGGTACTTACTTTTTTTAGCGAGCAATATGACCATTGAAAAGGAAGCCAAAATCTTGTGTAGGGGAGTGATTATCTGCCTTATCCACACAAAATTTTTGTTTTATTTTATTGTGCTTTCTCCATGTTGAATGCAAGTTGCAATTTCACTTTAATATTGAAATCTAAAATTACTCTTTTCTATTTCAAAATCCATAATTTCGAAATAGAAAATCACACTTTCGGAATAACAAATTCTCATTTCTGGAGTAGACAATTAACACATTTACAATTGGAATTTGCACTTTTGGGTTTTAAATTATTAAAAACTCACTCTCAAATAAAAAGTCTTAGTTTTGGAAACCAATATTGAAAATTTGAGAATTCAATTTTGAAGTGCTGATGTTAACATTTTCAATATTCAAATGCATGTTTTTTTCATAAAGATTTTGCGTAACTATTTGAAATTTAATGGAATCGAGATTTAAAAATATTGCAGTGTGATTTAAAAAGCACGATACTCGCTAAAAATATTCACCAAGAAGTGTGCCGAATGTTATGTTGAGTGAAGAGGATGAATTAAGATCCGTGTCATTGAGCGAAGAGGATGAATTAAGATTAATGTCCAATGTAGTAAAAGATTCTATGTCGTCGAGTGAAGACGATGAATTAAGATCGATGTCTAATGCAGTAAAAAAAATAATAACGAATGTTACGCAAATTTAAAGAAGTTTTAGGATTTTTTTGGGATGCCTAGAACAGTGTCTTTGTCTATCTAAATATCCAATTTATAAATTAGAGAATAATATGGTTGATTTGCACGGTGTATGTATGTTTATTTTGAGTGTGTAAAACACAAGTTTTTTTTGACATTTTGGAATTTTTATACGACTCGTCTCCACAAATATATTCCATACCCTAGAGTGCTAGATACTGATTTGGATTTTAACAATGACATTGTGTTCAATTTAAGAGAATAATACATACCATTTGATGTTCATATATGTAACTTGTTTAGCCCCTTGATCCAATCTATGAACAAAGGTTTGTGTAACCCATGGAGGATGCTTTGGCCAATGCCGTGCTTGACCATATAAAATACCTTATCATCGGTCATGTGATGAACACATCCACCTAACTATTTAAAATGAGCTACATTGGCATAGGATATGTTTTTTACATGCTAAATTCAAATATAGATATATTTTATAATACAAAAGAAGACATCAAATCCCCACGATTACACTTTCTTGCTATCTCAAGATAAATTAATCAATACTCTTGCTATCTTAAGATAAACTAATCCATACACTTGCTATGTTAAGATAAACTAATCCATACAAAAGTAAGACTTTACAGATCGAAAATTGTGGGTACATGGACCTTGTCAACTGGATACAAGGTGCCTCAAGGCACAAGCCATCTATGTATAGGTTCCAAGGCACTAGATGTGAGAATATTGGGTTCATCCATTCCTCTACACTGCAAGAGGGACTTTGTGGCATCAATAACCACATGTGGGGTCACTACAAGTCCATGTTGGCATCAATGATAACTTCAATCAACAAAAGTAAGACTTTATAAAGCCCTATGAAACATGATCAACCATGATATAACAATAAGGCCAAGAATCAATATTCATAGCATGAGGTCATTTTATGCTATAACAAGGGATATCGGACATAGAGCTCTCAGAGGTAGGCCTAATATGGATAGGAACAACCTTTGAGGGCGAGATGTGAACCTATAGTAGAAACTAGGACAACAAAGAAAAAAATCTGAATAAAAGAATGCAAACACTGAAAATATTTTTTTTAAACTATGCAAACCCCTGTCTAATTTCCAACATCTTGTGGCCACATCTAATGAGGTGGTCATAGCTCTGAGAAGACCACTTGTCGGATAACCGACGAGCACTCCTCGCAAATTCCGAGGACCTGCGGCCTTGTTCGACGAGGTGGCCATAGCTCCAACAAGCGAGACCATCAGACTTTCGAGGAGAAAGCATCAAAAATTCGATAAACATTTCCTTTAATTCGACGGCATAATCCAGATTTTTTTAGAGAAGAGTTGTCTGGCATTCTACAAAGAGGCGTCGGAGTTTCGACGAGAAGGAAGTCGGAGTTTCGACGAGAAGGCATCGGACCTTCGACGACGTAGGGATGAAAGCTTCCGGCTTAGTACGTTGAAAAATTGACGTGTATTGGCATGTCGTCGAATATCCGACGTTATTCCATCGACAACAAAAAAAATTGAGTTTGTCGAATAAACGACAGGTTATTGTCGAATTTCAGACATGGCAGCCGTCAGATTTTGGGCTCAAATTTTGTTGTGATTGCTGACATCGGCCACTTTTCATATACTAAAAAATGAAATCAAATTCTTTGCGTCAACCACCCCCTTCCAAGTTTCTTTCAAGTGTAACTTTTGGCTCTCCTCCACCGACTTGCAAGTGCTCTAAAAGTTGCACAAGTGCATCTCTTTACCATGAAAAGTTGGGAAGGTCGACGGTTTACCACGAAATTCCATGGTTCCTATCATATTTTTTCACAGTTCGAAATTTCATTTATTCCATTCAAAGACCTGTGGTAGCACTAACCGTGTAGATATTGCTGGCCATGGCACACCTCATTCATCAAGCACAAGGCCTCGATGATCTCCTTGTGGGGTAGTTTCAATTGCATTCAACCACTTGAACTAGTGAAAATGAAGACCGAGTTTTATTTAAAGACGTGAAGCTAGGATCACGCTCCATTCGAGTTTTAACCACTGGATATCAAATGTTTGAACAAATCCAAGAGGAATGTGCCATTTGCTCTAAATAAACCATTGGAATTTTAACCACTCGATTTCAAATGTTTGAAAAAATCTGAGAGGAATGTGGCATTTGCTCTAAATAAACCATTGGAGTTTTAACCACTAGATTTCAAATGTTTGACCAAATATGAGAGGAATGTGGCATTTGCTCTAAATAAACCATTGGAGTTTTAACCTCTAGATTTCAAATGTTTGACCAAATATGAGAGGAATGTGGCATTTTCTAGAATAAAAAGTTCGATGAACTTGCAAGCTTGACACTTATATAGTGGCCTCGTTTACCCTCTGGTAGTGTGTAGGATTTCTAACTGCCTAGAAGGAATTGATCCTAAATATTTAGTGGAAGTATTGGGTGATCCAATGTCACATTTAAGAATCTGGATAGAGTTTAGCATATTGAAGCCGTGTTGCAAATATGGTTGTCCTCTTCTTAGGTAACAAAGGTACTTGACTTTTTTTAGCGAGCAATATGACCATTGAAAAGGAAGCCAAAATCTTATGTAGGGGAGTGATTATCTGCCTTCTCCACACAAGGTTTGTTTTATTTTATTGTGCTTTCTCCATGTTGAATGCAATTTGAAATTTCCCTTTAATATTGAAATCTAAAATTACTCTTTTCTATTTCAAAATCCATAATTTCGAAATAGAAAATCACACTTTTGGAATAAAAAATTCTCATTTTTGGAGTAGACAATTAACACATTTACAATTGGAATTTGCACTTTTGGGTTTTAAATTATTAAAAACTCACTCTCGAATAAAACATCTTAGTTTTGAAAACCAATATTGAAAATTTGAGAATTCAATTTTGAAGTGCCGATGTTAACATTTTCAATATTAAAATGCATGTTTTTTTCATATAGATTTTGGTTATCTATTTGAAATTTAATGGAATCGAGATTTAAAAATATTGCAATGTGATTTAAAAAGCACGATACTTGCTTCATTGGCATAGGATATGATTGCATAAGTGCATCTCCTTTCGCAAAATTTTAAATTGCATGGCCTTTGGAGGTATCGATTAAAGGCGATTTACACGTGAGATAAATGATCAAGCATTTCCTTTGGAGGTTTTCATTAAAGATGATTTGCATGTGAGGTAAAACGATCAAGCAATGATTTGAATCCACGGGGATGGATTGATCCGAATTGAGTGAGGTATGAACGCAACAATAATATACTTTAAAGGCAAAGAGATTTGAAATATTGCACAGAGATTTGATTTGGAGCAATCTTTAAAATTATTGTTTTCTAACAAATTATTGCAATCTAGGGATTTCAATAAGGGTTCTTTAAAATGCTATTCAATATTGAGCAAATTTTGGAAGGCCGACGGTTTACCACGAAATTCCATGTTTCCTATCATATTTTTGCATGGTTTGAAATTTCATTTATTCCATTCAAAGTCGTGTGGTTGAACTAACCGTGTAGAGATTCTTGGCCATGGTTGGCCTCATTCATCATGCTCAAGGCCTCGATGATCACCTCGTGGGGTAGTTTCAATTGCACACAGAGAGCATTCAACTACTTGAACCACTGAAAAATGAAGGTCGGGTTTTCTCACGCTCCATTCGAGTTTTAACGATTGGATTTCAAATGTTTGAACAAGTCCGAGAGGAATGTGGCATTTGCTATAAATAAATAGTTTTAACCACTGGATTTCAAATGTTTGAACAAATCTGAGAGGAATGTGGCATTTCTATAATAAAAAGTTCGATGAAGTTGCAAGCTTGACACTTATATAGTGGCCTCATCTACCCTCTGGTAGTGTAAAGGATTTCTAACTGCAAAGAAGGAATTGATCCTAAAACTTTAGTGGAAGTATTGGGTGATCCAATGTTTTTTTTTTGACTAGGGGAATCGGTAACACGTCGGAATTGTCTGGGCTAGGCCCAGGATCAAATCCGCCGGCTGCCACTATAACCCCCTAAGTATAAACCGACAGCCCGCAAGCCAGAATATACCAGAAACTTGTAACTCAGCAGGGACCGAGACGTCCCGACTCCAATCCCGACAAGGGGCGGTTGCCTATCCAGGGGGCGCTTATCCTTTGAGCCTTGGGTGATCCAATGTTACATTTAAGAATCTTGATAGAGTTTAGCATATTGAAGCCTTCGACTATAAATATTGGTATCATGAAAGTTTATTTCTAATAGAGAATAATGATGTTGTTGCAAATATGGGTGTCCTCTTCTTAGGTAACAAAGGTACTTACTTTTTTCAGCAAGCAATATGACCATTGAAAAGGAAGCCAAAATCTTGTGTAGGGGAGTGATTATCTGCCTTCTCCACACAAAAGGTTTGTTTTATTTTATTTTATTTTATTGTGCTTTCTCCATGTTGAATGCAATTTTCAATTTCGCTTTAATATTGAAATTTGAAATTACTCTTTTCTATTTCAAAATCCATAATTTCGAAATAGAAAATCACACTTGAGGGCGAGATGTGAACATAGCTATTGGTAGATGATTTGACATTGGACCCCAAAACCACAAGTATAACATCATCTTCATTGCGTATTTCCCATATCATTCCAAAGTTGAACAATTGAAGCTCGATGGCTTTTTAATGCAGCGAAACTTTGTTTCTCGATAACGTTGTCATCCAACTCAACGATAGAAGTAGAGGTTCTAGTCCCAACATGATCATCCATCATTTTGGTTTTAGGACTGAGCTTCTTGAATTGGAAATTTTAATGTGGACTTATAAACTAGCAGGGAGAAATTAGTTCATATATTGTCGACATCAGCCACTTTTCATATACTAAAAAATGAAATCAACTTCTTTGTGTCAACCCAAAGCCTACACATTGTGTTTGATGAGTCATGGAAGTCATAGGCGACAGTGGAAAGAACCACCCCCTCCCAAGTTGTCTTTCAAGTGTAACGTTTTGGCTCTCCTCCACTAACTTGCAAATGCTATAAACGTTGCACAAGTGCATCTCCTTTCGCATAATTTTAAATTGCATGGCCTTTGGAGGTACTGATTAAAGGCGATTTACACGTGAGATAAATGGTCAAGCATTGCCTTTGGTGGTTTTCATTAAAGATTATTTGCATGTGACGTAAAACGATCAAGCAATGATTTGAATGCACGGGGATGGACTGGTCCAAATTGAGTGAGGCATGAACACAACAATAATCTACTTTAAAGGCAAAGAGACTTGAAATATTGCACAGGGATTTGATTCGGAGCAATCTTTAAAATTATTGTTTCCTAACAATTTATTGTAATATAGGGATTTCAATAAGGGGTCTTTAAAATTCTATTCAATATTGAGCAAATTTGGGAAGGCCGACGGTTTACCACGAAATTCTATGGTTCCAATCATATTTTTGCACAGTTCAAAATATCATTTATACCATTCAAAGACCTGTGGTTGCACTAACCGTGCAGAGATTGTTGGCCATGGCTAGCCTCATTCATCATGCACAAGGCCTTGATGATCTCCTCGTGGGGTAGTTTCAATTGCACATAGAGAACATTCAACTACTTGAACCACTGAAAATGAAGGCTGGGTTTTATTAAAAGACTTGAAGCTAGGATCACGCTGCATTCGAGTTTTAACCATTGGATTTCAAATGTTTGAACAAATCCGAGAGGAACATGGCACTTGCTCTAAATAAACCATTGGAGTTTTAGCCACTGGATTTCAAATGTTTGAAAAAATCTTAGAGGAATGTGGCATTTGCTCTAAATAAACCATTGGAGTTTTAAGCACTAGATTTCAAATGTTTGAACAAATCTGAGAGGAATGTGGCATTTTCTATAATAAAAAGTTCGATGAAGTTGCAAGCTTGACACTTATATAGTGGCATCATTTACCCTCTGGTAGTGTGTAGGATTTCTAACTACAAAGAAGGAATTGATCCTAAAAATTTAGTGGAAGTATTGGGTGATCCAATGTCACATTTAAGAATTTGGATAGCGTTTAGCATATTGAAGCCTTCAACTATAAATTTTGGTATTATGGAAGTTTCTTTCTAATAGAGAATAATGATGTTGCAAATATGGTTGTCCTCTTCTTAGGTAACAAAGGTACTTACTTTTTTTAGCGAGCAATATGACCATTGAAAAGGAAGCCAAAATCTTGTGTAGGGGAGTGATTATCTGCCTTCTCCATACAAAAGGTTTGTTTTATTTTATTGTGCTTTCTCCATGTTGAATGCAATTTGCAATTTCTCTTTAATATTGAAATTTAAAATTAATCTTTTCTATTTCAAAATTTATAATTTCGAAATAGAAAATCACACTTTTGGAATAAAAAATTCTCATCTTTGGAGTATAGACAATTAACACATTTACAATTGTAATTTGCACTTTTGGGTTTTAAATTATTAGAAACTCACTCTCGAATAAAAAGTCTTAGTTTTGAAAACCAATATTGAAGATTTGAGAATTCAATTTTGAAGTGTTGATGTTAACATTTTCAATATTAAAATGCATGTTTTTCTCATATAGATTTTGGTTAACTATTTGAAATATAATGGAATCGAGATTTAAAAATACTGCAGTGTGACTTAAAAAGCACGATACTTGCTAAAAATATTCACGTAAAAGTGTGCTGAATGTTATGTTGGGTGAAAAGGATGAATTAAGATCCATGTCATTGAGTGAAGAGGATGAATTAAGACCAATGTCCAATGTAGTAAAAGATTCTACGTCGTCGAGTGAAGACGATGAATTAAGATCGATGTCTAATGAAGTAAACAAATAATAAGGAATGTTACACAAATTTAAAGAAGTCTTAGGATTTTTTTGGGAGGCCTAGAATACTGTCTTTGTTTATCTAAATATCCAATTTATAAATTAGAGAATATTATGGTTGATTTGCACGGACGGTGTATGTATGTTAATTTTGAGTGTGTAAAACACAAGTTTTTTTTGACATTTTGGAATTTTTATACGACTCGTCTCCATAAATATATTCGATACCCTAGATTGCTAGATATTGATTTGGACTTTAACAACGGCATTATGTTCAATTTAAGAGAATAATACATACCATTTGATGTTCATATAGGTAACTTGTTTAGCCCCTTGATTCAATCTATGAACAAAGGTTTGTGTAACCCATGGAGGCATGTGATGAACATGTCCACCTAACTATTTAAAATGAGCTACATTGGCATAGGATGTGTTTTTTACATGCTAAATTCAACTATAGATATATTTTATAATACAAAAGAAGACATCAATTCCCCCCTATTACACTTTCTTGCTAACTTAAGATAAACTAATCCATAGTCTTTGATTACTTGTTTTAATAATTTACTTATTGACTTAATGATGTCAAACTTGACAATCTCATTCTGGTAATCAATTTCTTCTACCTGTCAAAATGTAAACTTAGATTATTACCATAACACCAACATAACTATTGCACTATAGAGTTAATGATGTCAAACTCGACAATCTCATACGAGTAATCAATTTCTTCTACATGTCAAAATGTAAACTTGGATTATTACCATAACTCCAACATAACTATTGCTGCACTAGGCAACATACCATATGATACCACTATGTTCCCATTACATATATAAAATCAGAACCATTAAATTTATATTTATATATACCAGGACTCGCCCTACAAGGTGCAAATGTACAACAATGAAAAAAAATAAAAATAAAAAGAAATAAAGTAGATAATAAAACCATTTTCAATTTTCAATTTTCAAAACTCATAGTGGTCAAAACACATTTACAATTTTCAGAACTCCTCAAAAGCAGTTGGATCTAGAAATCACCCTTTAATTTTACGGCGTATAACCAAGTCATTTTGATAAAAAAACACATTTACCATTTTCAAGCAAGCCCAATCTCAGTTTCCCTTATAAATCCGCTTTACTTTTTATTATATATCTACTTTACTATTTTGAATAAAACGCTTGAAGGCATGTTCGCATTGATCCATTCCAGCTGGAAGCTACTGTGTATTATGAAAATCTGCGTGAAGGATTATGAGGATCTACGTGTCAAAATGTAAACTTGAATTATTACCATAACACCAACATAACTATTGCAACATACCATATGACACCACTATATTTCGCATCACATATACAAAATCAAAACGATTAATTTTATATTTAAATATACCAGCAATCGCCCTGCAAGGTGCAAATGTACAGCAATGAAAAAGATAAAAAGAAAGAAAATGAAATAAAAATAGAAAACACATTTACAATTTTCAATTTTCTAAACTCTTAGTGCTCAAAACACATTTACAATTTTCAGAACTCCTAAAAGTGGCTAGATCCAGGAATCACCTTTTTTTTACCACTTATAACCAAGTCATTGTGATAAAAAAACACATTTACCATTTTCAACCAAGCCCAATCTCAATTTCCCTTATAAATCTGCTTTACTTTTTAAATAAAACGCTTAAAGGCATGTTCACGTTGATCCATTCCAGCTACTGTGTATTATGAGGATCTGAGTGCAAGCAATACAGGTCATTTGCTGTTAGGATCCAGGAAAATGAAACCGCTGCAAGCACACCCTTTTCTCTGGCAATGGTACTGCTCATCACTCCATAATATGTTACAATGCAACAGCTGCAAGCACATCCTTTGCTCTTGCAACGCCGCTGGTAATCATTCCATAGTATGCTACAGGAAACTCTAAATATTTCCCTACAGGAAATGTGTAGATCTGGATGTTTCCAGAACTTTTCCCTGCTTGGAGTATGATCATCCAGTTGTGTCCCAAAATTTCTCCATTCCACTGGAATGGGCCCAGAAATAGCAGTGAATTGAGCATTGCTCCATGTGCCTAGATTTTATTGGAATATCCCTGTTATGAGATTTTTTATTAACACAGTCCTCCACTAGTGAAGGTGGAATTTTCCCAATCAAACTTATTGCAATGAAAGAATAGAATGCATAGAAAAGTAACAAACTATAAATTTATTAACCCAAGCAAATAACATATTTGAAAAATATTGGCTACATGTTGTGCCCAAAATGAACATTGAGATTGCAATAATGCTCTTGTGAATCCAGAAAATTGCACAAGCTCACAATTAAAATGTTTCACACTAAATCTGTGATACAAGCATACAAATAAAAACTCTAGCATTGTATTGTAATTGTCACATGCGTTCAATCCATGATAAAGCATCCACAAGACCAGTGCATATCCTAAACACAATCGATTCATCATTTGGAGACTATGCATTGAATCGATCTCCGACCCTTTCAGAATAAAGAGTATAATGTTGACCAACTTTGTCAAAATATAGTAATGGTTCAACAGTGAATGACATGGATCAAAACCAGTCGAGCAAAGTTCACTGCGTTGTCTAAAGAGTGCAACAAGAGAAAGTGGTCCCACCAGAGAAGAGGCCTTGCAACTGATGTGTGATGTGTGATCTCTGGGGCTCTGTATACATTGAGAAGTTCGCAGGTCCCAAACCTGTGGATTTGTTTACACAATGTCAAATATCAAATCATCTGAAATCAGAGACATGCATTTTCTAGAATTGCAGGTGCATGAAAAACATTAAAACTCGCAAGGAAGACACTGTTTATTCAGAGCACGGTTATTTCTAAACCGGACCAGTTTAAGGAAAAGTTTTTATCTTATTGTGTAAACAAAAAAAAAGCAGTGGAGAAGAAGCAAAGAAAATTACTCTTCTTGTGTGGTCCATGGAAGCGGAATAAAATGTGTCTGCCACTGATACTAGTGAGACAACAACTGCAGCAGAGTTGTTAAACATCCACTCCAAAAAGGTGCCATCCTGTGGAATGGAAAGTCAAAAAAATCGGCACAGCTATAAAGTGTAATGAAATATTACCTAGACTCAACAAGGAAAAACACATGAAATAGATGATTAAAAAAGCCAAAGCAAAAGACGTACTTGTGTTCCACCAAAACTCATTTGATTAGCAACAGCCAGGGCATGAACTTGTCCCCTACAGCCATCTAAAGATAGCTCTGTTGCAGCGAGAGCATTCCGTTAGCCGATAGGATCATAGCACAGTGGATGTATTCAGCGTATGTTGTGAGAGAAGAGCACATGAGGAGCTGCACATGTGGGAGATATGAGCATGGGTCACTTTTGCATGAAGGGGTGACCACAGAAGCACAAACTGGAGGCCGTTGATTACAACAAAAGCTTTATAGGTTGTCTCACCTTCTCAAGCTATCT
>LPNX010783548.1:43379-106488 GCA_001517045.1 Pseudotsuga menziesii | reverse complement strand
AAAACCTTCATTGTAATTTGGGTCTGAAATAGAACCCTTTATAATATAATGTTATGTTGTTTTGTGTCTTCCTAGGTGAAGTTGGACCAATAAGTTTGTTGGGGTCAACCAGTTAGGGAAAAATTCAAGTGGAAGATAAAGTATAGATAGAAGAGGCGTGTTCATCATTTGAACACACTCACACTTGTGTATAGCGCATAGGAGAGAGAGAGAGAGAGAGAGAGAGAGAGAGAGAGAGAGAGAGAGAGATCTGCAAGGAGAAAGAGCACATGTTTGGGGTTTTATCTTTATACTTTTGGTACATCTATATAGAGGAAGTTTTGTTGGCTTTTCTTCCCCTAGAGGGTTTCCCATGATAAATTTGTGTCTATCTTGTGATTATGTTTCTTTCAGTGATCTTAGATATGCTATTAGTGTGAAATTGAATTGAATACTAATTATATCTATATTATCATATCAAATCTTAACATGGTATCAAAGCTAGCCAGAATATGATAGCTTTCACAAGGTGAAACTCTCTCTCTTCTCCCTCCGACAAGAAATTAGGGTTTCTGTAAAAGTTGGAAATTTAGAGATTTGATTGCATAGAAAAGTTGTGGCTTCTTGGAGTGCATAGATTGAGCCCTGGATAAAAAAATTTAAGTGGGTATATCTCTGGGAAAGTCAATCCCTAGTTTGGATTTGGACCAGAAAACTCCAAAAAACCAAAAAACCAAAAAACTGTAGAAACTGCATATCAGAATATCGCAAGTCAATTTTGAGAGGTGAACATTTGGAATCTCCAAAAACCAAGTGTACTAGTCAACTCACCTCAATCAAATGCATCTCCTGGTAAGGCCGGTTTTGTATTTTGAGAAATTTTATTTTTTAATGACCTCTTGGACAAGATGGCCCCAAGCACTAAGCTTGAGGACAAGGAATAGATAATTTTCGAGAATGGAAATATAGGATTGGTCTGATTATTAGAGAGAATGATATTGACAAATACATCAAAGGATAAGTTGCAGAACCTGAAGAGGATGAAGCTAATGAAAATCACAAGAAGGACCTGATTAGGGAAATGAGGATGATTATTGATTCTATCAAACATCACTTGATTCTTCAAGTGTAATCCAAAGAGACCTCAAAGGATATTTATGATTCCCTATTCAGAATGTATAAAGGAAGGAACATCAATAGAAAGATGAATTTGAGATCTCAATTGAAGAGTACCAAGATAATCCAAGGAGAATCTATCCAAGACTACTTCACAACGGTCTCCCAGTACAAGGAGAAACTAGAAGCCATTAGAGACTCCCTTGATGAATATGGGCTAGTTATGACTGCTCTCAATGGTATCACTCGACCTTGGGATTCATTCATTCAGACTATGTGTGCTAGAAAGGAAATCATGAAGTTTGACATGGGAAGATTGCATCCATGAGGAGGCTAGAGTATCCAATAGAGAAGCTTTACTTAAAGAAGATGATCAAGCCATGGCCAGCCATACCAAGAGAGGAAGAATGAAATCTAACTTCAAGAAGAAAATCCACTAGGAGTATCAACCTCCAAAGAAGTTCCAAAGGACAAGAGGAAACAATCAAAGGAAAAAATACTCCAACTTTCAATGTTTCAATTGTAACAAGATAGGGAACATTGCCATAAATTGTCCATTGAAAAAAATAGAATACAAGATGAACAACAAAATATATCATGCACACCTAGCTGAAGGTGAAGATGAAGAAGAAGAGGAATAAGGACCTCGAATAAAACAAGAAAAAGAAGAATATGCAGAAGAGTATGTATTATTCTCTGCACTCTCTGGATATATGACACCTATAGAAGATACATGTCTTATTGATAGTGGTGTTTCAAAGCAAATGAAAGGACAAAATAAAACTATGTCAAAACTTGAAGAAAATAACTCTCCCACAATAGGATTTGAACCTAAAATCCAACAACATACAACGTATTGTATGGATGTGCCAGACAGTAATGATGAAAATTACTAAGCCTTTTAAATTATTTTTGCGCCGTCGGATTTTTGACACTAGGGAATAGGATTTTCGACACTAGGGTAATGTCATCAGATTTCTGAAACTAGGGATATGTCGTTGGATTTCCTGACACTAGGGTGTAGGATATTCGACAGCAAAACAAAAAAAATATATAAAAAATATAAAACCACAACTCTTTACTAGTCTTTTAACTAAACGTTTCTATGGTAGGATGTGGGAGAGGTTTCTCAAAGTACTGGTCTACCTCACTCCCTTCTGGTAAGTAGCAACAGCCTGCCACTAAGTTCTTTATTTTGCTATGGCGAAGGAGGTCTACGAGGAGAGGGATCGTTATCATGGTCCTTCGGCAGAGTCTGCCGATAATCCTCTCACATATTTTTTTTGGACCGCCTCCCTTGATAAGGGTACACCCCAGAAATGAGGTTATGACTTAGCTCTTTGGTTAAAAATTTTAGTCTATAATAATAAAGTTATAGGTGTATAATTTAACTCTACGTAGTGTACTTATGCCAAAGGGACGCAGTAGCGAACTGCAAAACCCATTTCTTAGGCAGATTGTGGATTTTGTATACATGGTGAATCTATTTTCCTCTGATGCGGGTTTCTCTGGGTAAATTACTTTTGTTGTATAACAGAAACCTTGGCTAATTTTGAAACTTAAAAAAAATTAAATCAGTTGCAATGATAAAGTTTCCCAGGGATTTTGAATTTTTTATGGTTTAACGTAGTACTTTAAATTGTTTGGATTACTTAGAGAAAAATATCGAATGCTCTTTCCATAACATGATGAGTGCATTGTTCATTAGGGTAAATCTACAACTTTCTTCATTTTTAAATTTTTACTATTACTACAAATCAATTTGGTCCATAGAAGAAATCGTATACCAAATTCTAACTGTGGCTTCTACATTCAGTCTCTCCCTTTCATTCTTCCCGTCTATTAAATTTAACACTAGATGGATGAAATCCTAATTAACAAAGTGTGCGGAGCAATCCCTAAAATTCTCGTTGTTAGGGTTTTCCAAAGGTATTGTTTTGACAAAGGTTGCCACGGTTTTTATTTTTTCTTAGTTAAAATCATAAAAGCATGAGGATGGGAAATAAAAAGATCAAAAATAGTATTACCCTCTAAAAGTAGTATTACCTTGTAATTACTTATCCCAATTTTTCTTTTTATGAAATAATTACCATACTTAATGAAAGATAAAAAAATGTGTTAGGCTATAATTATTTATCCCAGCTTCTCTTTTCTAAAATAGTTAGCATACTCAATAAAAGATAAAAAGAATGTGTTACTCTACAATTACTTATCCAGCTTCTCTTTATGAAATAGTTAGCATACTCGATAAAAGATAAAAAGAACGGAAACTACTTATCCCAGCTTCTCTTTTATGAAATAGCTAGCATACTCATTAAAAGATAAAAAGAACGGAAATTACTTATCCCACCTTCTCTTTTATGAAATAGCTAGAATACTCATTAAAAGATAAAAAGAACGGAAATTACTTATCCCACCTTCTCTTTTATTAAATAACTAGCATACTCATTAAAAGATAAAAAGAACGGAAATTACTTATCCCACCTTCTCTTTCATGAAATAGATAGCATACGCATTAAAAGATAAAAAGAATGGAAATTAATTATCCCAGCTTCTCTTTTATGAACTGATTACAATACCCAACTTCTGAAGAAAGGGCGATTGTTACGGCTTTAGATGATAGCTATCTCTTAGAAAATGTTTTTAAAAGGATTCTTTCCAGACTGACAGTTGTCTGAAAACCACAGTGGACGTAGCATCTGGGGTTGAAATATTACTACAGGATAACCATAATCAGTAAGTATGACAACTTTGACTCTTCACATTTAAACAGGGCCATAACTCATGCCGAACGATAGGCAGGACTTTCTTGATTCAGGGCACAAAAATATACTACAACCATTAAGTTGGTAGGTTTATAGGCTTTCCAAAAACAGAAGTTTAGAAGGTAAAAAAATTTCTCTTTGTAATCCTATCAGTCTACTATCTCTGTTCAAATCTTCTATCAAAATACCATACACACAAATGGTAAAAATAATACGGTATTCTATAAATAATGCACTGTTCAAAGTCTGAATAATAGGATAAAATATTATAGTCTTATAACTTCCATTACAGTCATGTTAAGTCTCTGAATAATTCTACAACATAATAAGCATCAGAAAACCTAATTCCTCAGCATACTAAGCAGCGTCCTGCCTCTACCACATACTTCATTTTTATCCAATTTTTTTTGCCTAGGTCTTCTCTCATTAGCAGCCGATTCCTCATGGAAATCCTGGAACTAATAATATCCCTCATTTCCAAGGGGGTGTCTATGTTATAAATGCATTCCTGACACCTATTCCAGTTTCCTGAAGTTAATCGGTCTTGTCCTTTACTGTTCCATCCAGGTTTCCTCATTTAACCTGGTTGTTTCCACTTTATTCTTTTCAATATTTTAACCCTTAGGTTTTATTAAATCAGTCCTTCTAGGACTCCTTGGAAGATTTTTCCATCAGCCAAATTTATTAATTATTTTAGGCAATAAAAACTCATAATTGAAAGTTTGCATTTTGGGGGACATTACAAGTGTGTGAACAGTGTCTAACAAAAATCCATAACCCAGTTACCAGGAACTTGGAAAATTTTCTTTGTTTATCTTATGTTGGGAACTTTACAATAGTATCAAATCTTTGCGATAGAAGTGTTTAATAAAATCTCTAAGCCCTAAAATTTATAACCAGCCATGCATAAATTTGTCAGATTTAACTTGGGAAATTACACTTTAGGCAACTGCAATTAGGGGTGGTGTTCAGAGAACATAATTCCACCCCTTGAATATCCTGTGTTGTGTTAATTTCGGTGTTGGCTAATGTGCAAGATATATAATTTTGTGGCCAATGTACTGATTTGAGAAATTATTTCCATTTGGTTGGGTGGCTATTGACAACATCTCACATGGGTCGTGGCTTTCATTGTCTTCTCAGTCTCTCCTTTCCCTGTTTTTATTTTTATTCTTTTTATTTCATTTTCCTCTCATGTGCGCTTTTCTGTTGAGTCTAGGTCATGAAATCTTTATCTTTATTCTTAGAAGCACAATTTGTCACATTCTGCTGCAATCTTGGCTTACATTGTAATTTTCCATTGAACTTTGTCTCTTTTCCATCATTTTGTTCAAAGGAATTTGAAGCCTACTTGAGAGATGGGGAGTAGTGAAGTTTATTTTGCTCTATAGAGGGAAAAATAATAATTAGAGTAATGTACAACATTGATTTTGTATATAGTAAATGTAAAATGTATATTTTAAGCAGGAATATTTCACCTTCTTTGGACATAAGCTGTTCCTCTAGTCTGAATGGTTCAGATCCGGAACAAATGAATGACAAAGGATGAAGACCCTCCTTGGATGTCATAGCTACCTGGAATGCCACTTCGACAGTAAACATGTGTACCTACAATCAAATTAAACACGCAAACACATCAAAGCTACCATAACATAATCTATTCATCCATGTCACTGACTAAGGAATCCAACAACATTTACATGTGAAATAAAAAACAACAGTAATGTGGGATGGAAATCAGCTTTGCATTAAGATGAATGGAGAATTTTACAACCGATTAAGCCTTAGTGTCGACATGCATCTCCATGAAACCAACACTTCATCCCCATAAGATCCAACTTTTCTCTCTATGCTCTCCAATGGCTTGGGCCAAGTGGTCAATCCAACAACATAACAATACCTCTATAGTTCTCCCCTCAACCATGGACATAAGCTTGTATTTATAAGGCTCAATGGATAAGAATGGTTGAGATATTTGTGGATGAGGTGGCCTCTAATATCCTATGATGGGGAATCTCGAGCTCAACTAACCCACAATGTTTGGGATAAGAGAGGACACAAGGCTCATGATCTAGAAGCCTCGAGAAACCTCTCTTTTTTCCCATTTTACCCAGGGTCCAACCTTTTGCCTCTTATGACAAAGCGGTTCAGGTTAAAAATGCTTATGGACCAAAGGCTATAAGCGGCGGCACCGCTTATGGTAAACAAGATATAGGCTGCGCGAGGAAGGTACCACTCATGGATAACAAGGAAAGCATGGTGCTGAGTATTTTCATGAAAGATTGACCATCACCATGGTTTTCCACTCCAAGTGTTGGGATTAAGGGAAAATATGTAATTCAAGGATCTTATCACATGGTGGTGATAGGATTTTGGTATAACAGGATTCCCCCCAAAGCATGAGTCTTATAGGGATACGATAAATGAGAGCTTTGAGAGAACAAGTCGTCGCTACGAGGTGAAAATTTCGGCTCAATCGGAGCATATCTTCAAGTAGGCATCTATAGTACATCAATATTTTTTACTCATAGACACAAGTAACCAACTCATGTATGCAGACCAATACAAGGCAGATCCATGGGAGGAATAAATAATCATGGCTACTAGAATACAACGTAGATCCATGTGATAGAGGACTCAAACTTGGACATAGATACTAGACATACAATGTATATCTATGCCATACAGACACAAACTTGAGCATAGCAATGACCATACAAATGTGGATCCATGCTAGATATACAAAATTCTATCGCAACCTGGGAGAAAATCAATGAGTGCTTTAAAAATTTACCCAAGGTCTTCGTCTCGTCTTCCACAAAGTACGATTCTATCCATGTGATTACAATGATTTGAAGTCAAACATGGTAGAAACCACTTGATTACCGTCCAATGATGTGAACTGTTAACAAGTGCGAGGGAGATCACCATTGATGTCAATGATTCCCAAGGTACCCTGGTACAATCTACTGAGTGTGAATAGATGTCCTGATGTCGAACAACCAGTCGATTCTATTGATCAAAGGTTAATGATGTGAACCTATGTCGAGAGTGAGAGAATCTATCATTAAGGCATACATATCTGAGGTACTAAGTATTGTTTCTAAGACTATTTCCTGGATGATGAGATGATGTCGACGGAAATAGTCTCGTCAAAGGAGGGCCATGATGAGTCCCACATAGATGACATGAAACTCGGAACACAGTTCTGGGATGATGTGAATGTAGCAACCATAGGACTGACTCAAAATTACTGACACAAAGACTATTGTGACTGTAGAGGTAAGACTTCTTCAAATTCCCTTTGAACATTGGGAAGCACGACAAAAGACTTGGTAGCATGACTGGATGGGACAAACACACAATGCCACAGTGGACAATGCATTCTTTTGAAAGACTCAAAGGAGCAGCATGACTCATGAAAGTGGATCGTCATGGAGATCAACTGAATACCCAATTGACTGACATGATATGCAGACAAGTTCCATGTTCAAAGGTAACGACAAACTACTGCCATTTATTTGCAAAATGATTCCCTTCCCATTTTCCCCATCATGATCGATGAGTGCCTCTTTTCGGTTTTACGAGTTCAAAGAGCGTAACAAACACTTGATATAGCTTGTTGGAAGACAAGTCCAGACTCATATGTTTTACAAACCTAAGAGAGGAGGGGTTTGTTCCCAAAACAGGTCTCTCAATGTTCAATTTAACGAGTCCAATGAAAGAAAGTTCAGTATCGTTCATGTTTAGAGAGTCTGAACGATTACGGAAGAAGACTCCAAAAGGGTCCTTTTTCATATGATTTAGTCTCTAAGGCCCAAAAAATTGTAAAATAATACCTTAGAGAACTCTTCCAGTCATGATTGGCTGGAGTGTTCATTTTTCGTAAATAGTCTATCCGAACTGAAAAAGAGATAACCTACCATCAGAGAGACGACTCTTAAAATGCTTTAACGAGCATGAAGAAGACAAGATCACTCGACAATATTTTCATATTTAGGGAGACTAAAAAGATTTTAAAGACGACTCCATGAGGTTTATCTACACAATGTCAATTTTTACGAGCCTGGAAAGAATTGAAAATGGACTCGACGACCTTTTCATGTTTAAGGAGCCTGAAAAGAAGTGAAATAAGACTCCATGAGATTTCTTTACACAATGTCAATTTTTACGAGCCTGGAAAGAATCGGAAATGGACTTGGACCTTTGATACTAGGTTTAAGGAGAATGACCAAAGTTTCATAACAAACGCTCATCGACTTTTTTCATTTTATGGAAGTACGAAAAAGTCATAAACAAACTCCCAAAGCTTTTTGCTATGGTGCTCCTATCCTGCAATCAACTCAAAAACAAGTGTTAAATGCACTAATGACGAACATTAAGGGATTACAATAGATAAATTTCGAGTAAAAAGTGATTTTAAATCAAAACTATAGTATATAAAACAATAAAAATGCATATATAAGTCATGTAAATAGTAAAAAATCAAATCATTTACTATTTACCCATAGTGGAGAGAATTTGGAGCACTTTCCTAGTTAGATCTTCAACAGCTAATACCGGGAGTTCCCACCATCAGATTTGAGTGCCATTAGTTGCAGGTAACAACTAATACCCTACTCTTCCTTTTCATAGTCTTAATTTTTAGGTTTGATGGGGTTTTGGGCTTGTATGGAACCTAAAACCATGAAAATGGGCACCGCGCACACCCCTTGCGGGATATGCAATACCTCACTAGAACCATGCCTAAAACAAAGCTGACAGGTGGTGCCACTGCCTGTCTCCAATGGTGCACAGGCCGTGCTAGCCATGGAGATTTCAAACTAATAGCACAAGCAATAATAAACCATTATTTTGAATTTAAATGATTGGGGATGATTCTAATGTGTGCTATGATTGTTTTTGGCAGGTTTTTGTTGCTCAATCATGGTGATATGGAAAGAAAGACAACATGATGATGATTCTTTTTCTAAAAGGAATGCAGGTTGTATAGCCGCATTACGAGACTTTGGGATCGTGAAATTCTTTCAGACCCCAAGCATGGTATCACGTGAGTGGTTGTTAGAGAACATACTTCAGATGTGGGATCCAGAGCAGCAGCATTTCAAGATTGGGGCCCATATTCTGATAGTGGAGGTAGAGTACATCTACTTCTTGACTGGTCTCTCAAGACGTGGTGCTCCCATCTCGCTGACAGGTTCCCAAGGAGGGGATATTACCACTCGAGAGTCGATAGATCGTCATTGTGTTCTAGGGATGAGGACATCAGAGAAGAAAATCCCCATCAGAGCAGTGACGAAAGGACCCCTACGTACTGTCCTATTTACCATGTAGAGGGTGGTCAGGAGTCAGGGTGTGCACCAGGCTTATAGGGAAAACATGTTATATGCCATAGAGGCCATGGCACCCATGGTATTCAACTGGGTGGAAGCCATGATTCCTATATTCAAAGATCAGCTGACTAAGTGTCGGTAGGGAGAGCTAAAGTAGTTTGGATTTGGTTCCATTTTAGCCTGCTTCTTCTTCAAGTAGGTGCCACAGATGAAACCTCAGGTGGTCTTCAGAAGCCTGAGAGCGCGGGACCCCCGTATGCTGAGGTGGGTTCATATTATGGCTCGTACAGGAGTAGGAAGGGGGAATGTGAAGTTTGGTGACCCATTCTTCAGATCTCTCTGCAATCCGATCTTCATGGTGGAGGATTATGCTTATGTGGGCACAGAATTCCGCGAAGATCCTGACCTACCGCTCCCACCTGATGGAAAGTGGGGCAACATCAGTAAGAAGTAAGAAACCTTAAAATGGATGAAATTTTTTTATGTTTTTTGATGTTTCATACTTTTTATGTTAAGTAACGAGACCTGGATATTCTCATGTAGATGTTGGAGCAGCGCGACTTGGGGGAGCCTCCCCATTGGATAGGCGAGATAGAGCCCTCTTTGTACCATAGGGTGATGATATCACTAGGGAGTTAGAGGAAAAATTGGAGAGGTTGACCTTGGATATCCCATATGCTTCCATTGATGACCTCCCTATGAGGTATCAGAGACCTACCGCAGGAGTATCGGGTTGATTCAGTAGGCTACTATGTAGAGTAACTCGGGTAGTGATGTGTTATCACGAGCATCACCAGACATTGAGTGCATGAGATATCTACTGAAAGCTGATAGCTTCAGGATTTTGTATGGTGATTTTACCTGAAAGACTACGTGCTTCAGATGAGGTCTCGTGACCTATTTTTTGTAAACTTGTTCATATATATACACACAGACTTTTACTTGGTTTTTATATGTCTCAAATGGTGAATGTATTTTACATGAGTTTTATGTGTCTTTAAATGCTTATTTACAATAGACCATGTTTGATTTCAATGTCATGAATGGGGGCAATATGCCAATCTAGGAAGTAATTAGCTAATGAGTCAGCAACTACATTATGTTCCCTAGGGATATGCCTGTAAGTGATGATTTCAAATTATCTTTCTAACAAACGTACTCTCCAGAAGAGGCGGAGAAGCACAGGGTTTCTAATGGTGTAGACATGGTTTAGATGACAAACCACAAGTTTTGAGTCCATCAAGACTACTAGATTGCGAATATCTTGGGAGGCAGCTTCAGTCAGAAAACCGATGACTGCTTGATACTCGATGATGTTATTGGTAGCGGGACCTATACACACCACTCCTGAACTGACCAAATCTTCAGCCGAGGAATAAAGAACCCAAGCAGCTGAGGCGAGGTTCAAGGTGTGGCGGAAAGCACCATCAGTGAAGCCGTAGAAATCCATCTGCATGACCAAAACATGGTATAAATAGATGCGGACACTAAACTCAAAACCATCTTGAAAATACTAAAAGCACACTGAAAGCCAAGCAATATACATATATACAAGATACCATCCAAGAAAGACCTAGGCATAGTACCTTTTTAGGTACAACCCATTGCGAGGTTACCCCAAAGGGATTCCATCGTAGTCAATGAGCTTGTAGGCACCTTTCTCTAGAACCTTAGGAATGACAAATGGTCTGTACTACATGGACTCGAACTTACCCTTCCCTAGTTTGTCATATCTCTGATCGTAAGTCAAAACTAGGTCACCTTCATTAAAGGCAGGAGGATGGACAGATTTATCATACTGCGCCTTGACGCATTTCTTATGTGCCTCGTTAGCCAAGGAAGCATCTCTCCGAGTCTCGTCAAGGTTATTCAAGTACACAAATATTTTTTCCTCTATGGAAGTGTTTGGGAGAATTTCGAAGGCAAGTTGTAAGGATGGAATCTAACATTGAATCGGTAAGACAGCTTCGAGTCCATAGACAAGATGGAATGGTGTGAAACGAGTGGTTGTTTTCACAGAAGTTCGATAAGCCCAAAGAGTAGAGAAAAGAACGTGGTGCCAGTTGTATTTATGATCTCCAACCATCTGACGAAGCATAGTTTTTAAAACTTTGTTAATAACCTCTACCTAACCATTAGCTTATGGATAATATGGAGTAGATTTTTCATGGCAAAAACATAGCTTGGCACTCAGTTCCTCCATCATTTGATTACGAAAATGGGATCCGTGATCAGTAACGATGGACTGCGGGACTCCAAATCTAGCTATGATATGATTGAACAAGAAGAGAGCAGCAGTCTTACCATCTTCCGCATATGTAGGCATGGCCTCAACCCATTTTTTGAAATAGTCAATGGCTACGATGATGTAACATGCCCTTCGACTGAGGTAGGATTACAATGCATGAAGTCAATCCCCCATTTGGAAAATGGGCCAACGAAAATGAAGGGGTGTAGCAGAGCAGGATGAGTGTGCTTTTTGCGATAAAAGTGTTTACAAGGTGGGCATTTGTTAATAGCCTCATGACAGTATTTGAAGACGGAAGGATAGAAATAGCCAGCGCGAAGGATTTTCTGGGCTGTAGCCATCCCAGATAAATGACCACCACATGCTCTAGAGTGGAAATCATTCAACACATGTTCATCCTCCTCATGGGTGAGGCATCGTCGGAGAATAGAATCAATCCCATGTCTATACAAGGTACCATTCAAGATGAGGTAGTATTTCACGTGGTGATGGATATGGCGACGATCGTCACAGGATAAATGCAGCTGAAATTGTTGTGTTTGGAGATAAACAAGCAAATATCCATACCATGGATCGACAATGCTAATCAGGAATAGGAATTCAACCAGAAATGAATCACTAGGCTCAGATTCCATTGAAGCATAGGGAAGATCACACATGAGCTCGACAAAGACCAAGGATTTCTTTGATGTGGCTTTGGAAAATTCCAAATCAAACTCTTGAAGTATGACTATCCAGCAGGAGTACTTTCCCCCGAACACCTGACGAGTCAGGATGTAATACATCGGGTTCTGGTCTGCCAACATAGTGGTTGTACAGAGCAAAATGTAGGGATAAAATTTTTGTACAACAATGATCGTGGCCAATGCTAACTTTTCCACACATGAATAGTGAGTTTCAGAATCCATGAGATTCTTACTGTGTAGTAAATCACGTGCTCCTGACCGTTGGGATTTTCCTGCACCAAAACCATAGCAATGGTAGTAGCGGAGGAAACAATATACAAGAGAAATTCCTTTGAATAATCTGGGGGGTGTATCACGGGTGAATGAGTCAGAGCATGTTTAAGATTATCAAAGGCACATTGGGCTTGGTTATCCCAGAAGAACGGGGTGTTATTCTTAAGGAGACACATATAACAGTGCGTTTTCTCTGCAAAGTTGCACACAAAATGGCGGAGAAAGTTTTCCTTCCCTTGCAAACTTTGGAGTTCAAGGAGATTGGTTGAGGCTGGTAAAGCTAAAATGGAGGCAATTTTCAGAGGATCAATCCGGATTGCATCTTTGGATACCACAAAACCTAGAAGACGTCCCATCTCAACGCAAAAAACACATTTATGTAGATTTAGCCGTATATTATAATGACGACATCTCAAGAATATCTCTCGAAGATGACCAAGGTGGTCCTCCCGTCGCTGTGAATGAGCAGGGAGGTCATCAATGTATGGTTCAACAATATGTTTAATATCGTGAAACGCGTAGGACATTGTACGCTGGAATGTGGCTCTAGCATTTTTCAAGCCAAAAGGTAACTTCTTATATGCAAAGGTTCCCCATGGGTAAATGAATGTTGTCTTATGCTGATCAGTGCATAATATCTCAATCTAAATAAATCCAGAGAAGCCATCCATAAATGAGAAGATGACACTTCCAGCATAGTTGTCGATAATCTGATTGATGTGCGGAGTAGGAAAGTTGTCCTTGGGACAAGCTTTATTCAAATCCTTAAAGTCAATACAGACTCTAATGGTGCCCTGATTTTTATTGATAGGGACAATGTTCGATACCCATTCTGTTAGGGGTACAGGATAAATAAACCCAACTTTAAGAAGTTTCTCAAATTTAGCTTTAATAGTTGCGGCCTTCTGAGGATGGACTTGCCTTAGTTTTTGCTTGACAGGTTTAGCCATGGGATAGGTTTTAATCTCATGAACCACTATGGATGGGTCAATCCCTCACATATTTTCATAGGACCAGGAAAAAATATCACGGAATTCTTTGAAAAGTGCCTTGTATGCTTCAGATTCATCTACCGAGCAGTTCTAACCAACATGAACATGCTCGATGGTATCAGGCTTGGATGATATGTCAATCGGATTCGTCTGAGTAATGTTGCAAAGGTTTCCTTTAGAATCTGTGTCTTGCAACAATATAGGACTTTTGGGGACGTTCATGGTGAACCACACTGGTATTGGGGAGGAACATGGATCTATGGTGGTGATCCTCCCAAATGGACTCGTCTGTATTCATGATCTCGATAATGGACTCATCGAAAGGAAAATTCTTAGAGAGATAATCTAGAATAGGAAGAGAAGGTTCTAACCAGTACGGTAAATGGTAAGGATCTGAAGCCACTAGATGAAGGTCATCAGTGTGATCATCGTAAAAGGTTTGAATGGTGTCATACATTGCTTCATGTGAACTCAACGAGGTGGACTCAACAACTTGTTTACCCTTAGACTCACAATCAAATGAGGTGATCATATGGACTGTTGTAGTATCCATGCTAGGAGGAGTGGATGGAAAAATCCCCATAAGGGATGAATCCTTCAACATGCCTACCCCAATCAACTGGTAAGGAGGAGGGGACTGGCCTAACATGGGAATGTTATTAGCCATGGAGGTAGTAACATCCGGCGTACACAAATCAAGCTGGTCAATGGTAACAATTCTCCCTAGATGCAGAAATTGGACTATTTGGAATACTGTTGAAGTGACAGTAATCATGGCATAGAACCAATTTCTTCCTAGAAGGAGGTTGTAATCTAATGGGGCATCTACCACTTCTACTTGAATGGAAATGGTTTTTCCCCCAAGATCGACCTCTAGGTTTGATATGAGACCATGGGGCTGCAAACCTCGTCTGTCAAAGGCCTTGAGAGTTGTAGGTGATGTTACAAGCTCGAGAGAGCTGAGAGATTTCCAACAAGAAAGAGACAAAACCGAGGTTGAAGCTCCTTCATTTAGAACCATTTGAAAAAAATTATTTCCAAGTACTTTCGTAATGATCTGAAAAGCAAGTTTATGAGGTAACCTAGACTTATAGTTCTCAACATTGAAATGAATCAAATTAGTATTATCTGGGTCAAAAGCTCCTAATGTTGTTAACAAGTTTTTGCGCTGTGTAGGGCAACTTTGGAGTACTTATAAGGTAGACATTGCACAAGCTTCCTGAGCGATATCTTCAACTACATTATAAAATTGATTAGCTCGAGCATTGGGGTTAAAGACAGCCTTCCTAAGAGTGCTCTTGGGTGGACACAAAATCATGTCAAGAGTAGGCTTCTCGATTGATAGGGGGACAGTAGATGAGGATTCAGAAGAACTAGTAGAGGGAGCTTTTCCTGAAGAAGAATGATCTTCTTTCTTGTCTACGGGTTTGTCATAATTCTAACTTCGAGTGTGCAGATTAATGGTATCCGAGGACATCATGCGAATTTCCTCTGACGAACTAGAGTTACCCTGATTAGACATGTGGTCTATCGGTTGTTCTTGAGAGGGAAAAGGATCCGTGAGTACTGCGGGTGCGGGATTTGACTTCAGAAATTGGGAGATTTCATCCCAACAAGGACACTCTTTTAAGAAATGGTCAATGCCACATAGCAGATAGGGATATTTTTCCTTTCTTTTCCCTTTATCGTTATCACTGTTGGTTGGTCTTGGATTCTCCTATTGGTTTCTGGGTTTTTTATTTTTATTTTTACCCTTCTTTTTATTATTGCCCGAGGTTTGAGTACTTTGAATAGAATTGACCTCGGTAGAAAACATAGGAGGCGAAGGAGTAAGGGCGGCAGTCTGGGGTTGCTTGGCAGGTTTTGCTTCTGACGGGGACTGTATTGACCCAACAATTCCATCAACGGATACTTCTGCTAGTGGCTTGGTGGGATCGGTGCTTGGGAGAGGAGCTTGAGAAATTAAGTCATAAAGAGTTCCTGACTGGGAATAGACCAAGTCTAAATACTATACTCGACTAATAGCCTACTCTTCAGTAATGACACTTCCCATAGCCACATCTTGGGAAATTGGAGGAAATAAAGACTTGGTAAACCAACCAGCTAATAATTGATCCAGAATAGGAGCCTTAATAAGCCTTCTCCTCTTTCTCCATTCATGAATATGATCGTATATGTGGGTGGAGGTGTTCTGTCGCAGAGAATTTAAGAGATTAGTATCCATTTCATAATGAATAGGGAATTGAAAGTGTGTAAGAAATACGGTTGCCAATGAGCCAAAATCCACAAACAAATGTTGTGGGAGTTCAATGTACCACTTTGCGGTTGTACCGATCAAAGTTCGCTGAAAAATTCGTAACCAAACTAAATCATCCATGAGGGAGTTTGAAGAACACCATAAATGGAATGTCATGACATGGTTTTTCAGATCGTCTCCCTGCTTCCCATTGAACTTCGGGATGTCCGATGGTAACTTTACCGGAATGGGAGGCCATGAGGGATTGTGTCGAATGGGGTTATTAATCAACTTGGACAAATCAGGCAAGTCCAAAGTTGCTAGGAAAGGTAACTGATGATTAAGTTGCACATACTGGTAATATTGATATGGCATATAATTACCAGTAGGACCATAAGTGGACTGATAGATAGGTTGTTGTGACGAAGAACTAATGGAAAATCCACCCATAGGGGGTTGATTTCTAGGATCAAGACTGTTAGGACCACTAGGGCCTTCGAGACCACCAATACCATTGGGACCACCAGGACCACTAGGAGGTGGACCACTAGACCCTCCAGGGCCACTGGGGGGTAAACTGCCAGAGGCTCCGGAACTGCTAGGAGGAGGGCCATTAAGGGGAAAGCCACCAAGACCCCCAGGACCACTAGGACCATGAGGAGGAAAAACACCAGGTCCTTTGGGACACTTAGGCCCCCCAGGGGGAATACCTCCATAAGGGGGTCCTCCAACACCTCCCGCAGTATGTATAGGTATCCCCCCCATAGCTGGCATGTAAGACCAATTAGGTTTCCCCCATGGCATAAAAGTATTAATAGGGTATGGAATTCAAGCATAAGGCATTCTTGTAGGATTAGGTGGATGATTAATGTTTCCTACAGGTATTTGATAATGATAGCCTCCAGAATATTGACTGGTTACAGGTTGTGCCCCCAAGGGCTGACTTGAACTGGATGGGGGATTAACCACATTAGTGTGGGTGGGAGGGACATAAAATGTATATGGTTCTATATTAGAGGTCTATCCTTGACTAGGTACAATTCTATTGCCAGAAAAATTAGGTTGTGACGGGGGTTTCCCCCTGGCACTAGAAGGTAATGACGGAATGGGAATTGAAGGTTGGGCCCCAGGTGTCAAAGACCTGGGAGGATTGGGAATAGACATAACATGGGAGGTGGTGGGGGTGGGATTTTGACCTGGGTTGTGTGGAGTTACTGTGTGATCTATAATCAGTTTAATGGGTCTCATAGAATCAAAAAGTGAACGGTATCCCACAGGAATATATGTGGAATGTGATGGTGGTGTGCCTAATAGGTCATCTATTTTCCTGTCAATCTCCTGTGCACGAAGAATGGCAGCATGGTATTTCCTACGCTCTTCTTCATCTTTGGAAGAGTTTAAATGGGTGCCAAATGAGGAAATGTGTTGTCCTACATGGGCGTCCCAAAATGGAGCATTGGGACCATAATCCAGACGGGTGGTATCATCAACATGTCCTTCTATGGGAGAATGGAACGAGGTATTTCCCTGAGAAGGTTGTTGGACCAAGGGAGGTGAGTGTGAAGAATGTGGTCCTCCACTTTCTACAACCACATTATCTCCCACCTATGAGGTGGTAGCAACTCCTTGGTCAATAGCTTCCATTGGATTTTCTCCTAAACCAGGAATAAAATCGGGTGGGAAGCCTCATACTCTTCTGGACTATCTTAACTCAGCCAGTTTGTACAATTACTATCTAACATAGGGTCTAAAAAACTAGAAAACACACCAAAAAGTTTCCCTACACAAGCTATAGGTCAAACAAGCACACTTAAAATGATAGGAAGAGTTCAGATAGTCAGGTTTCTCACCAGGATTGTTAAGAAGGTGCCACTCGCGATATACCTCGAGGGTACGTGCGTAGTAATATCCCTTAACGTTTTTTTTGGTGTATGGCTCCAAGAAAGATGACCAAAGGGATTTTCTCAGATGGATAAGGTATCCTAGTGGGGTCTCCCAATATACTCAAGGTATGTGGGAGCTCAAATCAGTAGTATTGTTTTCTAATACATAACCGTAACAAGGAGCCTTCCGATATACAATCGAGTATGTGAAGTACCTTTCTATATACCTGAAGGGTATGTGAAAGGCCATTCTATATACCGACGGTATGTGGAAGAGCCACGCGAGTCCTGGGATGTAATGCAGACAAAAGCTCCTACGCTTAACGATGCCCGAACACGTCTGTAACCTATCACTCCAATTGCTATGTATATTTTAACCTATAACTACCGTTAATTTTAAAGTGGATGGTTAGGTGAATGCATGGTGTTTTGACAGAAAAGTAAAACCATGCAGTATACGTATGCAAATATTTCACTTTACCGTTCAGTATGCCTACTTACGAGAGGGAAAGAGAGTGTTTTCTTTTGTTTCAAAACCAAAAATATTCCCAAACAACAATCTTGAGCACAAATTCAAATACAAGCAACACTTTCCAAACTGATTTCTCTTTTTTGAAAGCAATAAGAAGGGGAAGAATCTATTTTCCTAAAAGAAAAACAAGAAGCACACTACATGCAAATACACTCTATCTTCAATTATCTTAAAACATAGGCAAATCTAAGTTAAAACTACCATATTTTTATTTTGACGAGATAGTACTAAATGCATAAGAGACAAAAGAACATGAAGAGCCTGAAAGCTTGTAAAGCCAATTAGAGATCCAATGTCCAATGCTCAATGATGATAACCTAACCTCAGTAAAAAAATTTCTTTTTTAAAGGAGGAAAAAGAAGTTCTCTATGCAAACAAGAAATGAAACCTAGATGCTAATCAAATGTTCTTCTTTTAGTCTATATCACATAGATGAAAAGAGATCTTACTAACACCTTAAGCTTTTCAAAAACAGGAATTCCTTTCACAATCACAACCAAAAAGCACCAAAGTGAATGAACAATCAATAAGCATAATCTAGCTTTTGAATTTTTCAATCAAACCAATCTTTAAACCATAAAATTTCAAACCACAAGCATCAAATTCTGACACACAAGCCTGACAGTGCAGGGCTGAAAGCAAATCAACTCAATTTTTTTGCAAAAAATGAGAAAAAAGAGGTCTTGTAATGATGCCTACCTGGCACCACGCTGGATAGATCTTGATAGAGCGGTTCTAGACCAGCACCGCTTCTCACCAATAGGACTCAGGCAGTGGCACTATGGGTTGCTAACTAGGTTTAGGCGGTGGCACGACTTCTCTCCAACTGCATAAGCACTATTCCCTGTAAAAATCCAAAACATAACAGAGAACGATAGATCAAGTCAGAAAAAGACCAGATCAAGGTAAAAATTGATATATTGAGAGTGAGAAAGAGCATAAAAGGTCAAAAATAATGCAGATCTTGACAGATATGGAAGTTTCAAACCAAAATCCATTGAGTTAGATAGCAGATCTGACTGAAGAGAGTTGGAGAAGGAGCCTGGATTTAGATAAGAGTTGAAGAACTAAGGAAGATCATATCAACTAATACATATATTCAATCCCCAATATGGTCTCCAAATTTGTAAGCAAGAATATTTCACCTTCTGCGGACAGAAGCTGTTCCTCTGGTCTGAATGGTTCAGATCCAGAACAAACGAACGACAAAGGATGAAGACCCTCCCTGGATGTCATAGATACCTAGAATGTTGCTTCGATAGTAAACCTGTGTACCTGCAATCAGATTAAACATGCAAACACATCAAAGCTACCAGAACATAATCTATTCATCCATGTCAGTGACTAAGGAATCCAACAACATTTACATGTGAAATCAACAACAACAGTAATGTGGGATGGAAATCAGATTTGCATTAAGATGAATGGAGAAGTTTACAACCAATTAAGCCTTAGTGTCAACATGCATCTCCATGAAACCAACACTTCATCCCCATAATCTCCAACTTTTCTTTCTATGCTCTCCAATGGCTTGGGCCAAGTGGTTAATCCAACAGCATAACAATACCTCTATAGTTCTCCCCTCAACCATGGACATGAGCTTGTATTTATAAGGCTTAATGGATAAGAATGGTTGAGAGATTTGTGGATGAGTTGGCCTCTAAGATCCTATGATGGGGGATCTCAAGCTCAACTAACCCACAATGTTAGGGATAAGAGAGGACACGAAGCTCATGATCTAGAAGCCTCGAGGAACCTCTATTTTTTCCCATTTTACCCAGGGTACCGCCTTTTTCTTCTGATGATAGAGTGGTTCAGGTTAAAAATGATTATGGACCAAAGGCTATAAGCGGTGGCACCGCTTATGGTAAACAAGATACAGGTGGTGTGAGGAAGGTACCGCTCATGGATAACGAGGAAAGCGCAGTGCTAAGTATTTTCATGAAACATTGAAAATCAACATGGGTTTCCACTCCAAGTGTTGGGATTAAGGTAAAATATGTAAGTCAAGGATCTTATCACATGGTGGTGATAGGATTTTGGTATAACATATATGACAATGAGCAATGATATTGTCAAAGGGTAAATATAATCTATAGTTGGTAGATTAAAAGAAAATGAGGGGCAGTGTGAGAGAAATGTTAACTATCTAAAAGTAGACTCACTGTTTTATTTTGTTGTCACTCATTCTCTGTTTGAGTCTTTCCATGACTACGATGACTGTATGTATTGCATATGTCCATATGAGAAGTTTTTTTTTTCTTTTTGAATGCCACTGCAACCATGGAAAAATATCAAAGATTAAGATTCTTTAAAAAAAAATTGTAATTTGTGAAATGCAATTTGGACATTAATAAAATTTTCTTATTTTATCTAATAAAAAATTGTGAATATAGTATGGGTCATTAGTGAGACTTCCCATTCATGTCACATTCAGAGCAATAGATTTAAGAGCTAAATTCAAAGAATGAAAAATGTGAAGTGTCTGCAATATCTATGGATATTTAGCTTCCACATGCATGCAAATAGGTATATTATCTGTGATAATTTGCACAGAAAAGTCAACACATACATATTCAATAAGTTTAATGAAAAACTCAGCCATATATTGTGCATCCCTGTATTTTCTAAAACTACCCATTTTCTTTCAAGAAGACTGGTCCATTCAGGTAAGACACCCTGAATTGACGAGTGTATGGCGTGCTGCATCTGTATATGCATAAAAAATGATATTGAAACTGGATGATGGTCATGATGATTTATTAGGTTTAAGGATTTTTAGTCACCTTCTTCTTTTCCTTAACCAACAATGTGGTTATAACCTTCTTTAAATTGGGATGCAAATATTTGGTTGGAGCCTATTTAACTAGAGCATGACAGATTTTAATAAACAAATGGGACCATGCAACATTAAATGAATGAAGTTGATAGAAAAAGAACCCATTGATAATATCAATATCCTCTTGTTTCTTTTGTTGAAATATTTTTTCCATTCGAATACTTCTTGAATCTCGCCTCTTTCTTTGTGGTTGAATTGTAGTTCTACTCCCAAATCTGCTAAATGGCTTCCCCAATAATTGAAGAGGATTCTTATTTTTCTATTTCCTACTTGTTTCTGCCACCTTCCCTGAGACAATTGTACCCTTTCTTTGCATTTCCTTTTTCTTGGTAGCACTCACCTTTTTACATGGTTGAAGTCCACATTTAGTGCTTGACAGATGTCCCTCAACTTGGAAGTAGGTGCTCGTGTATGTAGTGTTGCACAAAGACCATTCCCTACCCCAAAAAGCTTTGTCCTAGGCCCTTTTTTTCGTAGGACTACAACGAATATTTTTTTTCTTGTCCTAGGCCTACATAGAAGTATTGGTTTTCCTTCACTAGACTGCATACATTCATGGGGCCATACAAGTATAATTTAACCTGTTTTGATACCCTGTGGTAAGTTGAGGATCACATCATTAATTTCTAGCCAATTTAGTAGACTTAGTTGGATATACAATGGATGAGGCTATCTGAGACTTGTTATCGATCTCTCACATATTATAACACTTACCTTATATAATTGGTATTATCACAAATCTATTATGGTGGTTTAATAGCCTAACATTTGCAATAATAGGAAGTCACATTTTGGTTGCATGTCATTAACATTAATCATATTATAATTGGATAATACAAGTCTTTAAGTGGTACAAACTACAATTAAACCAACAATCAAATGTCGAATATAGTTGTTTGCTCCGACAACATCACTGATAGTGAGACTTAATACTAGAGCAGTGCAATATTCACATTCAATATCTTTTTTCATGAAAAGTATGTGATTTTTTTTTGTTTTTTGTTTTTTTTGCGCTCTTTTGGAGAAAACTATCAATAGATGGTGAAGGCATGGCATGTTATTGATACAATTTGGAATATAGCATGTAATAGACAGAGCCAGATTGGCAACTACAATTGATTAGGCTTCACTCAGCTGAGTAGTCTTGTTTATAAGGATTATGATGCAATTATTTTTCCACGCTTATGTAGACCACTGTAATTGGACCATCATCAAGATTGCAGGGTCAAATTCCACTTAGGCCCAAGCCCATTTATTTCCAATAGTTTCCTTGCAAAAATGAGTTTACTTCTCGCAGTGGTTAGGTGAGCTACAACTTATGAATACTTGTTTTTGTGCTTCTACTTTGAAATATTCTCTTTGTTTAAAATAACTTGCAAGCAATGACATTTTCAGGATAGATATTCTAATGTGGTACAATATTTTGTAATTTGATTTTTTTGCAGGCACTCTTCTAGGGTACTGGATTGAACTTGCATCAAGGATTTTTGGGGCTGGGTTTAAAGTCTCACTTATTGGGTTGAAGGCTTCTTTTTTTGCAGACAATCACATCTACTTTTTTCTGGTTACTAGTTTGTATGCTTTGTCTTTTAATTTTAATGTATGGTTTTCACAAGATAATTTACCTTGATGATGCCCAAACAAGTGTTGGTTAGCAACTTTATAAATCTGGTAATCTGCACACAAGTTGTTGAGAAGCAAATTTGTCAACTTGATACATTCCAGTACATTTTCTTTGGTGGGTTTAAGAAAATGGTATTTTCTTGGATAGATATATGCCCATCGACAGTACAGATGTTTTTGGTGGTCTTCTATATGTGGTTCCATGCTAGTTACTACTGAAATCAGCCAAAGTAGGGAGGATACAAACTAAAAAAAAAAAAAAATTGTACTGGGGGAATCGGTAACTGGGCAGTTCTGGTAGTCGCGAGACATGGGGTTCATTCCCATTGGTTTCCACTATAACCCCAGGTGCATCCATATAGCCCGCAAGCATGGGGAATGGATAAGTCAGGGTGAGATTTGAACTTGAGACCTCCTTTACAACATTCCTTCATTTACACGGCACTTGCCAGTCATTCTACACCCCTGCGGGAAGATACAAACTAAATGTTACTATTCAAGGATTAATTAATTAGGTTCCTATGCAGAGTATTTTTCATTAAAAATTACTATTACTATGTTTTGTTCTGACTAGTATATATTTTAGATAGCGTACAAACTAAATGTTACTATTCAAGGATTAATTAATTAGGTTTCTATGCAAGTATTTTGCATTAAAAGTTACTAATTTTAACTTTGTTTTGTTCTGACTGGTATATTTTAGAATACGTTCAGACACTTGGCCGGTAGACTAGAAACAAAGAGATTTTGTTTCAGGATTTTGTCATTTTTAGAGTCTTGAAAATACACCACAGAATGTTACAATACTGGGTAGTAATTTACCCTATCGACTGCATGAGCCAATGTCCCCTGGTATGCTTATTGCTTGAGTGAAAGTTATGTCACTGTTTCCACTGGGGCATGGAAAGACCAAATACAACAATATGTTTGTGAAGTATTTGATAAAAAAACCCTGATCCAATCATAGGAAGGCCATTTTAAAACCTTAATTCGAATTAAAAACACACACTATAGCATTATGATAGTCATTGACAGAATAGGTGAACAAGTTTTAACTACGAATACAATTTTTTTTACTAATATAAAATATCCTATTGGTTGTCTGATGTTCAATTCCTAGCAGCTATTGTCGAATTTCATGTCAATCCGATGAATTTTCCGTGGCTCCGATGGTAGATTGTCATTGCATTTTCGACATCCTGGGGCCCTTGTCCAACAACATTGTCATAGGAACTCTGACGGATTTGCCGTAGGAAATCTGACAGCATTGCCACAAGAAATCCGACAGCCTTGACTTGGTGTCGAATATCCAACGTTACGCCACTGATGACAAAAAAAATTGAGGTTGTTGAATACCCGACAGGTTATTGTCGAATTTCAGACATGGCAGTCGTCGAATTTTGGGCTCAAATTTTGTTGTGTCCTCACAAGGTATCATTAGGATATGACTATCAACACCCTATCAAAGGAATTGGTGAAGCAAGCTACAAGCTTGATTCTGGAACCCTCGTGAAGATGAAGGAAGTATTATGTGTATTAGGTTTTGAAGAATAACTCAATTTCTCTCCCATCATTGCCTAATAAATGATATAGGGCTTCATTTATATATGAACAAGTACTTATGTGTCCCAAAGGAAAATCAATTGAAGATACAGTTGTCATTTGTGAAGAAGAAGGAGGATTATGTAAACTCAAGGGATATTTGGAAATAGCCCTTGTTCATGAGACCACTAGCCTAAGTGAATTATGGAATAGGAGGCTTTCTCACATCAACTACAAAGAACTACCGCATGCCAAGAAAAGTAGTGACAGGTTTACCATATTTTAAGATCGATCATGAAGGCACTTGCAAAGGATGTGCAAAAGGAAAGAATATCAAGAGTTTATTTTCGAAGAGTGAAACAAAGACTAAAGGTGCATTGGAATTAATTCATTCAGATGTATGTGGTCAAGTTCCCTCCACATCTTTGAGTGTTTATGAATATTATTTTACATTTATTGATGACTATCATGAAATACATTGGATATATGTGTTGAAAACAAAAGATGAAGTATTCAGAAAATTAAAGGAATTCAAATCCTTGAGAGAGAATCATTCAGAAAGAAGAATCAAGACACTTAGAATAGACAATGGTGGAGAATATACTTCAAAGGAGTTTGAATCCCTTTGTAAAGAAGTTGGAATCAAGAGGGAACTAACCACTCCCTACTATCATCAAAAAAATGGTGTGGAAAAAAGAAAGAATAGGACCATTATGGAAGCAATGAAGACAATGATACATTATCAATATCTTCTAATGCATCTATGGGTTGAAGCAGCAAGAACGATAGTTTATGTACATAATAGATTATCCCATAGCGCCCTTGGATTCAAGACTCAAGAATAAATGTTCACAGGAAATAATCCTGAAGTGAGCCACATTAAGATATATCGTTGTTTAGTATATGTTCACATACCAAAAGAAAAGAGATCCAAGTTGGACCCTTCCAGAAAGAAGGGAATATTTGTTGGATACTGTGAAGTCTCCAAATCCTTAAGAATATACAATCGAGGATTCCATCACATGGAGATTAGTAGAGATATAACATTTGACGAAGAAAGATCTCTCAAGATATCCAAGAAGTTCCAGCATGAATAAGTATATGAAGAAGATGCACCTCCCAGAAATATACAAGTTTCACCCTCCCTTGAAAATGAAACATCGGAGGAGCATGATATGCTAGAACCTCAAGAACCTCGTACAATGCATATATCTTGAAAGAGAAATCCTGCTTGGGTAAGAGAAATTATACAAGAACCATATAAGTATGGAGCTCCAGAAGGCTCCAAAAGAGTAAGCAAGAGATCAAATCCATTCTCCAGTTATGTAGCTTTGATGTGCGATCTTGTAGATAAAGAAACTACCAGTTATGAAGAAGCTATGCAAAAGAAAGAATGGGTAGAAGCAATGGCGGAAGAATACCAATCAAGAATGAAGAATGATGGTTGGGATATAGTTCCCAAACCAAAAGGAAAGAGAGTGGTATCTTCCAAGTGGATCTACAAGATAAAGGATGCAACTGATGGAAGTATTGAAAAATATAAGGGAAGGTTTCTGGCTAGAGGATTCTCTTAAAATGAGGGAATTGATTATGAAAAAAACTACTTTTTATGTTTGTATTTTTGGCATATCTCCCTGTGTTTTTACTCAAATTTCGATCGAGAGAAATTTTTGGATGCAAAATTTAATTTTGCATCCAACATGTACCCACTCAAAATACTTTTGATGGACCCCTCTACCACAAAAACAAGAAATACCTGAAAAAATGTGATGATGATGTCATCATTATATTTTTTCAGGTATTTCTTGTTTTTGGGGTAACGATGTCCATAAAAAGTATACCAAGTGGGTATGTTGGATGCGGAATTTAATTTCGCATCCAATAAGCTCTACCGATCGAAATTTGAGTAAAAACACAGGGAGATATGTCGAAAATACGAACCAAAAAAATAGTTTTTTTCTTCCTCCAAAATTAATAAATATTATTTTATTATTTTGACTATTACTTTATTATTTTTCTTAGGAGGCCCATTTTGAGTTGAAATTTCCTCTAATGTCTGTAATTTCACATTGAATGTGTTATAAAGAGATTTTTTCTTCAATAGTTTTCCTTTTTAGCTAAGAAGATACATGTTTTCTTACTAGCTTGAACTTATAGTCTAAGAGATACATCACATTCAAATTATCTGTAAATGGAACCATTAACTAGAATTCTCTAATCATCTGACAAAAATCCTCATTTTTAATCATGAATGATTAAACTTAAAAGGATAGTTTAAGTTTAAAGGTTCAACATCAAATTGCAGTGCTTTTGGGAAATGATCAGATAAATTAGTATCTATTACCCAAGATATGTATATCAAATAGAATTCCACCAAGGAATCCTTCATGAAAAAATGATCATGTCTTTAACTCACTCCTTTACTTTCCTTCTTACTACTTTTTGATGTAGGATAAATTTTTGCAGGAGAAATATCCACTAACCGATGTTTTTAAACAAATCTAAGAAGTAATCAAATAATGGATCAATGGGAGGAGTCGTGCCCCAATTTTCAAAAGAATGTAAAGTCAAATTCAAGTTCCTGACTATTACCAGGTTTTCTAAGCTCAACAAATCACTATCGTCAAATTTATCCCAAAAATACCTTTGATCCTTGTATGGAGCATAAATATTCATAAAATGTACACTCTTCTTGATCCCATGCACTTTACCTTCCAACAATATCCCATCACAAGTCTTGAAGGGATTAAAAGTACACAATCTTGGATTCCAATCCTCCACCAAGCCATCAAATAAACCCTTAACATCAACTATGTAATACGCTCTAGTTACTTTTGATATTTCATGCTATTTACTTTTAAAGAAACAAGCAAGTTGAATTTTATATGAATATAATTTGGAAATGGGAGTTTTAAAAACTACATAATAAATTAACAGAAACTTGGTTTTAAAAACAGTTATCAAACCTTCAACATTCACTATGGAGAGAAGTGGTCAGTACTAAAAGGAGTTGGTTATTTTTCCATAGAATGTCCTAGGAAAGGAAAGAGGCATGCAGAAGGAATTAAGAGGAAAAGAGAAAATATATATAGAGATTCTAGTGATCACCATGAGTGAAGGCTCTGAAGAATGGAAACATGAAATAACATAGAGCTTCCAGTGAGCATCTTGCAGATGTTAGGCTCTTTATTAGAACCGCCAGTGAAGCATAAGATAATTCTAGGTTCTAAATGATTTACTCCTTTTAAATACTGGTGGAAACTTTAAGCTACACGAGAACTCATTTAAACCTAAGGGTCCGAGAAAGGGGGTGGAACCAAAACAAATCTTGTTTGTTACAATGTTCCAGTGGGAGGGTGGTGTGTAGCTATTGACACTACTATTTCCAGATTTTACAGATAAGGTTTCTTTAAACAAATCCGTTTTTTTATTTTTATTTTTTATTTTTTTTTATTTTTTTTTTTTAGTTATAGCTCTCAAGGTAACTTTAAAATTATTTTGAAGATATTTCTAAATATCCATAAGCTAGAGTTTATATTCCTCTCTCTTTAATAACATTTATTTACAGCTATACCTTTGATATTACCCAGTTTATGTTTTCGTACAGTCGCAAACTAGAAATTATTTATGTACTGTTATTTTCTATTTTATTCGCATCTATGAGATTAAAGTAAATAAATGCCAGGGTAGTTTGTATTATAATTATAGTAATTGAAATACAATATGGGTATTATCCCCTTTTCTTAACAATAATTAGTTGCGATAAATATTGGATGAAATATAGAGAGAGAAATACAATGAGGTAGTATTACGAAGAAACTATTAGATAATAGTAGAAATACTTTACGAAAACATGAACATTAAATGTTAATCCAATAAAGAAACATTACTAAGGTTTTATTAAACCTCCCCATTTTGCAGAAATAATCACCTAAAGTAATCATAAAAACCTTAACCCTAACTATGGATGAACGAGTTATAGTACATAGATAAAACTTAATAGAATTATAAAGTTCAAACCCTAATAATATCATCTGCGGATGTAAACCCTAAATCCATTACGTGTTTATACCATTCAAGATATGAACAATATGAATTCTTTGTAAATGAAAGAAACCCTTTTTCAATTAAAAAAACGATTAAATAGGAATTAGAAATATGTTATTTACAATCTTTAATAAAACCGTAATTACCCAACATAAAACCTTCACGACTTTTCTAACAAAGTATATAATGGGTGTTGTTTTCTTTAAGAAAAAAAAACCAAAAAATGTATTGGCGTTGAAATGCATTAAACACTTAAATAAACATTCTGGAGATTACCATGAATGAAACAAGCATATGGCTTAAGCACTTAAACCCTAGCTAGAAAACTTCTCAACGGCCAAATCAAAACAAGACACAGTTATGCAAAGAAGCCACCATCAATTGCGCATGCAGTTTTAATATGGAGACATAACCCAACTTACAACTCCATCGAAGCACAGAAGGAAAAGGAACCCAAGTTTAAACATAAACCTTACCTTTGAAACCAAGTGATATCCTCGAAATCCAAACTTGCAATTGAAGAGTTGAAGAAATGTCTGTTGTGATATAAAGATAATGAATAACTTCTATTTGGTTTTCTACTATTAAAATTGTTACGCGGGAATGGAAAGGACGTCAGGTTTTTACGAGAAGGAGAACTCTGAACCATGTAACTAATTGTTGTTACCAAATCAATAGTTTTGAAAATAGCTCCATAAAGAAAAACTGCTACCCAATCGACTAAGAACACGAGCCAAAATAATAAAACGTTAACAGTTGGAATCACATTGTGGTTAACTTCTTCATAGAAACTGTAGAAAAGTTGATTCATGGCTAAATGACCGAAGAACTGATCATCCGACACAAGTGAGTGTTTTTGGAAATACATGTTAAAGTCAACCCCAAGTTTCTTTACAACTGTTTCCCACACCGAAACAGAAATGTTATAAAAACCACTTAAATTTCTTATGGCCAAACAATGGTTATGGTTTTGATTGCTTTAGAAATCCTTTATCTTGTTGAATCTTTTACCTTGGTGGATGAATGTTTAGTATAGTGCTAGGGTAGATAAAACAGCTGCACTTAAAAAAAATGAGGTTGGCCATAAGGTTAAGTAAGGTTTATAGTTAAACTTAGGTAATTTTCTTCGAGGTTGCTCGAAAGGATCCTATATACAAATAACATTTTAAAATTTAGAAAAAACTTTGTTTAAGCAAGGGTTTAAATTATTAAGCCAAGGGTTGGTGCAATTAGAACCTTTTAAGGTTATGTTTAACAATGGAACATTTAATTAAAATAAAAATTATGGTAAATTTTAATGGTAAATGTTGAGTACTGATTTTGGGTTTGTTACAAAATGTTATCACAACGAGGTTACAAAATTGTGACTTATTGCGATATTGCATAGTTAATACATATAAAACACTTATGAATATTGATTATGGATATCTGTAAATGATGAAGGAATTATTATTGTTACACGCAGATGAAACAATGGAAGAAGAACTTGAACATATTATGGGTGAAGAAAAGGTACCCGGAGACATGTCAACTTTAGAGAACACAAGTTTCTTTGTGGAACTTGGAGAAAAATGCAATGCATATATGCAGTCAGACATGCTAGAGACGATGAGGAGTTTGAAAGAAGATATGGAAAGTCTTAAGGAAGATAACCTTAAATTAATGAATGCTAAATCATATCAAGAACATATAAATGAACTTATTCTCAAAATATTGACAGAGCCACAAAAAGAATAATCGTCAAAACTATTATATTACTGGAAAAAGAGGAAAGGTGCAATACAATGTGACAGTAGTGAAGAAACTATAGAAAACATCCCTATGATCATACAAGACCTAAATAAAGATAAGAACATAAACATTGAAAACAAAAATAACATCATGTAGAGCTATAAGGAGAAGTTAAAAAGTTAAGACTCCCGACATTTGATGGAGAATCGAAATAGGCATCTAAAGCTTGGTCGCTCAATATTAAAAGGTATTTTCAGGTATATAGATATGATGACAATTTGAGAGCATGCTTCGCAAGATTTCAGCGGAGCGGAAAAGAAGACATGTGGTGGCAGGAGGCCAAAAGTGTAAATAACATACATAGTAAAGAGTTGAGTTGGAAAATCTTTAAATAATTATTTAAAAATAAATATATGTCAGAAATGTACTATGATGAGAAAGCCTAAGAATTCAATGATCTGTGACTAGGACATTAACCATGCAAGAATTTGTAACCAAGTTTGTAAATTTACAATGCTATGCACCTTATTTGAGGGATAAAAAAGCTAATATTTATAGGTTTATCAGTTGTTTCCCCCCAGCATATAAGGAAAAGATTAAGTTTGAAATGCCTGAGCCCATGGATGAGGAAATTAGAAACTCCAAATTGTGTTACCATTTATTCAAACAAAGATCAAAATTAACTAAAAGTTGGAAAAATAAAAAAAAATGAGAAGATGGATCAGCGTAGAAAGGGATTTAAACCTTCTCCTTTTAGGAAACGAATAGTAAGCCATACTGATAATAATTACAATAAACCAAGAAAACTACTAGTAGTGGTATTAAGGGTATTGGAACTTCCAATGGTGGGTGGAATAACACTACAAAAGAGGTTATATGTTGGGATTATAATGGACCTCATATCTACAGGGATTGTCCTCACAATCCGACAAAAAAATGGGTCCCCTAAATATGATACATGAATCTTCCATTGTTGATGACATAGCTAGGAACATAGCTAGAATAAATGCTGCTTTTGAAGACAAACGGGTGGATCATCAATCCACTATGCTAGAAGTTGAAGGTAAAATCTCAATTACATTTGTTTCTATACTTATTGAACCAGGATCTAGTTTAAGTTACATTGCACCAAGAGTACTTGAAAAATGTAAACTTAGTAAGGAAACAAAAGAATGCATGGTTGGTACAGTTAGTGACATAAATGAAAAAAGAGAGTTATTGAAATAGTTAAGGATTGTAGATTAAGTTTCAATGATTTGGATACCACACTAAATCTAAACATACTTTCGTTAGTATCGTATCATATTTTGATAGGTATGGACTGGTTAGAAGCTCATAGAGCCATTATTGATTGTTTACATAAAAGTTTTGATTGCATGGATGCGGAAGGAAAAATTCATATAGTAAAAGGAATTTACAGACCTATATCTACACGACAAATTTATGTGGTACAATTAAAAAAATTCCTTAGGAAAGGGTTTTAGCTGTATGCCATCAAATTTAAAGAAATTGAACCTAAAAAGTCAAAAACAACAATAGAATAGTTTCCTATTCTAAAGGAATTTTAGGATGTATTTCTCAAGGAAATGCCTTGATTACCATCTAAATGAGATTTAGATTTTACCATAGATCTAATTCTAGGTTCTGCAGTGGTATCACGAGCTCCCAATCGCATTACTACTCCAGAACTGATAGAATTACGAATGCAGATACATGAATTATTAGACAAGGGATATATTCGAAAAGTGTATTTCCATTGTTAGCACCCGTGTTCTTTGTTAGAAAAGAAGGATGAAACTTTTACAATTTGCATAGATTATCGACAATTGAATAAAATGATAATTAAAAATGAATACCCTTTACCGAGAATAGATAATATGCTAGTTAGAATAGTAGAGTCAAGCTAAACTAGTTAACCTATCTAAGAAGCCAACAACATATCATAAAAGATAAAAACAAGAAAAGAAAAGGACAAGAGAACAACGATATATGTCGTTCTCCCTAATGAGTTACATCCATAGGAAGGTAGTCTTCTATTATCTCCAGAATGTCTTCTCCAATCTTACAAGAAAGCAAAGCAAAAATACCCCAAAGAATATAGATGATGTACAATAGTGTCACAATGGTGCCACTACTACTTCAAGAATACATGATATGTAGAGACTCACTTGACCCTATTATATACTAAGAGATGAGGAGGAATTACTCTCACATATTGCATGTGGGATAATATAATTCTCCAAACTAACATCTCTTAATACAATACCATGGAAAAATACTCTACACAAGTAAATACAATACCATATAACTATGGGTCAAATGTATTACTCTTTTACATAATATTGTAGACAACTTCCGACATAATACAAAGACATTATTAACTTCCAAGGAATATAATATATTCCACACTCCCCCTTGATAATGGACGGGAGAATTGCCCACACTAACACTAAGGAAGGAAGGAGTCATTACTGTTCCCCCTTGACGACAACTTCCAGAAGAACCAAAGCTACAAATAAGAAGAACACTTCGGCTGATGGAATTTGAAGATGAACAACCACTTCTCACCGAATCATGAAAGTGCACACGAACCAGGTTGTATGATGAAAGACCCAACAATAAAATGCCGAGAACATGTGATGAAATCCAATTGCAAGATGCCAATATCACCACAAGAATCATCACAACCATACATGATAGCTAAGGAACTCTGATATAATATCCAAACCAGTGTACAAATACCTTATGATGGCCGATACAATAGAACGGGTGGCTTAGAACTCCACAACAGTGTACAAAAAAAACCCAGATGGCCAATACACATGCGGATAACAAACATTCTTCCTATCAAGGTGCAATATAAATATTAGTAGAAGACCTCAAACATCGAAGAAACAAGACCCCAATGGTCTATACATCGAAAATGATATCATAAAAATGAACATCATGACTTTAACAGTAGAATATGGTGCTTCATTATTCCTGGAATAAGGTGAAATCCAAAACAAAGAACTTATCTGCATAAGAACTTTCAAAATTAAAGAATATAAAGATCATAAAACAAAATTGCTCATACATAAATGAAAATGCTTATATACCAAAGGTTAGCAAACATCATATAAATGAATGAAAACATAATATGATCAAATAAAAGATTAACTTGCTCATTAAGGAAAATGAAGTTACTTTTACACATTAAGTGTCAGCCACAACATATAAATAGTGAGCCAAGCATTTCACTTAAATATATGAAAATTTAGTCATCAAGCAACTAATGTAAAGCATAGGTGCATTTCTTATCAGTATGATGTTAATATGCAAGAGATGAATGCCCTAAAAAATGTCAATGCTTCCATATAGGAACGTTAGAGACAAGTAGGAACAAGATAACCTCTGCAATCATAAGAAGTAAATAAAGAAGCATCACCAGCCATATGTTTAGATGCATCAGAATCCATTATCCATTCCACGTTAGAAGAAGAATTATTAGGCAAAACAATAGATGCACATAAAGCTACTTGAGAGTCATGAGAAGTTTTCTTTTTAGATTTATCCATTAAACGTGTTGCTTTAAAAAAATTCTTTTCAGGATGGTTAGTTTTACCACAATGTTTAGAAGGATCATACACTTTCTTCTATTTAGTATTTTCATTAGAAGCATGCAAAGCATGTACACAATTAGTATTAGAAGGATTAGAACCTTTAGCATTATTAAAAGTTTTCTTATGATGCTTATTAAGTGCAGTTAGAGCTTTATTAGGTGTGAGTTGTCCCGAAACAATTAACCTTTCTTTCTCATTGATCAATCCTTTACAAAAATCGTCAAAAGTTTTCTTTGTAGTACTTTGAGACAATTCTAGAGCTATATTCATAGTTTGGATGAACATATCAAAACAAGATATCATTTTACGTTCTACAAGAATAATAAGAGCAGTGTCGGTTTTCTTGTAATTTTTACCACAACTATTTAATTTCTCATTTAATGTTTTCAATTTAGCAAGATATAACTCAACTCTTTCAAAGTCAGTAGGGTCAAGTTCAAAGATCTTTTTTTCAAGATAATATGCAGAAACATCATCATATTTATCAAATAAAGAGGAAAGAATTTTCCATACTTGATCCAGGCTATCTTCTACCTCAATACTTATCTGAAGACTATCTGCAACAGTTTGATCAATGAGCCCCCTTGGTTGATCACTTTTAGCTTCCCATATAGAGAAATCATCAGCAATAGTAAGTGTCTTATGTTCACCATTAACTAGACTCCAAAGATTCTTACTCCTCACAACATCAATCATCTTTCTCTTCCAGGAAATATAGTTAGAACCAACTAATTCAGGAACAAAAGCTACTTTGGAAGTCATACTGAGTGAAATTTTGTCAAGAAATAAGAAACCCTAATGCTGAAAAATGACAAAAAAATAGTGAAGGACTTGAAAATAGTTACACTTTACTGATCTGAATCTGCAAAAGCATAGTTAGAAACACAGTAAAGAAAAGAGGAGAAACTTTCACTTACAACCCTATGAAAAAATGTGCACATAAAATCCCAGTATTCTATTCTGGTCACGTAGGTGGATCCAGAATGGTTGTTCCAATTCCAAAAACAGGTTATAGTAAAAAAATAGTAAGAAATGACCAAGTTACGGCCATTTTTCATAAATGTCATTTTTATTACCGAAAGGAAGCCCATAAATGCCATGTTTTCTGTTCTGGCCACCTGGGTGGATCCAGAATGGTTGTTCCTATTCCAAAAATAGGTATAATAAAAAAATCGGTAAAAAATGACCAAGTTACGGCCCTTTTTGTAATTGTCATTTTTATTACCGAAAGGAAGCCTAGAAATACCCAGTTTTTTGTTCTGGTCGTATGGGTGGATCCAGAATGGCATTTCCAATTCCAAAAACAGGTATAATAAAAATTTCAGTAATAACTTACCAAGTTACAACCCTTTTTTATAACTGCTATTTTTATAATCAGAAGAAAGATCTCCTTGAGGAGACCCCAAAATCATGTAGATCTACAGAAAAAACATTAATAAACCCTTGAAAAAATCTTGCAAAATTCTTACACAACAAGTTAGGGTTAGGGTAAAAAAAACATGCAAAAATATTCCCAGATATGAAAAGAACCCTAATGGCTACCAGATACAAAACAAATCTATAACAAAATGACAATGCCCAAATAATAATCGTTATTGATTGAAAGCTATAGAAGTTACTAGATCATAGCAACCTGCTCTGATACCAAGTTAGAATAGTAGAGTCAAGCTAAACTAGTTAACCTATCTAAGCAACCAACAACATATCATAAAATATAAGAAGAGGAAAATAAAAGGACAAGAGAACACCGATATACGTGGTTCACCCTAATGGGTTACATCCACAGGAAGGTAGTCTTCTATTATCTCCAAAATGTCTTCTCCAATCTTACAAGAGAGAAAAACACAAATACCCCAAAGAATATAGATGATGTACAATAATGTCACAATAGTACCACTACTACTTTAAAAATACATGATAATCCGAGACTCAGTTAACCCTATTATATAGTAAGAGATGAGGAGGAATTACTCTCACATATTGCATGTGGGATAGTATAATTATTCAAAATAACATTCTCTTAATACAATATCATGGACAAATACTCTACACAAGTAAATACAACACCATATAATTATGGGTTAAATGTATTACTCTTTTACATAATATTGTAGACAACTTCTGACATAATACAAAGACATTATTACCTTCCAAGGAATATAATATATTCCAACACTGTTTGACCAGATCGGGGGAGAAAAAATATTCTAAAAAACAGATCTCAGATCAGCGTACCAACAAGTACGGGTTAAATATGAGGACATCCATAAAACTGCATTCCAAACCCAATATGGACACTGAATTTGTGGTAATTCACTTCGGTTTAACAAATTCTCCTACAACATTTATGAATATGATGAATAATGTGCTGAGTAAATTCTTGGATAAATTTATGTTGGTATTTATTTATAATATTCTAGTATATTCAAACATTAGAGGAAATTTGAGGTCTAAAATGGGCCACCTAAGGAAAATAATAAAATAATAGTTATTAATTTTGAAGGAAGAATGAAAAAAACTACTTTTTTGTTCGTGTTTTTGACATATCTCCCTATGGTTTTACTCAAATTCCGAGCAGGAGAGCTCATTGGATGCAAAATTTAATTCCCCATCCAACTAATACCCACACTACATACTTTTGATGGACCCCACTCCCCCAAAAATAAGAAATACCTGAAAAATGTGATGATGATGTCATCATCATGTTTTTTAAGGTATTTCTTATTTTTGGGATAGAGGGGTTTGTCAAAAGTATGCATTATGGGTACTCGTTGGATGCAGATTTAAATTCTACATCCAACGAGCTCTCCTACTTGGAATTTGAGTAAAAACACAGGGAGATATGTCAAAAACAAACAAAAAAAATAGTTTTATTTTATGACAAATATGTCAATTCAACCATTATGGTTGACTCATTTTATTGAAATTCTATGGGTTCCTGAATTCCAACTCACAAAATTTATTGTTGACGCATTTTCTTATAAGGCCCATTTTAGACCCCAAATTTTCTCTAATGGAATGATGTGGAGCATGAAGGGAATTTAAGAAAGTTTTTGGAAACATTAAAGGAACATCATCTATATGCAAAATTAAGTAAGTGTAACTTTTATTAAAAAAGAGGTACAATACTTAGGACATGTCATTTCAGAAAAGGGAGTAGCACTCTATTCGACGAAAATCAAGGCTATATTGGAATGGACTGCACCAAAATATGTACATGATATAAGATATTTTATGTGGTTAACAGGATACTACCGCATATTCATAAAAAAAATTTCCAAAATAGCTTACCCTATAACCACTTTACAAAAGAAATGTGTTAGATTTATTTGGAATCAGCAGTGTCAAGATAGCTTTGAGAAACTAAAACAATTATTGACAACAACACCAGTACTAAAAGTTGTTGATCCAAGTAAGCAATTTGTGGTATGCACTAACACAAGTAAAGAAGGTTTAGGAGGGGTTTTAACTCAAGAAGGTCATGTAATTTGTTACGAATCACGAAAACGAAAGGAACATGAGAAAAAATATGTACTACATGATTTGGAATTGGCGGCTATCATTCATGCCCTTAATATTTGGCGGGATTACTAGATAAGAAATAAATTCCTGTTACTAACAAACAATATTAGGTTAAATTGTTTATTTGATAAAAAAACATTGAATGGCCATCAAGCCAGGTGGCTTGCATTTTTGAGTGATTATGATTTCAAAATTAAACACATAAAAGGGAAATGAAAACATTGTAGTAGATGCATTAAGACGACAAAAACATAACTTTGCATTCAACATTGATTAGTTATTATGAATATGAATTCAAAACTTTGTTAAAAGAAACATCAGTTAATGATGATCAATATAGAAATTGGATGGAAAATGTAAGCAAGAAAATTTTGAAACTGTAGAAAGTCTGTATTAGATTGATGCAAAAGGGTTTTTACGTCTCAAAAATTGAATCTATGTGCCTAATCAATACAATATAAAACATGTCATGTTTAAAGAATTGCATGATTACTTGTATGCAGGACACCTTGGATATCAGATATTTATAACAGCTTTAAAGAAATATTTTTATTGCCCAAATATGAAAAGATAAGTAGCTAGATATGTAGCTCGATGTTTCACTTGTCAGCAGGTTAACTCCATACACCAACACCCAGTCGAATTATTGTAGCCTATACGTATAACAAAGTGGAAATGAGAAACTAAAACTATGGATTTTATTACAAGGTTACCAAGAAATTGTTAGGATATTTAGACACTTAGGAGTTAGTTAAGATCAACTTGTGTAATATATCCGTTAGGTAAAAGTGTGCTTCTTTAGTATGTATTAGTATGCATTTGTAAATATTCTAATCTGATGGTCATGATATGTTCTAGACATAGAGTGATCCGACGGTTCAACTTCTCTTAGATCATACCTACCATTGATCCATGGATTAACACCCGATTGGTCTATGATCTCTATTTAAAGAGCATAGAGGATCCTTGGCTAGTTGATCGATTATGAGAAGCTCATATGTAACTTTCTTTCTTTTTCATAATAAATTGCTTCAAGTAGCTATTTGGCTGGGGCCGTGGACTGTTTCCCTCTCAAAGGTTTTAACCACGTGAAAAACATCAGTGTTTTGATCTATGATTTATTTGTGTTAATCGATAGCTGAAGGTGTTCGGTATTTTCGGAGTACCCTGTGTACCCGAACATGGTATCAGAGCTTTTATGAAGAGCCGCTTTCAGTTTTGATCAAGATCTAGAACCGATGTTGCCGAAAGTTTGAAAGGGTTTTTGTTTCTATATTTTTTGTGCTTTTTTGGCTTGTGGGAGCTATTCCATTGTGTTCAAAGTGTCGTTTCCATTGGGAAATAGTTTTCATTTCACCAAAAACTATTTTCGTTTTCTCCAAAAACACTCATTTCGGCAAATCTGAAGGTATAATGTTACAGTTACGGATTTGTTTTTTGTAAATATCTCATATTTTATCAGTTTATTATTACATCATTTTGTTTTAGTCTCATATCGTTGCCTTCCCTGAATGCGTATGCTCTTTGCCGTGCATCTTGCGCAATCGCGGCGAATCAGAAACAGTAAGGAAAATTTTTTTTTCTTGTCTTCTCGGCTACGTATGCTCTTTGTCGTGTACATTGTGCGATCATGGTAAATCAGAAACAACAAAAAAACTTGAAAACGTAGACTTTCCAAGTAAGTTAACCAATATCTAACCCCATTGTGTGGAAAAAAAGTTTTTTTGTTTTTGTTTTTCGTTTTTTCTGTGATTTGCAGGAAAAGAAAGCAAGCATGGAGAACGAGAGAGAAGAGTAAAAAAAAAAAAAAAACCCCTTTTTCTTTCCATTATTTTACGTACCTTTTAAGCTTACCTCACTTGGTCCAAAGTTGCTTTATTACTTAATAGGTCTTGAGTTCAAGTCTTATTAAGCTACTTTTTAGTGCATGCAATTTCTATTTTGAAGTTACTTTATTGTAAAAGTGCATCTTACATAAATAAAATAAAATAAAAGTGAGTCACTTAAGTCTTTTATTTTATTGTCGCACTATTTAAGAGTCACATTATTGTAAAAGTGAACATCATTTATTCTACAAAAATGATTCACTTCAAAGAAACTTTATTGTAAAAGTGATTGTCAAAGGTTGATCTTGGGAAGATGGGGCTTCTTTTTTTTAGTTGGTCAAGTTAATATCTGCCACGTCACTATTGGGGACATCTTCAACTTTTTCTTTGATCAAGCATAACTTCATCATCCAGAATCAATTTTAAGTGCAGTTTTTTTTAAAACCGCATATTTTTTCGATCTCTTTCCATCCAGATAGTTAGTTTTTGTTTTTTCAGCCATTATTTTATAGAATGGCCACCCCTTATGATATTATACTTACAAGTTCTAACTATTTCTCATGGAAATCTCGTATGGAGGATGTTCTGTGAAGTAGGAGACTTTTCAGGATAGCCTCAGGGAAAGAAACAGAACTCATTGATGATGATAAGGAAATTAAATGGGAAAATAGATGTGATGAAGCTCGTGGATTGATTGGGATGTCAATCTCTACTGATTTGCGATTCCATATATATGGAATTGATGAACCTAATCTCGTTTGGGAAAAGTTGGAATCTGTGTTTGGTAAACACAATGAAATTCGAGGTCATCAACTTGAGAATGAGCTGCTTTCCTTGAATCCAAATGATTTTTCATGCATTCAAGACTATTTATCTAAGTATAAAACTCTCAAAATATTATGTGTAGAATGCAAGATTAAGAAAGAAGACAAACAATGTATTTATCATATTTTTTTAAAACTTGGACCTACATATTCTGTTTTTGTATTTACATTCTACTCCATGAAAGAATCCTTGACTCCAGCTAGCTATCAAGAGCCTAGCCTTAAATCCTTTTGTGATTCCTTAATTAGAGAGGAAGATAAGCTTATTCATCTTAGAATAATTAACAATGCAGATACATCTGGGAAAGCCTTATTGTCCCAACAGAAAGAAAAGTCCAAGACTCCAAAGAAACAGAATTTTCACAATAATAAGCAAAAAAACAAGGGTCCCAAATCTTCTCAGTCAGCTCCTTCTTTAAAAAATGACAAAGGATTCAAGCAAAAAGGAAAGAAGACTGAGCGTCATTGTAATTTTTGTGGAAAATATAATCATGATGAATCTAAGTGTTTTAAGAAGATGGTAGCCTTGGAAGCAACAATGAAGAAGCACCACATCAGTCTAGATTCGTCTTCAGAATCTACCTCTCATGGACATGCACTTTGTGCTTCTTGTTACTCTTATACTGTATCTTCTTCTTCTACTTCAATTGAATGGCTCATTGATTCTGGAGCATTTTATCATATGGCTAAGGATAAAGCCATCTTTTCTACTATGCATGAATGTAACACCTAACAAATATTTGTTGGTGATTATAGACCTCTAAGTGTTGTAGGATCTGGAACAGTTCCAGTAGAAAATGGTCATTTCAGTGATGTACTATGTGTTCCAAAAATTTCTTGCAATTTGTTATCAATCTATCAAATTACTCATTCAGGTGAAGGTAAAACTGTGACGTTTACACCTCACCAAGTTGTAATCAAGGATTTTAAAAATCCCCAAAATATCCTTTCTACTGGAACTGTTGATGATATTACCAGGTTGTACAAATTTAACAACTTTGGGTCATCACCTTTTCCTTCAGTTTTTGTTGCTCATAGTGATAACTTGAGCAAACATTGGCATGAGCGATTTGGTCACTTAAATTATTGCTCATTCCAACAACTATGTAAAGACAATATGGTGACTGGTCTTCCACTGGTATCTTGCAAGGATGGTGTTTGTTCTGGTTGTGTACTCAGAAAACATCATCGGGACAGTTTTGACAAACGTGCCTCTTGGCACACCTCCTTTCCCTTAGAGCTTGTGCATAGTGACTTGTGTGGCCCTCTTCTATCTGCTTCCTTTTTTGGTTTCAAATATTTCTTAACTTTCATTGATGAATACTCCAGATTCACTTGGGTTTACTTCCTAAAACTTAAGAGCGAAGTATTTAACATGTTCTTGGCCTACAAGGCCCTTGTTGAAAAACAATCTGGTCATCAAATTATTAAGTTAAGATCTGACAATGGAGAAGAATATGTTAACAACAAGTTCACTACTTTTTGCACTAAAAAAGGAATCCAACAACAGCACACTATTCCATATACACCACAACAAAATGGTGTAGCTGAACGGAAGAATCACACTTTAAAAGAAATGGCTAATTGTATGATCCAATCTAAGGGACTAAGTCTTCAATATTGGGCTGAGGCCATAAATTGTGCAAATTACATAGTTAATTGCACACCCACTAAATTTTTACAAGGTATAACACCAAAAGAAGCATGGAGTAAAATTAAACCAGATGTAAGTCACTTTCGTGTGTTTGGTTGTGAAGAATGGGCTCACATTCCGAATGAAAAATGGAAAGCATTGCAGCCTAAAAGTGAAAAGTGCATATTTGTTGGATATTTTGAAGATGTAAAATGTTATAGACTTCTTTCGCCACATTCTCATGATATAATCATTAGAAGAGATGTTAAATTTGATGGAAATCTCTTGGCCTATGAGCCTAACTTGGCAGGTGTGCCATCTTTGTCCTGCGAGCCTGATTCGGCGATTGTGCCTTCTTTTTCTTCTTCTTCTTCTCTTCCTTGACAGGTTTCCAACTCCAGTTTCTGATGATGACAATGAGGATGAAAATCCAGCTCTACTTGCTCATGTTCCTCCAATTGCACAAACACCAATACTTCCTCAATGGGTCCATTCAACATGTGAAGCAGCTGGTGATATCACCGGTGATCCTAGAGATCAATGTCGAACACGTTCTCAGTTTCAGCGAGCCTCTTCTCTTTTGGCTTAAGTTTCTGAGAATCATGATCCAGAAACTTTTGCAGAAGCTTCAAGAAATCCAGATGGGATGCAGCTATGGATGAAGAATATTGTTCCTTAATGGCGAACGATACTTGGGATCTTGTTCCTCTTCCAAAAGGAAGAAAACTTGTCAGATGTAAATGGGTCTACAGAACTAAGTATGCATCAGATGGAAGTGTTGAAAGACTTAAGGAAAGGTTAGTTGCCAAAGGTTTTTCCCAATTTGAAGGGATTGACTACAATGAAGCCTTTGCCCCTGTAGCAAAAATGAACTCCATCTTCCTTGTTCTTTCCCTTGCAGCCTTACATAACTGGGAAGTCCATCAAATGGATGTCAAGTCTTCCTTCTTACATGGTGACTAACATGAGGAAATTTACATGGAACAACCTCCTGGATATGTTTAGAATAACTCTAGCCTTGTTTGTCTCCTTAAGAAATCTATATATGGCCTTAAGCAAGCTCCTAGAGCTTGGTATGCCAAAATTGATAGCTTTCTCCTTGACACTGGTTTTTCTAGATGTCATTTTGACCCCAATGTCTATACCAAGAAAGTAGGAAACCATATCATCATACTTGTTCTTTATGCTGATGATCTTATCCTTACTAGTAGTGACCCTAAACTTATAACCCATGTGAAATCCAGTCTTAATAAAAATTTTGAAATGTCAGACTTAGGATATATGCATTATTTTCTTGGTTTCCAAGTCTTGAAAACCAAAGAAGGAATCTTTCTTTCCTAGTCTAAGTATCCTTGTGACCTTCTTCATCGCTTCCACATGGAAGATTGTAAAGCAGCCCCTTCTCCATTAAAGTCTGCTGTCAAACTTTCTGCCACTTGTAATTCCCGTGAAGTAGATGCCACCTTGTATCGTCAACTTGTTGGTAGTCTTTTATTGCACCGAGAGGCGCTCTACAGCCCAGTATGGGGGAGATCTTGTAACGTGATGTAACGTTACTAACGTTTATAACATGTCAGCAAAAAAAATAGTGATAGTGAATATTATGGGAAAGATCTTGTAACGTGATGTAAGGTTAGTAACGTTTGTAACATGTTGGAAAAAAATAATAGTGATAGTGAATATTATGGAAGAGATCTTGTAACTTGATGTAAAGTTTGTAACATGTCGGCAAAAAATAATAGTGATAGTGAATATTATGGGAGAGATTTTGTAACACAAAATAAAAAATAATATCACTTTCGTAACGTTATTTTTATTAATAAAAAATAAATTCTCTAATAGGCCAAAATAAATGTTGGACGCAAAAAAATATAATATGGGGGGGATGTTGTAATCTTCTTACCTAACAAAACAATAAAAAAGTAAAAAATTAATTATCCATTAAAAAAATAAATGGGTCAAGAAAAAAACACAAAATTGAATTATCCTCAAAAAATCATTGGCCTTGCACATGGTTTTAAAGGCATTCTAAACAATCTGTGGTTTTATTATACATGGTTTAGGAGACTTTGCACATGGTTTTTAAACCATGTGCAAGGCCTCCTAAACAACCCATAGTTTTATTGTACATGGTTTAGGAGGGCCTTGCATATGGTTTTAAAACCATGTGTTGGGAAATGATGCAATGTTGAAATAAAAAATATTATATGTGGGCCATAAATAATATTAAATATTAATAATAATAATATTATATGTGGACCTTAAATAAAAAGATGTGTCTTTTGGTTTGAATCAAATCAATGGATACCTAAGAAGATGTTTGCACCTCGAGATATTTGATCCATCTTGGCGCTTGATAGATCCTAGGATTTGGATCTACGCTGGTACTTAACTCATTCCCATCCTGACCTTTCCTTTTCCGTTGGTCGTGTTGCTCGTTATATGCAAACTCCTCATGAAAGTCACTGGAAAGAAGTAAAAATAATACTTTGATATTTTCGATGTACAATTCAGTTTGGGATTCATTACAATACAGTGGGAAAACCTTTGTTGGTTGGCTTCACCGATTCAGATTGGGACGACGATCCTGATGATCGGAAGTCTACTGCAGCTTATGTTTTCAGTCTGGGATCTGGACCTATCACTTGGGCTTGTAAGAAACAACAAGCAATTTCTCTTTCTTCAGTAGAAGCAGAATATCGAGCCGCAGTTAATGCCAGTCAGGAAGCTTTATGGCTTCGACAGATCCTTTCAGAGTTTGGATTTGAGCAGCAGCAGCCTACTCCACTTTGGTGCGACAATCAAAGTGCCATCAAGCTTGCCAAAGATCCAGTTCTACATCAGTGCAGCAAACACATTGAGCTACATATGCACTTCATCAGAAATCTTGTTCATGATAGTGTTATTGAAGTTCTTTATTGCCCTACAGATGATCAAGTTGCAGACATCTTCACCAAGCCTCTTACAAAAGCAAATTTTTCTAAACTTCGGTCTATGTTAGGAGTTCAGGAATGTGTCCTTAAGGGGGGATAGGCTCTAATGCCTCCTTCCTTCTCCTAATAGTGTCACTTTTGTAAGTCCTTCAATCCTATCCCAAGTTGTTTCTAAGGGGGGATGTTAGGATATTTAGAGACTTAGGAGTTAGTTAAGATCAACTTGTGTAATATATCCATTAGGTAAAAGTGTTTTTCTTTAGTATGCATTTGTAAATATTCTAATCCAACGGTCACGATATGTTCTAGACATAGAGTGATCTGACGGTTCAACTTCTCTTAGATCATACCTACCATTGATCCGTGGCTTAGCACCCAATTGGTTTATGATCTCTATTTAAAGAGCATAGAGGGTCCTTGGCTAGTTGATCGATTATGAGAAGCTCATATGTAACTTTCTTTCTTTTGCATAATAAATTGCTCCAAGTAGCTATTTGGCTGGGGCCATGGACTGTTTCCCTTTCGAGGGTTTTAACCACGTGACAAACATCGGTGTGTTGATTTGTGATTTATTTGTGTGAAGTGGTAGCTAAAGGTGTTCGGTCTTTTGGGAGTACCCTGTGTACCCGAACAGAACTAAAAATCAAAATGAATCCATTATGGTTACAGTGGATAAATTAAGTAAGGAAGCTCATTTTATACCTATAAAGTCAACTTATAAAGCGGTCAATATTGCTGACATATTTATGAAAGAAATTTTCAGGCTACATGGTGTACCAAAGACAGTGATCACAGATTGTGACGCTAAATTTACTTCCAGGTTTTGGATGTCATTATTTAAACGTATGTATACGAAACTAAACTTCAGTACAACCTATCATCCGCAAACCAACGGATAGATAAAACGAGTGAATCAGGTCTTGGAATACATGTTGAGAATGTATGTGATGAATCAACTAGGTAAATGGGATGATTATATTCACCTGGTAGAATTTGCATATAATAATAATTACCCACTAATTATCAAGCATCCCTGAAAATGAGTCATTTTGAGGTATTGTAATGTAGGATATGTAAAGTACCTTTGAGTTGGGATAACTTGGAGGACAGATTGGATAAGTTTAGGGCCATATATGTTAGCACAAATGGAGGAAATGTTATGACAAAAAATTAAAAAACGACGCAAGACAGACATAAGAGTTATGCAGACACTAAGCAAACAACTAAATAGTATAAAGTAGGAGAACATGTATTCCTGAGAATGAAACTGAAGAATGAGAAAGCTAAGATAAGAACTTTATGCAAAACTGAGACCCAGATATGTGGTACCTTTTGAAATCGTAGCTAGAATAGGGCCTATAGCTTATCAATTGGCTTTACCCCCTTATTTAAGAATTCATAATTGTTTCCATATTTCTTTGTTAAAAACATATGTTGCTGATCAATCTCATATTATTAACTGGGATAATATACAAGAGGGACCAAAAGGAGACTTCCACACGAAACCAATGTGCATTCTCGATAGAAGAGAAATTTAGCTCTGAAAACAAGTTATTATACAAGTTATAGTACAATGGAAACATTATTCAAAGGAAGAAGCTACTTGGTAAAGAGAAGAAATTATGAGAAATAATTTTCTTGCTTTATTTCCAAACTTTAATAATAATTATTAAGCACCAAGGATAGTGCAAATTATTAAGAAGGAGAGCATTGTAATACCCTCTAGTTACTTTTGATATTTCATTGTTATTTACTTTTAAAGAAACAAATAGTTTAAATTTTATATGAATATAATTTGGAAATGGGACTTTTAAAAACTACATAATAATTTGACATAAAATTGGGCTTAAAAACAGTTATCAAGCCTTCAACATTCTCTACGGAGACAAGTGGCCAGTACTAAAAGGAGTTGGTTATTTTTCTATAAAAATTCCTAGGCAAGGAAAGAGGCATGCATAATGAAGAAAGAGGAAAAGAGAAAATATAGATAGAGCTGCTAGTGATCACCATGAGTAAAGGCTCTAAAGAATGGAAACATGAAATAACACAGAGTTGCTAGTCAGCATCTTGTAGATGTTAGGCTCTGTATAAGAACTCCCAGTGAAGCATAAGAGAATGCTAGGCTATGAATAATTTACTCATTTTAGATACTGGTGAAAACTTGAATCTACAAGAGAATTAATTTAAACCTAAGGGTCTGGGAAATGGAGTGGAACAAAAACAAATATTTTGTGTTACAAGGTTCCACTGGCAGGGTGGTGTGTAGTTCTTGACACTACTCTTTCCATATTTTACAGATAAGGTTTCTTTAAACAAATTCCTTCTTTTGAGTTATAGCTCTATAGATAAATTTGAAATTATTCCAACTATATCTCTAAATAGCCACGAACTGGAGTTTATATTCCTATCTGTTTAATCTCATTTATTTACAGCTATACCTTTAATATTACCTAGTTTATGTTTTCATACAATCACAAACTAGAAATTATTTATGTACTATTATTTTCTATTTTATTTGCATCTATGAGCTTAAAGTAAATCAATGAGAGGGTAGTGTGTATTATAAGTACAGTCATTGAAATGCAATATGGGTATTATTCCATTTTCTTAACAATAATTAGTTGCGATAAATATTGGCTGAAATATATAGAGAGAAATACAATAAGGTAGTATTACTAAGAAACTATTAGATAATAGTAGAAAGATTTTATGTAGTTTTCAAATACAGGAACATTAAATGTTAATACAATAAAGAAACATTACTAGAATTTTTTTATTAAACCTCCCCATTTTTCAAAATTAATGACCTAAAGTAATCATAAAAACCTTAACCCTAACTATGGTTGAATGAGTTATAATACACATATAAAACTTAACAGAATTATAAATTTCAAACCCTAATAATATCATCCACAGTTGTAAACCCTGAATCCATTACAAGTTTAAACCATTCAAGATATGAACAATATGAATTCTTTGTGAATGAAAGAAACCCTTTTTCAATTAAAAAAATGAGTAACTAGGAATTAGAAATATGTTCTTTAGAGTCTTTAATAAAACCGTAAATACCCAACATAAAACCTTCACGAATTTTCTAACAAAGTACAGAATGTGTGCTATTTTCTGTAAGAAATGAAAACCAAAAATTGTAATGGCGTCAAGATGCCTTAAACACTTAAATAAGCATTGCATATATTACCATGAATGCAGCAGCCATATGGCTTAAGAACTTAAACCCTAGCCGAAAAACTTCCCAACGACCAAATCAAAACAAGATACAAATATGCAAAGAAGCCACTATCAATTGTGCATGCAATTTTAATATGACCACATAACCCAACTTACAACTCCATCAAAACACGGAAGGAAAAGGAACCCAAGTTTAAACAGAAACCTTACCTTTGAAATCAAGTGATATCCTTGAAATCCAAACCTACAAGTGAAGAGTTGGAGAAATGTCTGTTGTGATATAAATATAATGAATAAATTCTATTTGGTTATCTACAAATAAACTCGTTACCTGCCAATGGAAAAGATGTTGGGTTTTAATGAGAAGGAGAACACTGAATCGTGTAACTAATTGTTGTTACCAAATCAACAGTTTTGAAAATATCTCCATAAAGAAAAACTGCTACCGAGTGGACTAAGCACACAAGCCAAAATAATAAAATGTTGATAGTTGCAATCACACTGTCCTTATCTTTTTCATTGAAACCGTAGCAGAGCCGATTCAGTGCTGAATGACTGAAGAAATGATTCAATCCAACACAGGTGAGTGTTTTTGGAAATACATGTTAAATTCAACACCAAGTTGCTTTACAATTTTTTCCCACACAAGATTGAAATGTTATAAAAACACTTAAATTTATTATGGCCAAACAATGGCTATGGTTTTGATCGCTTTAGAAACCCTTTATCTTGTTGAATCTTTTACCTTGGTGGAGGCATGTTTAGTATAGTGCAAGGGTAGATAAAACACCTGCAATTAAAAAAAATGAGGTTACCCATAAGGTTAAGGTTTGTAGTTAAAATTAGTTAATTTTCTTCGAGGTTGCTCGAAAGGAGCCTTTATACAAATTTAACATTTTAAAATTTAGAAAAAACTTTATTTAAGCAAGGGTTTAAATTCTTAAGCCAAGGGTTGTTGCAATTAGAACCTTTTAAGGTTAGGCTTAGCAATGGAACAATTATTTAAAAAACAAAATCCCTTAATTAGCCCGTCGATGCGAGGGTTTACAAGGTATAGGTCTTACTTAGCTTACAATAGCTAACACATTTTTTATTTTGTATCAGTGCAAGTTCCTTCGATGAAAGATTATCCCTCCCCCCCCTTAATCTAAGCTTAACCTAAGTGTCAAAAGGAAATTCCCAAAGAATAAAATGGTAAAACCCCTATACTCTACGTGTTTCTAAGCAACTAAAGGTCCATAGTCACATGCACTATGGTGATGATAAGGAAAAAAGGTAACAAATAAGAATTCTCTAAAACTAAAGAGAGTGGGTATCAACACAAGATTTTAGTGGAGGTAGGTGAACTTGTTAAAGCGCCATGTGAAAGGGTTTGTGGGTGTTTTACAGCTGTGAAAAGGGGTTTAAATCATAATGGAAAAATCCATAGGTTTATTCTATTGTGAGCTTCTTCTGCGTCATGGGACTAGTGGTGACAGTTGAAGGCTCTCGACCCTTGCAACACTTATCCCTTCATTCAACTCTGTGAACGTTTTCGTCACTGTTTTCGTTGCTCTTGGAAAAATATTGTAGAGACACGGTCTCGGCCTAGCATATTGGTTCCTTCACAAAGCTAATGAGGGTAATATGCATCGAATTAGAGGAAATATCAACTCAAAATGGGCCTCCTAAGGAAAACAATAAAACAATAAAATAATATTTATTAATTTTGGAGGAATAAAATATAAAAACTACTTTTTTTGTTCGTATTTTCAACATATTTCCCTGTGTTTTTACTCAAATTTTGATCGGGATAGCTCATTGGATGCAAATTTAAATTCCTCATCCAATGATATATGTCGAAAATACGAACAAAAAGTAGGTTTTTTATGGTATCTATCCCCAAAATTATATAAAAAAATTGTTTAAGAGGTGCTCCCTTTTTGAATTTTAAAGCATTTTGATTGGCTAATACATGATGACATGGAATTTGTATTATTTTTGGAAGGAATATTTTAAATTGAAGTTTCCTCTAATGCTTTACATAGCTATTTTCTGTTTGCTACATTTTAATTTAAAAACGTTGCATAAGCTAAGTTTTAACCTCTGTTTTGTTTGATTAGCATGTAGTTCGATGGAAGTTGCTTGGCTTGGAGAAACTTAGATTGAGGCTAACCAACGTATTAGGTTTTGGTAATACCTAGCAAGCTTAATGCTACGGTCCTTGATAGTGTGGAATGAAAACTGGAACGTTTTTTCTCTTTTTGGTCTGGCTTCATTTGGATGTTACATGTTTATACGAGCCTTTTTGTTGACGGTAAACACTTTTGTGGTTTCCCTTTATGGCGTTAATGGCATGAATATTTTGTATTCTTCCTTTTGATGCCCTTGGGCTATGCTAGGGTTACAATCCCCTTTGTTTACAGACCGCGGAGTCTATATGGGAAGTTGGTCAAGTGAAACCCTTACTGTAAAAAATTTTGTGAAGTTTTAAAGGCAAAAACCACGGTTTCACTTCTTATCTTGGTTGATTACTTGAATTTTTTGGTACTGCTCTGTTCATGGTTTAATAAAAAATACTTTTTATAAATGATATTTTGTTATGTGAATAAGTTGTAGTGCATCTATATTTTAAATTCCATTTTTAACAAAATAGAATAGTTACGACCTTTCTTGGGTGTTGATCCTAGGGTATTATTGTTGTATCTTGAAAATATTTTAGTTCTAATCTATATAAAATGATATATTACTTGTTATCCTTATTCTATACATTGTTTATTTTTTTCATTAAAATGTGGATGAAAAATCATGGTGCTTCTTTGTTTTTATTTAAAAAGCCTAGCCATTCTGTTTAACCAAGAATTATTGCTCAACTGTTTTTTAAAAGGTTACGACCTATCTTTAAAGAGATTACAACCTATCTTTGTTAATGATTAATTCAAACTCATATTCTTTTGTAGGCTTCAGTTATTATTACTTGGAATCTAAGCCTTACAGGTCTTGAACCCATGACCTCTATTAAAATCCTTAATTAGAATCCTTAATTAGAGAAACTTGGTATTTTCTCTATTTACTATATAAACCCTATTATAAATTAAATAAAGTTTGTTTTAAGGAAAAGTACAGTTCACTCTTGGATATTATATTAGCTATACGTGCTTTAACCCTAAATTGTTTTTGGAAAACATCAAGCCTTTTGGCTATATGAAAATATACTATGTAGATTATTAAGCCTTTTGACTATGTGATTTTGGTATTGAATAATTCAAAACCCTCGGTTGGAAGCCATAATGTTTCAAAATTAATTTTATTGTTTTAGCAGGTTCTTGAGTTTGGTGATTAAAGGATTTACTCTATTTACTAAAATAAACCTTAATGGTAAAATAATAGACATAAAACCTTTGATAGTTAAGTCTATATTAGCTTTTAACCTACTAATTATATGCTATATAATTCTATAAGAAATAAAGAATATTAGTGGTTTACCAATTATATATACTATTGATGTTATGTGAAGATATCTATAGTAAAATTATTCTACTCTAAGTACTAAATAATTCTATTTTATAATTCCTACTAAGTAAAACTTTAACTCATAAATTACAGGAAATATAAACCTTCTTATTTTCTTTCAAAACAAATAATAGCTTAGAAGCTTTATAAAATATTTTAGAAACAAAAACAATTTTAAAGATATTAAGCAGTAACAATATAGAACATGTTAACTTGGAAAGTAGACAAACACCAAAAGAAGACAGTTCCTCTCAACCGTCTCCTAAAAGCATCCAAGATTACTTGCTTTAGGACCCCGAGCCTGTTCACTGAACCACCAGGACAAAGATACTGTGTAGAAGCCTTTTTTGTCCTCTTTGTAACTTAACAGTCATGCTTGCACTCTTAGCCATTCACTTTATCTTTCCCCTCATCGAATTTCCTCTTGTGTGCCTAACTTTTCAGTTTCGAGCAATCCACAAGTTATAATCTCATAGGTATATATATGCTTGCCTAGGTATTTGGGTCAATTTTGTAATTAAATGAGCCTCCTACTCACTTCTTTCTTTCTTGGGAACATGACCACAATTATAGGGAAGTTGCCTTCTGCAACAGCTAGAAATTGAATGTTGTTGCTTCCATTTGTCATTTTTTCCTTCTAGGCTAGATCATTCATGCTAGTGGGTCAATGAATACTCTTTAAGAGTCTTATTATTTGGATATGTGTCTCTTTTTTTAATTAAATAATAAAATATTTCAATTATAGTCATCTTTGACCATCCTTGATCAACAACATAAAACTTTACAATAAATTTTAAAGTATTGTCTTTTCACAAAAATAAAATGTTTTTAATTTTATATGGGTTACAATCTCCATCCCAACTCCCACCCAAAAAATCTTTCAATATATAAATAATATAATGTAAGATTTATTCAAATATTGATTTTTTTATTGGTAATGAATGCATTTAAAATTATATAAAATATTTTTAAAGAAATGATTATTAATATGAACTTATTTATATAAAAATTAATTATATTTAAAATTCAAAATAAAAATATTTTATTTTATTTTAGTATATTTATTTACTCAAAAATATTTTTTTCTCAAATTGTAGATATACCTTTTCACAAAATAAATTTAGTGTAAAAGGTGAATTAAGAGACCTTACATATTGCAGATCATGCTATTGGGCAAAAGTTTTGAGAGCGCTAAAAGTGAGTGTAATATATCTTATTTTTTATAAAAGCTAATAAACATTAAAGAAGAGGCATCCATACCTTCACTGCCAAAGTATTTGGCTTATAAATTCTATTGCAAATCTCTCTAATGTGTATGATATATTAAATTTGTATATTTATGTTGATAGATTTTTTAATTTGAGATTTGGAGTGGACTATGACCTATGTCTTTTCATCTAAGACCAGGATGAAACAAGTATATTGTAGAGATTGATTCTATGGCAGTAGTTAAAAAATCATTATAAAAAATGGAATATAAAAAATAACTAATAGTTGATAAATGTAACATGTAGCTAGGCATGGATAACTCACAGTTAACTCGTTTAATTAGAAGAATATAAGGAATAAAACCTCCGATCCCGCGATTTGAACACAATTTTTTGGTTTTGTAAACTGCTGAGAGTGAGATCCAGACCTGCTGAGAGATCCAGCGATTTGAACCTGCGAAAAGATCTGGATTGAACTCGGATCCATCTGACCAGAAAAGGGTTGGAAGGCCATTTGGAAGTTGTATCAGTTCGCAATCTATACCGCTCGCATTCTCTGCGGTTCGCGATCTATACCGTCCGCTCTCTTCAAACCTCAAGTGCGCATACTCAAATACTAATTCTGCGGACCAAGTATTATATAGCTATTTTGGGAAGCCACCTCAGGTGCGAATACTCTTCAAGCCTCAGACACCTCAGGTTTCTCTCCTGCGGCTCGGTTTTCTCGGTTATTTTCTTCTGTGGCCCGAAGATACACTACGGATATATAGCATGGATCTTGACTACGGCTCTACTATGGATTCTGATTTGAATCTCTGTGACTTTGGTTGGATCTCCATCGACTCCAATATTAGCGGCTAGGGTTCATTTCGCACTCAAGTCTCAGGTGAACACATTCCTTATCTCATCTCTTCTATTTTAATACATATCTACTGCTCAATTGCTCACAAATATGAATAAATCACCACACCTACCAAAGATTGTCAAAGGTAGACCTAGCTCAATTACTCTAAATAGCATTTATGAATATTTAGAGTCTTTAGAGAAACATAGAGAAGAAAGAGAAATAAAATTACAAACAGAATTAGAAGCCATGCTGGAAAATAAATTTACTTCTCTTGAAAATAGGATTCAAAAACAAATAGAAAATAAAATAACAATACTAGAGAATAAAATGGAGACACTCGAGGTTAGACTACATGCTATAGAAAACTAGAGCCAATATACGAACCAAACATCCCAACAAGAAGACGTCAATACTTTAGAAAGCCTTAAAATGATAGACATGATTAAGGAGCTAGAAGCAAAATTTAATAACAACTTCACCCTAAACACTGTAGCAGATAAATTAGATATCAAACCCATTAAAGAGGAAATGAAAAAATTGATAGAATTAGACCATGAGCATAACAAAAGGGCCTTGAAACTTATAATCTTTGGTTTGAAAGAGGAGGAAGGCGAGGATACTTTAGCCATATCCCAGATAGAATTATACAATAGATTACAAATTGAAACAACATGTCTAACAGAAGCAACAAGGTTGGGGAAATTGACTGAGAATAAAGGAAGGTTAATTCGGGTAAAAGTAAGCTCTACTGACCAAAAAAATGACATACTTAGTAAAAACTCAAGTCTAAAAGGAACTGGCATATTCATAAATGAAGATCTCATTCCGGAAGATCAAGTAGAATTAAGAAAGGAGGTTCAAAAGGTAAAACAAGCTAGGAAGGAAGGGAAATGGGAAATAATCATAAATAGGAAAGATGTTATTTGAGATAGAAACCCAAAAGATAGTAATAAATAGCAATTCAACATGCTCTGGATTCTTTCTTGGAACTGTGGGGGCTTGGAACAAAGGCCCCAATCTAACCTGGATCTCTAATGAAGTTGATATTATTTTGTTAGTTGAAACTTGGGAGCACGAAGAATATAGGGTCCCTAACATAGATGGCTTTGTGCTTTGGTCAACCTGGAACAAGCGATCCTCTTGCAGAGGCATTAGGGGTATAGCTTGTTACATTAAGAAGAACATCTCCCCCCATTCTAGGCTTTATAAAAAAGACCCTTACAACCAGTATATGTGGATAGAAATTACTGACATTAGCGATAGAAAAACCTACATAGCAATATGTTATTTTGCCCCTATTAATTATAACTTCTATAAGAAGAACAATTTGGATAAAAATTGTCCTTACAGTGGGCTAGAGAATGATATTTCTAGCCTTAGGAATGAAGGTAATATCCTATTAATGGGTGATTTTAATGCTAGAACTTCAAACAACCAAGCTACTCTCCTAAGCAATTACTCTAACCCTAATCCTCTCTGGTTAGACGAAGACCTTACTCTAGCTAGCAAGTACAGGAGAAGCTCTGATGATTTAGGAGAAAATTTGTTTGGGTCGAAGCTAATAAAGCTCTGTAGCTCTCAATATCTCATAGTTTGCAACGGTCTAACGAAGTGGCCCTGTTCTAGCCGGATGACCTGTATCCATGGGCTTGGGAGCAGCGTAGTAGATTATGTTATTTTTGATATTTATTTATACAACGATATAACAAATTTGACCATAATAAATGACCATGAGCCTAATTCGGATCATAAACCTTTAGTGGTAACTCTCAACTGTGGCATCCATAGTGATCCCATAGAGGATAATCACTATAACCAAAAGAACTTGATCTTTGGTAGAAATAAAAAGGATCTTTTTATAAATGAGTTAAAAATTAATTTGCTTCCTTTATCAAGTACAGACAACATAGAAGACATATATTATAATTTTACTAAAACTCTCTCTTATTCCATTAACAAGTTCTCAATTGAAGTTTCGAGTAATAAAAAGAATAAAAAAACCAACCCTTGGTATGATACTGATTGTAAAAATGTGAGAAGAGAGATTAGGGAAGCTCTTGATGATTCTCTTAAAATTAACAAGATAAAAATATACAAAGCCCTTACTAAAAGAAAAAAAATGCAGTATATTCACAAAAGGCAAGACAATCTCTTACACCTCTCTAAGACGGCTCCTAAGAAATTCTGGAGGCAGATTCTAACTAGAAAAAATAAAGATAATAATAAAATTTCTTTGCACAACTGGAATTCCTATCTTCAAAAGCTTTATGACTCCCCGAATGTCATAGACAACTTTGAAACCCTTCTCACAACGAAAGAAGTTTTCTCTTTAGAAGACATATATTTTGGGGTTAAGCGTCTAGAAAATGGAAAAGCTAAGGACATTGAAGGTTACCAGGCAGAAATCTTAAAAATTGGAGGTCTTGTCCTCATCCCTCACATCCACAAGCTTTTTAATCAAGCAGTCAAGCAAGGGTTCCCTAAGCCTTGGACACAGAGCCTCATTATCCCTATTTTTAAAAGCGGGGATTCAAATAACCCTTCAAATTATTGGACTATTATGATTAGCCCCCTCTTAGCCAAGTTATATGGTATTATTTTGGAAAAGAAGATCAGCATTTTGCTTGAAAGTGAAGGTAAGCGGGCTAAAGGTCAAGCAGGTTTTAGAAGGCATCACTCAACAACGGACCACCTTATTACGCTTAGGATCATTATGGAGGAGTGCCGCAATGACAAATTCGATCTCTTTTGCTGCTTTGTGGACTTTAGAAAGGATTTCGATACGGTACCTAGAAATAACCTTTGGAATAGGTTAGAAGAGCTTAAGGTTCTTTTTGAGCTAAGAGCTGCTGCGATAAGGCTCTACAAGAATGTAATTGCCAAGTTTAAAAGCAATGAGGGGTGGTCGAAAGATATTAAGTGTAATAATGGAGTTAAACAAGGTTTCCCCCTCTCCCCTACCCTTTTCGACATTTACATTGATAAGTTAGAAGGTTGTTTAGAAGAAGCAAGCTGTGTTGGTACGATCTTAGCTGGAATAGTCATCATCCTTCTGCTTTATGCGGGCGATATTGTCCTTCTGGCAAGGTGTTCTTCTGATCTTGCTAAACAACTTCGTCTTCTTAAATATTTCTGCTCTACAATGGGTATGACTGTTAACAATGACAAAACAAAAGTTATGATTATCAAATCCAAGAAGGACACATACGCTAATTTTGTGTATGACAAGAGCAACTTGGAGGAAGTGTCTTCTTACAAGTACCTAGCAATTGATATTCATCACAAGCTCAACTGGAACTATAGCATTGAGAAAAGAATTAACGCTGGGTGGAAAGCTTACTTTGGTCTTGAAAATAACTGTAAAGCTGCAAACCTCGTGATGTGGGATAAAAAGAAGCTCCTCTTTGAAACTCTAGTCACTCCTGTTATCTTGTATGGGTGTGAGGTTTGGGGTTGCAGTATCTCTAGAGAATCTTGGAGAAATATCGAGCAAATCCAGAAGCGTTTTATAACTTACAACCTCAAAATCAAAAACAATACACCCTATCCTATTCTCCTTATAGAAATGGGTCTTTCCCCCATCGAGAGCCTAGCCATGACTAGACTCCTGTTGTACAAGAACAAAATCAATAACATGGGAGACCATAGACTCCCTAAGTTAGCTTTAAACTCCAACCAAAATCACCTAAGGCTCAAGCGTGGGTGGTATAAAGATACCAAGTCTTGGTTAAATCACTGGAAGATCGATGAAAATGTTGCATTGCAAAATATTAATAACATTAAAAATATTATTGCTTCTAATTTTAAAGAAAAATTGTGGCGTGAGAAAGATTTAGAGGCCAAAAGAAAATTAAGATATTATAAGGAGGTCATTAACCCTACTCATGAAGATCAAAACTATCTCTCTGTTTTAATCAGTCCTAAGAAAAAAATTAATATAGCTAAGATAAGAACGAACTCGCATGAGCTCCACAGCGAAACTGGTCGTTGGACAGTCCCTAAAAATCCTTGGGTAGAAAGGATCTGCCTCCTTTGTGAGAGTAAGAACATTGAAGATGAAAATCACTTCCTCTTAGAGTGCCCTGCATACACCCACATTACATCCCAGTTTCATAATCTTTGTTGCAATACCGACATTCCTAGCCTTTTAGCTTGTCAAAATTATAGTAAGCTCGGGATGCTTCTCTCCAATCTCTTTGAGCATAGAAATATAACTTTAAAACAAACTAATTAACTTTCTTCTTCAGGGTCCGATAGATCAAATTTTGGTCTCAGGGGATGTTAACCATCATCATCATCATCAAAAAATATTTCCAAAGTGTCTTCCATTCCATAACTATGTCTTAACCATTTCATCTCTATCGACATGATCCAACCACAAACTATGCGAATGTGCTAGTTTATATACATCATATTAATTTTAGAGGAAAATCATGGATTCATGAGTTAAGAAAAATGTACTTAAAATTAATCAAAATAATAGTGTTTGAAATAACAAATTTATATACACATCTTCTTTTCATCTATTTAAATAATTGAATGACTTTTATATATATATATATATATATATATATACTTTTTTATATTTTATTTAGAAAAAATTAAAAATATAAAATTTTAAATATTTATTTATGAAAAATATAAATAATTATTTATTAAAAATAATAAAATTTAAAAACTAATATTATTTAAAACACTAAATTTAAGAATTTACAAAGTATAAGCCAACCATCCACTAATGTAATAAATACAAAGTAAAAGGATCTATACAGATTTGTTGACTATTAAGTTTAATCTATGGAGATCTATAAAATCTTTACATTCAGAAAACCCCAACACTCACACTCTATAAAATCTAGCAGTATTTTTAGAAAATTCCTTAAAAATTCATGGCTAGAAACTAGTAAAAACTAGCGAGAAACTAAGGTCAAAAAGCCCTATGTTTAGACAACTCGATTATTATTTGGGTGCGCATGTGAGTAGACGCTATGGAACTAGAACAGGAAAAGACGTTGATTTTCTTTAAAATATCATTCATTCAATTGAGTTGTTTTTTAAAATATCGTTCCTTCAATTACTTATTTAGTTTTTTTTCAAAGAAAAAAGTCGTAAACATCTTTATTTACATTTAACCGGGAGGATTTTCTTTAAAATATCGTTCCTTCAATTACTTATTTACTTCTTTAATAGGGAGGATTTTTATAATTTTATATTATTATTAATAATAATTTTTTTGATAAATGGAAATTTAATTGAATGCTTTTTTACCATAAAACAGATATTGATGTTTTGAAATATTTTAAATCTGTCATATATTTTTATTACTATTATTACTAATATATTGTATATTCTTTTTTTTCTTCTTCATAATTCTATTAATATAGAGTTGCCTAAGCTGAAACCTTTGTATATTCTTGTTTTTTCTTCTTCATAATTCTATGAATATAGAGTTCCCTAAGCTGAAACCCAAGAAGCTTTTTTGAACTTAAATGTATTGAAGTTTTATTTGATGTAATAAATAGGTGTTGAGAAATTCATAAAATTTGATTATATTTACAATAAAATATAAAAATATAGTTATATTTAAAATAAGTTTTAAAAAATAATTATATAAAATATAAGCAGTTTAAGACCAAATATATAAAAAAAAAAAAGACATTTATAAAATTAGATTATATTTTTAAAAAACAAAATAAAAATATAAAATTATCTATGAATATTTAAACTTTAAACTATATTTTTTTTTAAATGACTCAAATTAATGAATGTTAGTTTTTATAGGAACTAATAAACATACTTTGAGGCCAAAGTATTTCACTTCTTAGGATCTAATATGCATTTAATGTTATAATCTATCATGGAGAATGATCTTAAATATTGAATGCTTCATTTGTACTTTTTCTTCAAAGTGATTTGGACTTTGAATCAAAATTGGATAAACATATAAAATGCAATTGCATATACAAAATCAATCTCTAAATTTTTATTATTAAAATAATACAATTATTAAAATATTTTTTTTAATAGAAAAATAATAAAAATATGCTTTTTAAAAATATTGGAAACATAAATAATGAAAATAACATTGCTGATATACATCTTTTAATTTAGATTTTATAAAAAAAAATACTAGATTTTAGTCCAAACTCATTGTAAAGTCCAAACAACATAATAAATAATAAATAGAGTAAATTTACTTTTTCTAAATTTTATTTATAATTAAAAAGATAAAATATAGTTTAAAAATTAAACTTTAACATTTACACATCTTAAAATGACTTGAAAATTTATTTATTGAAAATATTACTAGCACATTTACATAGTTTGTGGTTGGATAACTTCATTAGGATCAAAGGCATCTTAGATCATTAGTAATATAGCCTATAATAATTGTTTTTTTTGTTGGAACGCACGAGGTGAGCTTGCTGCGAGGAGACCAGCGATCTGAGCGATCTGCTCGAGCTTCATCCCTGGAGCGACCTGCACGAGGAGGAGACCTGCTCGCTGCCAGAGGAGCTGGGCTTGAATCGAGACTGATTTGGATCGTGGGCTGCCAAAGGTGGCGTGGATTGCTGCCGGAGGCCATCCTGGCAAAGCTGGAGGACAATGATGGGCTCTCCGATTCCTGAGGATCAAGATCCGTCCCAGGCTCCTCACCTGGTTGAATTTGATCGCCTTGTCTCATCTTACACCAAGAGATCCGGCAATTCCGAACTCCCGAAATTTGTCAAAAGGCTTGAAGATGTGCCGGAGGTTGCCCTCCCTCCGGAAGAAACCATCCGGGTAGCTCTTTCCCTTGCAGATCGAGCCCTGATTGGTCAATTTACGGGACTCTGGCCTTTGCCCAAATCAACGGACAGCTGGGTTCAGAGAAACTGGAGACCCCTAATCTTCAACAATGTTGCTTCCTACTCCGTCGGGCGAGGGTTTTTTCTCTTCGACTTCGAATCCAAGGATGATAAAGAGCTGATCTTTCGAAACGGGCCCTACTTCATGGGGCCGCAAGGTCTTTACCTCAACAGGTGGTCGCCGGACTTTGATCCTGAGGCTGACATGCCAAGAGCAGTGCCAGTTTGGGTCAGGCTGCCCAATCTCCTAATGCATTGCTGGAACCCTAAATCCCTCCAGGCCATAGGAACTGCGCTGGGGAATTACATAGATGCAGCGAGCCCGAAAGATCAATACGCTTGTGCTCGAATCTGCGTTGAGGTCGACCTAGAAGCTGGTCTCCCGGAAGCCATCAATTTAACCGTGGGAAGCTGGTCCCATTTCCAAAAACTTGATTATGAACAATTGCCCTTCAAGTGCAGAGGATGCCATGAGTATGGGCATTTTATCCGTAACTGCCCAAAAAAACTTGAGAACCAGCAGGATAAGGCAGAGGGATGGCAAAAGGTGTCTAGATCTAAATCCAAACAACAATCCGGGAAGGGAGCTAAGAAAGGTGAAGGGACCAGTGATACAAGGGCCACTAATCTTGAAGGCTCAGTGGAAGCAACCAAGACTAAAGCAATGCCAGAAATAAGGGAAGAACTAGCTGAAACTGGTGAGAAATCCAGCAATGAAGGGAACAAAGAATCTGAAGCAGAAATATCAGCGCAACATATGAAGGATCCAGAGGAAGAAAAAGGCCCGGTCACTGCAGGGGAAACCTTGGGGAACTCATAAGAAGACACTGGATCGGAGGAAGAGGAAGAGGAGGAGGGGGAGATCGAAATAACCACTCCGAGAAGACCTAAAACAAGGGGAAGAAAATCCAGGAAAGAAATAAGAGAGCAGGCCTCTTACAAGGATAAGCTGCAAGGATCTCAGCTAACTTTGGAAAAGCTCCTGAATTCTGCTAGGAACACCCGACAGCAAGGGCATGCCCAGAAAGGGATGCCTAAGCTCCCCAAAAGTAAGTAATGCGGGTCCTCTCCTGGAACTGTAGAGGTCTGGGGTCTAAAATCAAAGAAGAAGAAATGTTAGATCTATCTTCTTTACATAAGCCGGACATCTTCCTGATCCAGGAGACGAAGATGGAGGAAGCCGACTTCCTCCAAGTCAGTCAAAAATTTTGGAAAGGCAAAGGAAAAGCTGCAATAAGCTCAATAGGGGCTTCTGGCGGCATCGGAACCCTTTGGAATGACAAAGAATTTGATACGGTTGGTATCAAGAACAGTAGCCATTGGATCCTTACCCAGCTTAGGCAGAAAGCCTCAAACTCTCTGGTAAGTATCTTCAACATCTATGCTCCCAATTCCGCAGCAGAGAAACACTCTTGCTAGGACCTCTTGCGTAAGGAGAAGAGTAATCTGCATGGTAACATAATAATTGCAGGTGATCTGAATGTCACTTTAAGTCCTGAGGAAAAGAGAGGAGGATCCTTGGTCCGGGACCCCATCAGGGAGACGGTTGATGAAATCATCCTAGATTGGGATCTCATGGACGTTAAAACTGCGGCTGGAAAGTATACCTGGAACAATAAAAGAGTAGGGCCTGGTCATATTGCCACAAGACTCGACAGATTTCTAGTTCAGGACTCCTTCCTCCTGCTGGCGATGAATATTTCCTCCACAATTCTGCCCTTTGGAGTCTCAGATCATAGGCCCATTCTCCTTGAGATGGCTGTTATCAAGAATTGGGGCCCAATCCCTTTCAAGTTTAATCCACTATGGGCAAAGCACTCTGACTTCCTCCAAATTGTAACCAATTCGTGGTCCCCACCAGTCAATGGCTCTTCCTTCCACGTATGGGAGGAAAAGTTAAAAAGATTGAAAATCTGCCTTAAGCGCTGGGCCAAAACCATACCCTCTCCTTCAGACCAGAAATCTCATGCAGAGAAGGATCTCGAAGTCCACCAGGCTGCGCTGGAGGCCAAGGACATGACTGCCAAAGATCTCATTGATGAAGCCGTTCTTCATGCTAACCTTCACCAAGCCTGCAAAATCGAATCTGACTGGTGGAAGATTAAGGGCATATGTGATTGGCTAGTTGACGGGGACAAAAACACCAGATATTTTCACAAGCAGGCCGCTGCCAGAGTCAATTACAATCATGTGAAAGAGATCCATATCCAAGATCGCGTTATAACCAGCCAAGATGAAATTAAAACTGAAGCTTCCAGATATTTCAGTGAACTCTACACGGCCCAGCCTGCTGAGGAGGACGCTGAAATCCTGAACCTCATTCCCAGCTCCATTAAAACCAGCGATAATGATTCACTTACCCAGGCTATTTCGATGGAGGAGATTAAGAGAGCTATTGATGGAATGAAGGATGACAAGGCTCCGGGACCTGATGGATTTAACACCACATTTGTTAAACTGTGCTGGAACATCATCAAGAAAGACTTAATTAAAATGGTCCGGATGTCCCAGAGATGCAGTAAAATTGGCGGAAGCACCAATTCGGCATTTCTGGCCTTAATTCCCAAAGAGAAGGAGGCCAAAAACTTTGACAGGTCCAGGCCTATTTCTTTGTGCAATATAGGCTATAAAATCATCACTAAGGTCATGGCAAGCAGACTCAAGTATAGACTTCCGAGACTGATCCCGGAGAATCAAGGAGGATTTGTAAAAGGCAGGAAGATTTGGGAAAACATCATTCTAGTTCAGGAGGCTATACACTCCAGCCTGAAGAACGGTGACAAGGGAATGGTGGTCAAAATCGATCTGGCCAATGCCTTTGACAGGGTCAGCCATCTATTTCTTTTCCAGGTGATGCAGAAATTTGGTTTCGCCCCTGCCTTTATTTCTTGGGTCCGGGCTTGTATTAGCAACCCATGGATTGCCCCACTTGTCAATGGAAGAGCTGGGCCCTTCTTCCAAGCCTCGAGAGGCCTGAGGCAAGGATTCCCGCTCTCCCCGCTCCTTTATGCCATCCAAGCCTCTGTTCTTAGCTTTCAGCTAGAGACTGCCAGGCTTGACCAGGATCTCCCCGGAATCCAAATAGCTAGAGGTATCAAAGAAATTAATCATGCGCAATTTGCGGATGACACGATCTTACTAGGTGGTGCTAGTAACATTATTGGTAGACGTTTCAAGACTGAGCTGAGCCGTTACTGCCTTGCCTCTGGAGGCCAAGTTAACCTCAGGAAAAGCCAGATCTATGGCTGGAACATCAATCCGAGGGAAATGTCGGATATCTCCCGGAGCCTCAACATTGGCGGAGTCACTGACTGGGAGTCCTTCAACTATCTGGGGGTCCCCATATTCAAAATCAGGGCC
>LPNX010783548.1:2280-43058 GCA_001517045.1 Pseudotsuga menziesii | reverse complement strand
AGATGCCTGGAAGGTGTCCTTAGGAACCAGAATGGATCCACTATTCACAAAATTTGTCTCAAGGCGCTGCCCCAATTTATTGATGGCCTGTACTGGGTCCCCGACAACGGAAAACGCATTAAAATTTGGCATGACTCTGTTCTGGGAAAGACTCCTCCACAGCTTCCTCATCTGCAGCAAAGAATGGACGCGCTGGGAATGACAACGTACTGGGACATCTCCAAGTGGGGAAACTCTGCGAGCAAACGCTGGATTGGCTGGAATCTGCCGGAATTGTCTGATGATTTTGATGCAGCGAAATCTCAGCTCCTTGAACATCTGGTTGGAATCGCCCCTCTAAGCCAAAATCAAAGGGATAAGCGAGGATGGGGAGAACGTTCAGGCAATTACACTGCCTCTGAAGGATACCTACATTTTTCAGCCAACTTCAACGTTCCTGGCAATCCCAAAGTCTGGAACTATAATTGGTCCAACTCCACGCTGCCTAAGATCGACCACTTCATATGGACGCTGCTGCATGGCAAAATTTTGACGGGAGAGAACCTGGCAAGGAAGGGGATCGCTGGCCCATTCAGATGCCCCCTGTGTGCCAACGCTAAAGAAACCATAGCGCACCTGTTTTTCCAGTGTTCTTTTTCCAATTCAGTCTGGAAGGGCGTGCTTGACCGGTGGGGAAGATTAAGGAGAATGCCGGAGAATATTCATGACTGCATCAACAATTGGGAAAATTTGTATCCAGGCGAATTGAATGAGAAGAGGGGCGTGAGAAGTTGCTGGCTTAAAATACCAAAATTGATTTGCTGGTGTTTATGGAACGAAAGGAATTACAGGATTTTTTAGGATAAAATGCAACTCACATGTAAGGTAGTAGTCAAAATTCAGGCATTGGTTATGGAGGTTAATAATATTTCAAAGCTTCCGAGCAACAAAGGGACCCTTACCGAAAAAGAAAAAGAGAAGATGAAAAATCTCACACCCCTGGCTGATAATTTAGTAGCTGCTAAGAAACTGGAGACGTGGGAGATCAGGATGGACAACTCTCAATTCGGCAATTGGCTGAAAGAGAGGAAAATTTTTAAGCTCTTCTTTGACGGGGCCTATAAAGGGAACCCAGGGAAGGCCGGAGGGGGTGGAGTCATCATCAATCCAGACGGGGAAGTCGAGGTGGAGTACAGTTGGAATATTGGTTATGAAACTAATAACATTGCAGAGGCCTACGGGCTTTGGCAAGGCCTAAATCAATTGCTGGTTAAAAAGGTTGAAGAAGTTCTGGTATTTGGAGACTCCAGGTTTATCATCCAGGCAATGAATGGAGGAAGGATAAGGGACAATAATAGAACTGCTAGATTGACTAGAAGAACCAGATCCCTTTCCAAGCTGTTTCGAAAGATTAGATACTTTCATATTCTAAGAGATCTCAACGCCTTGGCGGACATGGCTGCCAATAAAGCCATAGATGTGGAGCTTAATGGTTTATTAGTTAACTCGGTTGTTCACATTGATATTCCTCCTTAGATCCTCGGATGGATAGTGAATGTTTGAAGAGGTAGCGAGGTGAATTCTGTTATGTATCTCTTTACAGCAATTTACTGCTGATTTTTAATAAACTCCATAACCGTTCTTGTTAAAAAAAAAAACTTCATTAGGATCAAATACTTGAGAGATAGTTATGGAATGGAAAATATTTTTGTATTCCCCATATTCTTCTAGTTGAATGAGTTCAAGTGTGAGTTATCCATGCCGAACTACATTTGATCACCTACATTGTTCTTGTTATCTATTTATTAACTATTATTTTTTATATTCTTTTTGTTTTTATGTAGCATTATTTTCCATATTATTTTTTTAATAATTGTTTATTTCTAATTTTGAACTACTCTCATAAAATCAATCTGGAAAGTACATTTATCTGATAGATCAATCTGGAGAGTACATTTATCTCATCATCTTCCATGGATAAAAAAAATTATAAAAATAAAAAATAAAAAACAAATAATAAGTTGATGATTATCTTCATTTCTTAAAAAAAAATAACATCCTTTAATACAAAAATATTATTTTAATAACATCATCTAATAAAAGTATATTAAAATTTTATTTTATAACCAGTTTTATGGTTTGAAAAAAATACTGTTTTCATAAATTCATTTATTATGAGTAAAACAAACACACTATTATGATCAAATGGTGATTAAATAATCATAATGATTAAAAGTGCAAAGTGCAAAACCAATGCTTTACTAAAATTAAGGTTGCATACATATCTAACAACGCTTCCTACTTACTTAAAATTGTTGATTATATTTTCTTTTAATCTCCGTCCGCTGGCTGCTTGAACCTGTGTCATGAATATTGTTACTCCTTGGTGATTGCCTACCCTGTGTAGTTTCTACTTCCATAGTAAGCTGGGCAATTCCTGGTGAAGCAAACTGAAAACCAATTGGATATGAACGATGCAAGTTAAAGTATTGGAGTTCTTCTGATCCTTGGCCTGAGAATTCTGAAGAAGGCACTCCCGAGTGCAAAGGATAATTAAATCGTGATTGAAAAATCCTTCTTTCATACGGCATTCCTGGCATTTTATCCTGACTATTCCTATCTTCAGAGCTCAAATATGCCATTCTATTGGATACGTTTTTATTAGGTGGTCTGCTTTGGTTAGCATTGCAGGTCAAGTATTCTGGTTTTACACAGTTAGGATTATTGATATCCAGCTCTAGGTCATATGAAGTATTTTGTGAAAGCCCTAGACTCAAATTCAAATCTAGTGAAGGTGCACCATAGAAATTGCTTTGTTGGTGGGTTTGCATTTCAATAGTGCCAGATGGAGCTAGAGAAGGTGTCCTGGATATGCCCTGGAACTGAGATATGCCCTGGAACTGAGATCCTGGAGTTCCGCTGGACAGTTTACAAAGAAAAGCAAAATCATTTTCAGCTGTAGCTAAATTTTACAATATAGGTTGAGACATGAAAGAACAAATAAAGATTCTTACATAAAACTTTCTCCATGATGGCCTCGTTTCTCCAATAGCTGAAAAGCTTCTCTTACTTTTTCAAGTTTTATTTCTGAAATTGTAAACACCGTTAATAAACTTTAATTGCATAAATATATATTGCATTGTTTGAGTATACCAAAAATTAATAAACCCTTTTGTTATAATATCTCTCAATTTGAGAATTATAACGAAGTTTCTCTAAACAGTTATGAAAAGGGCGCATTCCATTAACGAATTTGTTTTAAAAAATAAGGCTAGTAACTTTCTGATTTGTCCACAACGAGGAAATGTTTTAAAATTCTGAATTCGGAAAAGGTTAGGCTGACCTTTACGATGCCTTTTCTTGTGGCCTCCTAGCCTTTGAGCTGAAAGAAAATTTTCTCTACAAAATTTGCATGTGTAATGCATTAAATTGTGATCTTCGTAATCACCTGCTTCTGACTTAGATCTCTGTTTTTTCCTACCTGCTTAATACATTAGGGGTGTTAGTGAATTTGGAATGTAGACTTACAATAAACAAACATGGGAAGGATTTTGCAATTTTATGTAGAAGGAAAGAAAAATTCTGGCCTCAACTTTTCAAAAAAATCTACATCTGTAATTTAAATCGGGATCTTCGTCCTCAGCTGATTCTTTATCCGTTTTATCCTAACATTTTCAGTGAAATCGCAATCTAAACCCAAAAATACTTGAGCTGTAAAGGATTCTGCAATTTCATGAAAAAAAAATTGCCACATTGACAAGAATTTCGTATTTGAGCTTTATGTAAATACAATATATTAGGTGGCTAGATTTAGTGTCTTTCAATAGAATCCTGTGAAAAGATATTACCTACGCATGAAATAAGAAATCTTGGGGAAAGCAGTAGTTACCAGAATAAGCGAAAATGGGAAAGGTTTTGAAAGAATATGGAAGCAGATTCTAAATTTGAATTTAAATCTGTTTTATAAATGAATTTGGGTAGATCCGATTGAGGAAATAAAATTGAGATGTAAAATCCTACAAACTACACTACAGTATAATTTGAAGGAAATTCGCGAGGGAACAAACTTCGCCCGATTCAAACTTCGAGTTTATTTCCTCAATCGGATCTACTTAGAATTTGAATTTAAATTAGAAAAGTATACGCCTATATCGGAGGATTTAAATAAATACAAAGTAAGAGGATCTGTACAGGCTTGCTGAACAGAGAATGTACTTTGGGCTTTTATGAATTCTTTGGCGTCTATGAATTCTCACAGGTATTACGAGAATCCAGGGAAATGTCGCCGTATATTTTGCGAATTCCTGAGAGATTTAGCCGTGAAGTTGAATATTAACGAGTAATGAGAATGGGGAAGGGAAAAACAAAAATTAAAAAAGGGTTTTAAAAGAAAGCTGAATCCATATTTTGGAGAGGTCACGGGTTTAAATCCACAGAGGTAGTGTATGTACACCTCTGTAGACTTTAGCAGTTAAATCGCTGCGCAGAGGAGGTCCCTTGTCCCACAAACAAGGGGTCTCATACACCAATTTGGTGTCTCGGCTGGCTTGGCGGTGACCTTAAAAATAGATTATTATTATTATTATTATGAATTCTCTAGGGCAGGGCATGATACGTGACAAGATTGGAAGTTCAGTTAGATGTTACAAGATCTAACCTGGTCCTCCGCTCGCTGAGATGTTAGTTTTGGTCGATGGATCCAATTGAGAAGGAGGTATTTGCGAGGGAAATGCCGAACAACTTGAATGAGGTAATGCTCTCTCCGTTGGCATCTGTGAGTGAGGATCTTCTGTCTCTTCCGTAAAATCATCATGAGATCCTCCTTTGTCTTCATTTTCCGACGTTCCACCTTTGATATTTCTGGTAGGTCAAGATTCCGTCGCAATAGGCGGCCAATTAGGTAAGGCTGTCTGCTTAGGCGACTGGTTGAGATCAGGAGATTCTTCATTAGTCTTGCAAAAGAACACAGAAGATCTATCATAATACATTGGTGATTCAGCAGAATAGAATTGAGATTCTGATTTCCTCTTAACCTTCAGATAATTTAGAAGTGAACTTGAGATTTCTTGGAGCTTTCTTGAGAATTTCTTGGAGCTTGAGAATAGAAGTGAAGAGCTTCAGATTGATAATTCCAATGTATGCTGAGGCATACATCCATGAATATCATCTAGAAGTCAGGTATGCAAATATCTTTGCATGGGCATGCATATCATATATTAAAAAAATTGACAAATTGATAATTACAATGTATGATGAGGCATACATCCATCAATATCATCTAGAAGTTAGGTATGCAAATATCTTTGCATGGCATGCATATCATATATTAAAAAAATTGACAAATTTCAAGAATACAATATATTTAAAAATATTTATGAGTAAAAACTAAAAAAAATATTTGATAAAATAAATAAATATATATATGAATGTGCAATATATTTAAATAAATACAAAATTTTATTAAATAATATATAATAAAATGAGTAAAAACTAAAAAATATTCAATAAAATAAATAGAGTTATATATATATGAAAATGCAATATATTTAATAAATTCAAAATTGTATTAAATGAGATATAATAAAATGAGTTTATTTTAAAAGAAATCATAGTGCGGCCTCTTCTCATATACACAATCAATACACCTACCGTATGGGACTCTAAACGAGGCATGCTAAGTAATGTTTTTATTTATTTTTTCTATATTTTAAATTTTTTATATTATATTTAATTGATATAATATTATTAAATTATAATTTATTATTTTATATAATTTAATTTAATTGATATAATATTATTAAATTAAGATTTATTATTTGGTATTCAATTGAATTTATGTATTTATATGTTATTAATAAAATAGTCATTTATTGTAACATACCTCGTTGGCATTTTAGTTAAAAGAAAATGTTTGGCAATAAGAAAGAGACAGGTGAACCGGGTGAACCGGTAGGGAAATAAACTTCAAAGATGGAGGGTGGCATTTTTAATAAGTATGGAAAGATAAGAGGATCACCATTTTTAGAGAACGGACTTAATTTTTTCTTGATTTATGTGGAAAAACTTTGAAGAGGGATTTGATTGGAAAGAGAAGGTACATCAATTAGTTTTTTTTTCATATATGAAAAATAACTTTATATTATATAAAAATTGTGTCATAATTATATATAGAGTAAGTTGTATAAATTGACAACTTACATCTACTCAAATAGAATGATAATCTATATCTACTCAAAAAGAGTTAGCACTTTATACATCTTAACATAGCCAAGGTTTTTAAAACAATTGTTAATATGAAGAATAGCAAAAAGGATGAACATCTAATATCACACCTAAATTGTATCCACCCACATCAAAGCATACTGCTCATCATATACAAAATACACCAAAAACAAAGGAAGATAGATAAGGGCTTCATCCAAAAAGCAAGAACTAAAAACTGATGGCAATAGCACTAATAGATGCTCAAAAAGGCAACATCTATCATAACACCATATTTATGTTCTTCCCAAATGATCATATCCCCTGAAATGTCAATGCCTCGCTTAGAAAGACCATAAGCTTCGTCATTAAATTCTCAATAGATATGTTGTGAGTGATCAGCTGAAATTAACCAATCAAAACCATGACCTGTCTCAACAAATGATATAACACCAGAGAGTGTATATGATAAGCTTCATCAGCCCAATCAACAACAATCTTAGAATCTTCCAACACCTGTAAGGAAAGTATATTCTTCTTCTGAGCAAACCATAACATACCCAAGAGGGCTAAAATCTCACCCAAGTATTAGTACCACAACCCAAAACCATCCTTAATAAGTACGTATGATTCATGTGTAACTTGATGACCATACCAACTGCATAGGTATCTTTTTGTTCAACGCCATCAAAGAAACTCGTCACCTGAAAATTATCAATATCTAGCTGGAAAATGTTTATAGTATTAAGCTTCAGACCTAGGAAAACATGATCATTGAGCCTAGAGAGAACCCTAATACTAAGATAAAGTGGATCAGAATATCCCTCCTAAAAAATAAGTTTGTTCCTAGCACTCCACACCTCCCATATGACAGAATCTGGAATGTCAGTTGATAGAGAATGTAAATTATGCCAACCAAAAATATTCTCCTCCAAACAAGATTTGTCCCAATTAAAACCCACATTCAGACTCTTACAAACCTATTTTCAAACCTCCAGAAAAAATTTGCAGTCACCAAAGAGGTGATCCACAGTTTCCAAAGCAACAACACATAAACAACACTTGCTCAAACTCGAGTAACCTCACATCTGAGTACCATCCTAAGTTAAAATATGTCTTTTGAAACATAACCATGTAAAGCATTTGATCTTTAGAGGTAACATCCCCTTGAAAATAGAATTCACCCACCAATAATAATTATTAACCATTACTGTTCAACTAGAGATTATGCTAAATTCACAGTAACGGTGCCTCACCCGCTGCTTGTTGCAGCACCAGACAAGTGCATCACAAGAGTCAAACATAGAAATACCAACCAAATGAAGTCCAAGAACATAATCATCCCATTCCGTAGCCAAGGACCCATGCAGATGCATATTTAATTCTAGAGCCGAATACCAAATAGATCCAGTAACCGCAGAATCCAAGGCTAATTACAGGGTAAGACATTTCAAGAATTGTTATATGTTTGAGGCTTCGGTGGAATATCTATTACGTTTTATTTATGATTATCCCACCATGGTTAATGAAGAGTATAATCATCATATTGTGGAACCAATCTCCCCTGAAGAGCTCAAATTTGAGGTCTTTGATATGAAAAAGGATAAGAGCCCAGGGCCTGATGGTTGCCCCATCAAATTCTTCATTGGCTTTATGGAATTGTTCAAGCTTGATCTTCTTACTGTTATGGAGGAGTTTAGAAGGGAGAGAAAGGTTGTTGCTACCTTAAATGCCACTTTTATTGATTTGATCCCAAAAGTTGATTTTCCTATAAACTGGGGCCAATACAGACCTATATCTCTTTGTATCTGTGTCTATAATCTCAATGTCGGAATTATTTCCAGCCGGATTAATCCTATCTTGTCTTATTCTATTTTGCCAAAACAATTTGCATTTCTACAAGGTAGACAAATCCACTACCCTTTAGGTTCTTCTTAAGAGGTTTTGCACTATGATAAAACTAGACATATTCATGCAACGGTCCTTAAGGTCGACCTCACTAAGGCTTATAATCAGGTCAACTGGTCATTCCTTTTGCTAATTCTCCATCAGGTGGGATTTTATCGTCAATTTATTGAATGGATTTTTTCTTGTAACTCATCCATCTCTTTTGCAATTCAAATCAATGGATTTTCCATAGATTTTGTTAGACCAGTGAGGGGGATTCTAATTTGAACCTTTACGAATTTAATTAAAAAATTAATAAAAAAATATTTTAGCTTGGTTTCTTCACCTAAACCTTACTCTTAACAATATATGGTCTACCTACCCTAGTCCAGACTCCCAACGGGTGCCCAAAGTTTTTCCTCTCTATTTGGCACTTATTAACGAAGAAAACCTCATGTTAATGCTTAGAGATGGAAACTCCATGAGTTTTGATCTCAGTGTTCATGAATCACTTTTGCTACTACTCAATCACCAACTCATTGTTTGAGTTACATACTATAATCTATAAGTGTAACTGCAATAAAAAACGGGCTATTCTATTTTTCTGCCTTTGAAAACTGAAGTTAATAGCTATTAAGATTAAATTTATTTAAGCAACTAAGCTAAAGTTAAAACAAACCAGAAGTAATGTATTTCCAATTCCACTATTAAAGTTTTGATGTAACTTATTTATTTATTTTATATTATTATATTTTAGACTTAGATGCTTCCTTCATCTGCATATTTGATGGTGATGATCAACTCATATGGGGCTTCAATGAGAATGGTGGATCATATGACCAAAAATTGGGCTATCTTTATGTCCATTCTTATGAGGATCTTCCTGATCCACCCTGCTGGAATGAGTGCATCCGTTGAAAATGAAAATGTTCTGCTGGCTTGCTCTTCAAGACTAGACTGAGATGGTGTTCTTTGTGCAAAGCCTATTGTGAATCCACCGATCATATGTTCATCTCATGTTCCTACATCCAGAATATGTGGTGTTATTCTAATATGATCAAAAGGAAAAATATTATTTGAATTTTTATTTCGGCAAGTAATCATTTAGAGGACGCTTCTTCACTTTGGTATCAGAGGTAAGACTTCCAAGAGTATTCAGCGCTACCTATGATATTTATCTCATATGTTTGGTATTCTAAGAACCTGGTAATTTTTGTGGGGAAGGCAGGGGAGTGCCGCTCTCAACTTACGCAGCACTAAAAGCTTCACTAACAACTCAAAAATAACACTTACATGCAATGTACAGCTTTTCTAAGGAATGTACAACTTTACTGACAGAGCTCAAAAAATCAACCCAGCACCTATAAGATTGTTGCAGCTTGGCTGCTACTGCTATCGGTACCCTCCAGATGATATTATTACTAGCCGTTACAACTAACATTAATTAAAACAACTTATTTTAGCTAACTGTGAGTGTTGACGTCACCGACAGCACATGCACAACTTATGCACAACTCACTATTTTTCAATGATTCGATAACCCATGCATCTAGAAACTTAACACAAATGTTATACTTGATTAATAAACAACATTCACACAAATAAAATCCAATTTCTACAGGAAATTGACAGAAGAAAAATAAAATTGAGTTTTTCCAGAAACAGAGTAAAACACAGAATTACACAGGAAATAAACTTCAAAGTTTCAACTCTGTTTCAATTACTCTCTGTTGTGCATGTACTAAATATGATTTACAAGATAGGTATATATAATTTTTTTTTCTAAGTCGTTCATTTACAAGCCGGCCCTTCGTTTATACAAAAATGAGATTCTCTGTAAATAATTTATTGTCTGTTACAGTCTGACAGAAAATAAAACTACGCTACCTCTTCAGAAAAGAATTAGATGTACTTTGTTGGTAAATAAAATGACTTTGTATAATATAAATAATCTTATGTCTTCCTTTTGTGTAAGATGGTGAGACGGTGTGGTCGATTGCGGCTCTTCAAAATTCCAGCGGTTCGCAATTTGACTCTTCACTATTTCAGTGATTGCAATCTAGGTGGTGTTGCCTCTTCAGAATTGTTACGGCCATCGGTGGATGTTGGTTGTGGAGCTTGAACTTCCAGATCCAGAGATATTATTCAATTTTGTTTGTACCCCAGGTGTACTGTACAATCATTCCCCCTGCCTTGGGATGTGTGTTGACCAACAGTTTTGCGGACCCATGGTATTGGGTTAATCATAGTATTTTCCCATGGTATTTCCCCTATAAAAGAAAGGATTGTAACATGGTTGTGTATGGTATTATTTTGTATCGTAAAAAATCTCTGTGATTGTATGGGAGAGACTATGAGAGCGTGAAGAGGAAGTGTAGCGGTTTTGTTGCAGGTTGTATCCCTTCATCTTTATGGACTGTAATAGAAGGACTGGCAATTTCTTTGTGGACGTAACCCATCATTTGGATGAACCAAGTTATATATGTGTCTCTCTGCAATGTGTTTAATGTGTTTTGCATATTGTTTAATGTTTTAACTGTATATGTGCTATTTCTCTGCGGTCCTGTTTTCTAACAATTGGTATCAAAGCCAAAAGGTCTATTTGGCTGGTAAACTCGCAGGAAAGAAGGGTTCTTGGTTCGAGTGGGAGCAATGGTGGAAGAGGGAAAGTTTAGGGTTGAGAAATTTAACAGCCAAAACTATAAGTTATGGAAGCTGCAAATGGGGGCCTATCTGTACCAAAAGGATCTGTACCTTCCGTTGGGTGGAAAAGCGAAACAACCGGTGGCTATGAAGGATGAATAATGGGAGGTTCTTGATAGAAAGGAACTGGGAACAATACGGCTGTTCCTGGCTTTGTTGGTGGCTTTCAATATTTCAAAAGAAAAAAACAACAAAGGGGATGATGAGCGCATTGGGTAAGCTCTACGAAAAACCCTCGGCTTCCAACAAGGTATTTTTAATGAAGCGTTTATTTAATATGAAGATGTCAGAAAGTGGATCTGTTGCCGATCATTTAAATGAGTTTAATACTCTTACCAGTCAGTTAAGTTCTGTAAAAGTGAACTTTGATGATGAGGTTAGGGTTCTTCTAATCTTGTGTTCATTGCCAGAAAGCTGGAACAGCTTGGATGATGGATGTAAGAAACTTTGTCCCTAGTTCAAACACTCTCAAGTTTGATGATGTTGTTGGTCTATTCTTAGCGAGGAAATGCGAAGAAAAACCACAGGTGAGACATCAGGTAATGCGTTGACCATGGAGAGCAGAGGGAGACAAAAGGAGAGAGGAAAGAGCCCAGGTAATCGTGGCAAGTATGGCACGGGCAGATCCAAATCCAAATTCGAAAAAATAGAGTGCTGGAACTGTGGTAAGAAAGGAGATCTGAAGAAAAACTGTAGAGCTCCAAAGAAGAAAGGAGACAGATAGCAAGAGACTACTCAAGAAGCGAATGTAGTACGTGATGTGTTACACGATGCTTTGATTCTTACATTAGATAATACTAGTGATTATTGGATAGTATATTCAAGGGCTTCATGTCATGCTACACCCCATAGGAAATTCTTTCATGATTATGTTCAAGGTGATTTTGGGCATGTGCTATTGGGGGATGATGAACCATGTAAAATTGTTCGAAAGGGTAAGGTACAGATTAAGTTAAATAATAGAAATGACTGGCTGCTAAAAGATGTAAGGCACGTTCCTGCTATGAAAAGAAATATGATCTCAACAGGGCAGTTGGGAGATGGCGGATGTTTGTCTACGTTTGGAGAAACGTGGTGGAAGGGCACTGAATGATCAATGGTAATAGCAAAAGGAGATAGGATCAATTGTAAGTTATATTTATGTCCACATAATAATGATTATTCTATCTTTGTAGCTTCCACAAAAATAGGTGCGGTGTTGTGGAATCATAGGCTTGGCTACATGAGTGAGAAGGGGATGCAGATTCTCCACTCAAGGAAACTGTTTCAAGATCTGAAGCAGGTAAGTTTGGAATTCTATGAGAACTGTGTTTATGGAAAATAGAAGAGATTTAGTTTTTTCAGGGTTGGGAAACAAAAGAAGAGTGAAAAGTTAGAGCTTGTCCATACATATGTATGAGGACGAGCTCAGGTACAATATCTTGGTGGCTCTCGTTATTATGTTACTTTTATTGATCATGCAACCAGAAAAACTTGGGTTTACTGCATTAGAAAGAAATCTGATGTGTTTGATACTTTTAAGAAGTGGAAAGCTTTGGCTGAGAATGAGACAGGAAAAAGGTTGAAATGTCTCAGATCTGATAATGGAGGTGAGTACTGCAGCAAGGAGTTTGATAGTTACTATTCGCACAATGGGATTCGCAGAGAGAAGACAGTCCCTGGAACACCACAAGAAAATGGCGTGTTAGAAAGGATTCAAACAGAACAATCGTGGAGCATGCAAGGTATATGAGATTACATGCAGGATTTCCCTTACAGTTTTGGGTTGATGCTGTAAACAATGTTGTTTATTTAATAAATAGAGGGCCTTCAAGCACCTTGGATGGTGGCATTTCAGAGGAGGCATGGACATGTAAACATGTAAAATACTAATTTCTGAGAACTTTTGGTTGTGAATCATTTGTCCATATTGATAAAGATGATAAAACAAATATTCAAGCTAAATCTAAGAAATGTACATTTATTGGATACGGGGTTGATGATTTTGGTTATCATTTATGGGATTATGAAAAACGAAAAATTATTAGGAGTAGAGATGTAGTATTCAATGAAAAGGTCATGTACAAAGATTAGTTGTAGGGAAAGAAAGTGGAAAAGGAAAACACAGAGTACATAGTGCTTGATGAAATAAAAGAAAATGAAGTTCCAAAGGCACCAGAAAATCAAGAGCAATAGCATGTACCTGAAACTCCTACAACTGTAAGAATTTCTACTAGGTTAAGTAGACCCCCTGAACGATTCTCTCCTTCATTGTATTATTTATTGATGACTGATTTTGGTGAACCAGAATGTTATGAAGAAGCAATGCAGGTAGAAACTAGAAAGAAGTGGGAGCAATGCATGGATGAGGAGATGGACTCATTGGTAAGAAACCAGACTTGGGATCTGGTTAAGTTTCCTGCAGAAAAAAGGGCATTGCAGAATAAATGAGTTTACACGTTGAAGGAAGAACATGGAGGCAAGAAGCGGTACAAGGCTAGACTTGTTGTAAAGGGGTTTGCCCAAAAGAAAGGTATAGACTTTGATGAAATATTTTCTCCTGTTGTTAAACTGACTTCAATTAGAACTATTTTAAGTCTAGTGACGGTAGAATATTTGCATCTTGAACAGTTAGATGTAAAAACATCCTTTCTCCATGGGGATTTGGAGGAAGATATTTATATGCAGCAGCCACAGGTGTTTGAGGTCAAAGGTAAGGAGAATTTGGTTTGCAGGTTGAAGAAGAGCTTGTATGGCTTGAAGCAAGCTCCATGGCAGTGGTATTTAGAATTTGATAAGTTTATGACAGAACAAGGTTAGGATAGATGTCATTCTGACCACTATGTTTATTTCAAGAGGCTAGATAACGGAAGATATATTATCTTGTTATTGTATGCGGATGACATGCTTGTTGCAGGGTCTAAAATATAAGATATATATGTGCTCAAAATAAAACTATTTAATTCATTTGCGATGAAGGATTTGGGTGCTGCAAAGCAAATCCTTGGTATGAGAATAACAACAGACAGGAAAAATCACAAATTGATGTTGTCTCAACGTGAGTACATAGAAAAGGTGTTGCATAGGTTTAGAATGCAGAATGAAAAACCAGTTAGTACACATTTAGCCAGCCATTTCAAACTAAGTAAGGAGATGTGTCCAGAGACACAGGAAGAAATAGATTACATGTCTAGGATTCCCTATTCAGTAGCGGTTGGAAGCTTGATGTATGCCATGTTGTGCACAAGACCAGATATTGCACACATGCAGTGGGAGTTGTGAGCAGGTATATGAATAATCCAGGTAAAGAGCACTAGAAAGCAGTGCAGTGGATTCTCAAGTATTTGAGAGGTACCACTTCACATGCATTATGTTTTGGAGGTTCAGACACTGTTCTACAGGGATATGTTGATGCAGATATGGTTGGTGATAAAGACAATAGGAGGAGCACCACAGGGTATGTGTTTACTGTGGGTGGAACAATAGTAAGCTGGATTTCAAAAATGCAACAAGTTGTTGCACTTTCAACAACGGAAGCAGAGAATGTTGCTACTACAGAGGCTAGTAAGGAGATGATTTGGTTGCAGAGGTTCATGGAAGAATTGGGTAAGAAGCAGGAGAATAGTAGGTTGTACAGTGACAAAACAGAGTGCCATTCATCTTTCAAAGAACTCAGCCTTTCATTCGAAGACTAAACATATACAGCTCAAGTACCACTTCATAAGATCTATTCTAGATGAAGAACTGTTAAAACTGGAAAAAATACATACTAGCCAGAATCCTGCAGACATGTTGACAAAGGGAGTAACCAGAGAGAAATTGAGTTCCTACTCGGTTTCTGTTGGCCTTCAAGCATGGAGGTGAAAATAAGAAATTTTCCAAATCTAAGGTCTAGAGCATAGTCCAGCAAGTGCAGTGGCGGTGGAGTTGTTGTGAATAGTCTCCAAGTGGGAGATTGTTGGTTGCGGAGCCCGATCTTCCAGATCCAGATATATTATTCAGTTGTGTTTGTACCCCAGGTGAACTGTACACTCATTCCCCCTGCCTTGGGATGTGTGTTGACCAACAGTTTTGCAGACCCATGGTATTGGGTTAACCGTAGTGTTTTCCCATGGTATGTTCCCTATAAAAGAAAGCATTGTAACATAACTGTGTATGGTATTATTTTGTATTGTAAACAATATCTTTGGTTGTGTGGGGGAGACTATGAGAGTGTGAAGAGGAAGTGCGACAGTTTTGGTGCAGGTTGTATCCCTTCATATTTCTGGACAGTAATAAAAGTACTAGCAATTTCTTTGTGGACTTAGCCCATCGTTTGGGTGAACCACGTTATATCGGTGTCTCTCTGTAATGTGTTTAATGTGTTTTGCATCTTGTTTAATGTTTTAATTGTATATGTGTTATTGCTCTGCGGTCCTATTTTCTAGCAGTGGAGTAATTAACAACTCCAACATTGTCCCCCTTAATTACTTCACCCAAAAAACAAAATTTTGTAACACTTGATTTTTGTTACAACTTACAAACTCCAATGTTTTTCATATGAAGCTCAAACAGATATTTTCCCAAAGGTTTTGTAAATAAGTATGCAAACTGATTTTCTGATCTGCAAAATTCCACATTAATTTCATTGTGGTTTATCAGTTCTTGAATGAAATGATATCTTGTATCAATATGTTTACTTCTTTTATGAAAGACGTGATTTCTTGATAGTGCAATAGCTAATTTAGTGTCATAGAAAATTGGAGTTGGTTCATTTTGTTCATGTTCTAACTCAAAAATATTTATTCTCATCCATACATTTTGACATGCAGCTACTATTGCTGCAACATACTCTTCCTCAACAGAGGATAGTGTTACTATGGGCTGCTTCTTTAGTGCCCATGCTACTGATCCTGATCCAAAATTGAACACATATCTAGACGTGCTCTTTCTATCATCTATAGAATGTGCAAAATCACTGTGAGTATATCCAATCAACTTAAAATTTGAATTAGATGTATATTGGATACCAAAATTTGTTGTTTTGGCAATATATCTTAGGATTCTATTTCCAAATTGCTAGTGGGTATTCTTCGACAATTCCATAAATCTTGAAATCAAACTTACTGCAAAAATTATATCAGGTCTTGTTGCATTTAAATACATGAGACCTCCAACCAGTGTCTTATACATCGCTGGATAAACCTTTGATCCATCATCATGCTTACTGAGTTTTGTGCCAGTTGCTATTGGAGTTACAGTTGGCTTACAATTCAGCATTCTAAATCTTTTCAATACATCATTTTCATATTTAGAGTGACATATAAAAATACCATCTTCATATTGAGTTACTTCAATACCAAGGAAATATTTTATCATTCCTAAATCAGTCATCTCAAATTATGTTTTCATGGCTTTCTTGAAATCATCTACAAAAATATCTCCAGTGAATATTAAATGATCCACATATAAACAAACAATTAGTATTTTACCTTCTTGATTTACCTTTTTATACAACGTTGGTTCACTTGGACTTCTACTGAATCCTTCACTATTCAAGTACTCATTAATTCAGCTGTACCGAACTCTGGGTGCCTACTTCAATCCATACAACACTTTCTTTAATATGTAGACCTTGTCTTCTTTTCCATCAACCTCATATCCTCGAGGTTGTTTCACATAAACTTCTTCTTCTAAAGATCCATTAAAAAATGAAGACATTACATCCATTCGATGTACATACCATTTATTATGAGAAGCAGTAGTTAATACCATCCTTACCGTATCTAGTATGGCTACAAGTGCAAATGTCTCATTATAATCAATTCTAGGTTGTTGACTAACCCCTGAGCTACAAGTCTTGAGTTATAATTTTCAACATCACCATCAACATTTAACTTAGTATTATAAATCCATTTGACACCAATATAACTTGTATCTTCAAGAAAATCTATAAGCTCCCAGTATTATTTCTTTATATAGCATCAATTTTTTCATCCATTGCTTTTATCCAAAAATCAAAATCTACAGGATCACATGCTATAAATGCAAAATTTGAAACTTGATCTACTTCTTCATTCTGTTCATACAATTCTCTTCAAACTTCTAGTCTTTTGACCTCTGATTTTGTTTCTTAATGACGCTAATGTAGGATTCGATTCATTGCTTACCTTTGATTCTGTTCCTTACTGTCCACCAATATTTGATGGTTCACCATGTTCATGAGTTCTAGGCATTCTAGCTGGTGTCCTTACTACTGGTGTATTTGGAGTTGACTGTCCTCCATGTGTGCCCTGTTCTTCTTCTTCATCTTCTTCATGAGATGCAGCAACGTCCTCACCAACTAATTTATCAATACTCGCATCCCATGCTTCTTCTTCTTTAAACAATACATCTCTGCTAATCGCATACTTCTTGGTGATGGGATTATAAAGTCTATATGCTTTAGATTCTTCACTATATCCAATCAATATACATTTCTGACTTCTGTCATCTAAATTTATCCTTATTTCTTCATGTACATGTGCATTATAAGCTACACAACCAAAAATTAATAAATGAGATATGATGTTACACTTACCACTCCAAGCTTGTTGAGGAACTCGATCCTTCACGCTTTTCATGGGGCTTCTGTTCAAAATGTACATTGAACAAGTAACAATGTCTCCTCAATATTCATTTGAAAGATGTTTCTCCTTCATCATACTTCGAGCCATGTTCATAATGGTTTGATGCTTCCTTTCTGCTACACCGTTTTGTTATGGAGTGTAGCGTGCAGTAATGCATGGATGAAGTGGGAGCAATGCATGGATGAAGTGGGAGCAATGCATGGTAGAAACTAGAAAGAAGTGGGAGAAATGCATGGATGAGGAGATGGACTCATTGGTAAGAAACCAGACTTGGGATCTGGTTAAGTTGCCTGCAGAATAAATGAGTTTACACATTGAAGGAAGAACATGGAGGCAAGAAGCGGTACAAGGCTAGACTTGTTGTAAAGGGGTTTGCACAAAAGAAAGGTATAGACTTTGATGAAATATTTTCTCCTGTTGTTAAACTAACTTCAATTAGAACTATTTTAAGTCTAGTGACGGTAGAATATTTGAATCTTGAACAGTTAGATGTAAAAACATCCTTTCTCCATGGGGATTTGGAGGAAGATATTTATATGCAGCAGCCACAGGGGTATGAGGTCAAAGGTAAGGAGAATTTGGTTTGCAGGTTGAAGAAGAGCTTGTATGGCTTGAAGCAAGCTCCATGGCAGTGGTATTTATAATTTGATAAGTTTATGACAGAACAAGGTTAGGATAGATGTCATTCTGACCACTATGTTTATTTCAAGAGGCTAGATAACGGAAGATATATTATCTTGTTATTGTATGTGGATGACATGCTTGTTGCAGGGTCTAAAATATAAGATATATATGTGCTAAAAATAAAACTATCTAATTCATTTGCGATGAAGGATTTGGGTGCTGCAAAGCAAATCCTTGGTATGAGAATAACAACAGACAGGAAAAATCACAAATTGATGTTGTCTCAACGTGAGTACATAGAAAAGGTGTTGCATAGGTTTAGAATGGAGAATGAAAAACCAGTTAGTACACCTTTAGCCATACATTTCAAACTAAGTAAGGAGATGTGTCCAGAGACACAGGAAGAAATAGATTACATGTCTAGGATTCCCTATTCAGTAGCGGTTGGAAGCTTGATGTATGCCATGTTGTGCACAAGACCAGATATTGCACACATGCAGTGGGAGTTGTGAGCAGGTATATGAATAATCTAGGTAAAGAGCACTGGAAAGTAGTGCAGTGGATTCTCAGGTATTTGAGAGGTACCACTTCACATGCATTATGTTTTGGAGGTTCAGACACTGTTCTACAGGGATATGTTGATGCAGATATGGCTGGTGATAAAGACAATAGGAGGAGCACCACAGGGTATGTGTTTACTGTGGGTGGAACAACAGTAAGTTGGATTTCAAAACTGCAACAGGTTGTTGCACTTTCAACAACGGAAGCAGAGAATGTTGCTACTACAGAGGCTAGTAAGGAGATGATTTGGTTGCAGAGGTTCATGGAAGAATTGGGTAAGAAGCAGGAGAATAGTAGGTTGTACAGTGACAAAACAGAGTGCCATTCATCTTGCAAATAACTCATCCTTTCATTCGAAGACTAAACATATACAGCTCAAGTACCACTTCATACGATCTATTCTAGATGAAGAACTGTTAAAACTAGAAAAAATACATACTAGCCAGAATCCTATAGACATGTTGACAAAGGGAGTAACCAGAGAGAAATTGAGTTCCTACTTGGTTTCTGTTGGCCTTCAAGCATGGAGGTGAAAATAAGAAATTTTCCAAATCTGAGGTCTAGAGCATAGTCCAGCAAGTGCAGTGGCGGTGGAGTTGTGATTAGTCTCCAAGTGGGATGTTGTTGGTTGCAGAGCCCGATCTTCCAGATCCAAATAACTTATTCAGTTGTGCTTGTACCCCAGGTGAACTGTACACTCATTCCCCCTGCCTTGGGATGTGTGTTGACCAACAGTTTTGCAGACCCATGGTATTGGGTTAACCGTAGTGTTTTCCCATGGTATGTTCCCTATAAAAGAAAGCATTGTAACATAACTGTGTATGGTATTATTTTGTATTGTAAACAATATCTTTGGTTTTGTGGGGGAGACTATGAGAGTGTGAAGAGGAAGTGCAACAGTTTTGCTGCAGGTTGTATCCCTTCATATTTCTGGACAGTAATAAAAGTACTAGCAATTTCTTTGTGGACTTAGCCCATCGTTTGGGTGACCCACGTTATATCTGTGTCTCTCTGTAATGTGTTTAATGTGTTTTGCATCATGTTTAATGTTTTAACTGTATATGTGTTATTGCTCTGCGGTCCTATTTTCTAACAGTGGAGTAATTAACAGCTCCAACATTGTCCCCCTTAATTACTTCACCCAAAAAAAAAAATTTGTAACACTTGATTTTTGTTACAGCTTACAAACTCCAATGTTTTTCATATGAAGCTCAAACAGATATTTTCCCAAAGGTTTTGTAAATAAGTATGCAAACTGATTTTCTGATCTGCAAAATTCCACATTAATTTCATTGTGGTTTATCAGTTCTTGAATGAAATGATATCTTGTATCAATATGTTTACTTCTTTTATGAAAGACGTGATTTCTTGATAGTGCAATAGCTGATTTAGTGTCATAGAAAATTGGAGTTGGTTCATTTTGTTCATGTTCTAACTCAGAAATATTTATTCTCATCCATACAGTTTGACATGCAGCTGCTATTGCTGCAACATACCCTTCCTCAACAGAGGATAGTGTTACTATGGGCTGCTTCTTTGGTGCCCATGCTACTGATCCTGATCCAAAATTGAACACATATCTAGACGTGCTCTTTCTATCATCTATAGAATGTGTAAAATCACTGTTGGTATATCCAATCAACTTAAAATTTGAATTAGATGTATATTGGATACAAAAATTTGTTGTTTCGGCAATATATCTTAGGATTCTATTTCCAGCTTGCCATTGGGTATTCTTCGACAATTCCATAAATATTGAAATCAAACTTACTCCAAAAATTATATCAGGTCTTGTTGCATTTAAATACATGAGACTTCCAACCAGTCTCTTATACATCGCTGGATAAACCTTTGATCCATCATCATCCTTACTGAGTTTTGTGCCAGTTGCTATTGGAGTTATAGTTGGCTTACAATTCAGCATTCTGAATCTTTTCAATACATCATTTGCATATTTAGAGTGACATGTAAAAATACCATCTTCATATTAAGTTACTTCAATACCAAGGAAATATTTCATCATTCCTCAATCAGTCATCTCAAATTATGTTTTCATGGCTTTGTTGAACTCATCTACAAAAATATCTCTAGTGAATATCAAATCATCCACATATAAACAAACAATTAGTATTTTAACTTCTTGATTTACCTTTATATACAACGTTGGTTCACTTGGACTTCTACTGAATCCTTCACTATTCAAGTACTCATTAATTCAGCTGTATCGAACTCTGGGTGCCTACTTCAATCCATACAACACTTTCTTTAATATGTAGACCTTGTCTTCTTTTCCATCAACCTCAAATCCTCGAGGTTGTTTCACATAAACTTCTTCTTCTAAAGATCCATTAAAAAATGAAGACATTACATCCATTCGATGTACATACCATTTATTATGAGAAGCAATAGTCAATACCATCCTTACCGTATCTAGTCTGGATACAAGTGCAAATGTCTCATTATAATCAATTCCAGGTTGTTGACTAACCCCTGAGCTACAAGTCTTGAGTTATAATTTTCAACATCACCATCAACATTTAACTTAGCCTTATAAATCCATTTGACACCAATATAACTTGTATCTTCAGGAAAATCTATAAGCTCCCAGTATTATTTCTTTATATGGCATCAATTTTTTCATCCATGGCTTTTATCCAAAAATCAAAATCGACAGGATCACATGCTATAAATGCAAAATTTGAAACTTGATCTACTTCTTCATTCTGTTCATACAATTCTCTTCAAACTTCTAGTCTTTTGACCTCTGATTTTGTTTCTTAATGACGCTAATGTAGGATTTGATTCATTGCTTACCTTTGATTCTGTTCCTTACTGTCCACCAATATTTGATGGTTCACCATGTTCATGAGTTCTAGGCATTCTAGCTGGTGTCCTTACTACTCGTGTATGTGGAGTTGACTGTCCTCCATGTGTGTCCTGTTCTTCTTCTTCATCTTCTTCATGAGATGCAGCAACGTCCTCACCAACTAATTTATCAATACTCGCATCCCATGCTTCTTCTTCTTTAAACAATGCATCTCTGCTAATTACATACTTCTTGGTGATGGGATTATAAAGTCTATATGCTTTAGATTCTTCACTATATCCAAAAAATATACATTTCTGACTTCTGTCATCTAACTTTATCCTTATTTCTTCATGTACATGTGCATTATAAGCTACACAACCAAAAATTAATAAATGAGATATGTTGTTACACTTACCACTCCAAGCTTGTTGAGGAACTCGATCCTTCACGCTTTTCATGGGGCTTCTATTCAAAATGTGCATTGAACAAGTAACAATGTCTCCTCAATATTCATTTGAAAGATGTTTCTCCTTCATCATACTTCGAGCCATGTTCATAATGGTTTGATTCTTCCTTTCTGCTACACCGTTTTGTTATGGAGTGTAGCGTGCAGTAATCTTCCTTTTAATTCCATGATATTTATAAAATTCCATCAACTCATTTGACATTTACTCACCTCCTCTATTTGATCTCAAGACTTTAATAAATTTGTTACTCTCCTTTTCAGCCATAGCTTTAAAAATTTTAAACACATCAACTACTTGATATTTATGTTTCATCAAATACACCCAAGTTTTTCGACTGTAATCATCAATGAAAAACATAAAATAAACATTAGCAGTCAAAGAAGGTGTTTGCATTGGTCCACACAAAACTGTGTGTACCAACTCCAATGGTACTTTCTCTGCATGAGACTCAAGAAATAAATTTCTCTCTATGATGCTTTCCCAATGTGCAACTCTCACATGGGCCTATTGGATGCTCAATATTGGACAATCCTTTTACCATGTGCTTCTTTTGTAGCAACTCTAAACCACCAAAATGTAAATGGCCATATCTCAAATGCCATAACCATGGTTGATCTAAACTCTTAGTTTTATAAGCATTCAAAGAGTTAGTCAAATCATTTCTCATAGTCATAAAAAATATTCTATTCTTTGTCATCTATACTCTGGAAATCAACTGTTTAATTGGATATTTATCATAAATAGTGCATACCTTATTATTAAAGAATACTATGTATTCTTTCTCCAACAATTGTCCAACACTCAATAAATTACACATTAAACTAGGAACATAATAAACATCATGAATTGCTCATTTTTCACCATTTTTTGCATACACAACAATCACACCTTTACCATTAACTTTTACCTTACAATCATTACCCAACATCATTTCAGACTGAATGCTTGTGTCTAGACTTGAAAATAATTCCTTATTTCTAGTCATGTGGTTGCTGCATGCGCTATCCAAAAACCATATATCTTTTAAACTTTCTCGGGTGACATTACCATTCAGAAACAAACGCTTCTCTTCATTTTCAGTCTCCTCTGTCATGTGTGTAGACAACTTACTATTATTTGATTGCTTCTTCCAACACTTGTTGGAAAAATGCCCAAATTTCTTACAATAAAAACATTGAACTTTAGATTTATCATACCTCTGATTTTGTGACTGTCCTATTCTGCTACTACTCCCCTTTACACTAGGAGTATTCTGCTGTAAGTTCTCTTCATTTTCATAATCATTTCTGGTGTTACTATGACCAGCACTTCATCCTCCCCTTTCTTTATTACTAGATCTTCCTCTGCCTCTACCTCTAGTAACATTTAACTAATATTTAAAAGCATTTTCTAATGGAGTATCATCATACCTATTCATTCTTGATTCATGAGAAATCAATGAACCAGACAACTCATTAATGTGCATCTGACTGAGGTTTTTAAAGTATTCAATTGGAACAACTGCTGCTTCAAACATCTTTGGCAAACATCTCAGCAATTTTTCAATCACACTCTAATCTAGAAGGTCTTCACCATACTTCCATAGCTGGTTTACAGTACTCATAACTTATTTCATGAAATCATCAACAATCTCACTTTCCTTCATCTTCAGATTCTCAAAATCTCTTCTTAAGTTCTGCAACTTAATATTCTTCACCTTGGTAGCACGTTTCAAGAGTGTCCCAAGATTTCTTTGAAGACTCAGCACTAGATATCTTTGGAAAAATAGATTCACTCAAGCCTTGTTGAATAAGACCAAGAGCTTTATTATCCTTCTTCCTATTTTCTTTCAACAAAACATGCTCAACATTTGTCAGAGCCAACTCAGCCACTTGATCAGCTGGTTCAGGATAGCCGATCGTAACAAATTCCCAAAGATCCTGAGCACGCATGATAGTTCTCATTTTAATAAACCATGTGTCATAATTTCTTTCATTCAACACATGAATTTGTGGCTGCAGTACACTACTGTTAGTATCCATGAAATTTAAAAAAAATGAGCCAAAAAACTCAACCAAGCTTTTAAACAAGAAAGAAAACTTAACCACGCTCTGATACCATTATGGGGAAGGCCAATGTACAACTTTTTTGAGCAATGTGCAACTTTACTGATAGAGCTCAAAAAATCAACCCAACACCTACAGGATTGTTGCAGCTTGGCTTCTACTGCTACTGGTACCCTCCATATGATATTCTTACTAGCTATTAGAGCTAACATTAATTAAAATGACTTATTTTAGCTAGCTGTGAATGTTGACATTACCTACAACACACACACAACTTATGCATAGCTCACTATTTTTTAATGATTCAATAACCCCTGCATCCATAAACTTAACAAAAATGTTCTACAATATTAATAAACAACATTCACACAAATAAACTCCAGCTGCTGCAACAAACTGAGCTTTTCCAGAAACAGAGTCAAACACAGAATTACACAGAAAAAAACTTCAGAGTTTCAACTCTACTTCAATTAGTCTGTGTTGTGCATTTTCAACGTACTAAATATGATTTACAAGCTAGGTATATATAAGGTTTTGGCTAAGTCGATCATTAAATACAAGCTGACCCTTCGTTTATACAAAAATGGGATTCTCTGTAAATAATTTATACACTTTCTCTTCAGAAAAGAATTAGATGTGCTTTGATGGCAGAATTAAAATGACTTTGTGTAATATAAATAATCTTATGTCTGTCTTTTTGCATAAGACGGTGAGGCGGTGTGTAGATTGCGGCTCTTCAAAATTCCAGCGGTTAGCAATTTGACTCTTCACTGTTTCAGCGGTTGCAATCTGGGCGGTGTTGCCTCTTCAATCGGTGGAGTAATTAACAACTCCAACAATTTTTCAGGACTATTATATTCCTCCTGATAAGTGTGTTAACACGATATTAGCCATCATTGACTTATTCCCTCAAGTATCTGAGTCTCAAAGAATATGCATCATCAACAACCCTAACAATGGGACCTATTATTGACAAATTTAAATGCTAGGCATTTTTTGATGGAGCCTCACAAGATCATGCTCTTTCACATTGTAAATGGTAAAGGGGTATCATTTATGTTAGTGATAATCTGTTTTATAAACTTTTTAGATGGAGCCTCACAAGATCACAAGATCATTCCCATTCACATGGTAAGGGTATCATTAATGTCAATGGTAATCTGTTTTATAAATTTGCAGCAAGATTGAGTAGAGCTAGGAGTTGTTATCTCACAGATTGACTCTCTTATTAGCTCATAGACTTCATATCCGTAACATCCAGATTATCAACCATTCTGTCACTATTATTAATTGGATGATCAAGTGGTGTCAATCAAACAATATATTTTTGAATCCAATCATCATAGATATACTTAGCATCCCATCATTATGGGTATACTTAGCATATCTGGTCACTTCTGGTCCATCAACTATCAACATATTTACTAAGAAAAGAATTAAAAATTGACCGATTATCTAAAATTGGATTGTTACTGCAGAAAAGTACTTGCTTGACATGGGATCATAATTGCCCAAATATTACATAATTTAATCTTAAACCAATTCCATTATGAAGACTAATAGGAGACTGATGTCTTCCCAATAAATATGGTTTATATAAAATTATCAAAATGAAGAAGACATTTAAGAAAAAAAACTAGATACTCAGATCATATCAGACTACTTGCAGAGTCACCATTTTTTTTTAAAACTACCCTACATATATTAGAACTATTACATAGCAGACATGTCTGTCTTTATAAGGTTGTTAATGACTAGATTCAGCTATTGTAAATAGTTTCTATACAAATCGAACATCAATCAATGTCCATAAAATTACTCGTACAATTCAGAGAATACAAATCGTTATTAGTTATTAATTATTTGCAATTTGTTGAACGTAGGAATTAATGTTATTCATTAAAATATATTTACTTCCAATGCTACAAAGAGAAATTTAGCACACCAATGCAATACTCTTAGCCATGAATGACTTAGCTCGGACCATTCATTAAAAAAAAATTGTAAATAACACAATAAAGTTTCAATTTCACAAAATCCCATTGGAGATGGGAATTGAACGAACTTACCAGTGCTAATTTGTGTTGTATTAACAACGAGGGAAAAACACTGAAATCTGAAAAACACTGAAAGCTTTCTTTTGATAGAAATTTTAAAATTCAAAATTATTGTTTAAATTGAAGGTTTGTACCGTGGACAAATTCAAAATTTTGGAATACGATTAAAACTGGTTGATATATGCATAGAAGTGGTTGATATCTGCATTCTATTATCTAAGTGACAAAGTTCTAGCATCTGAAGTTTATTTACAAATTCTAAATTCTATCTTCCGCATTCTGGCATCTACGTTCATGTTATAATTCTAGCATCTGCATTTATATTGAAATTATAATTCTCACCATATCTCTGCTAAATATTTCCAAAAAATAAAATATCCTTTCTAAAAATATTGGAAACATAAATAATCAAAATACCATTGCTAATATACATTTCTTAATTTAGATTTTATAAAAACAAATACTAGATTTCAGTCCAAACTCATTGTAAAGTCCAAACAACATAATAAATAATAAATAGAGCAAATTTACTTTTTCGAAATTTTATTTATAATTAAAAAGATAAAATATAGCTTAAAAATTAAATTTTAACATTTACACATTTTAAAATGACTTGAAAATTTATTTATTGAAAATATCAATAGCACATTTACATAGTTTGTGGTTGGATAACTTCATTGGGATCAAATACTTGAAACATAGTTATGGAATGGAAAATATTTTTTTATTTCCCATATTCTTTTAGTTGAATAGGTTTAAGTGTGAGTTATCCTTGCCTAACTACATGTTATCACCCACATTGTTCTTGTTATCTATTTATTAACTATTATTTTTATATTCTTTTTGTTTTTATTTAGCATTATTTTCCATATTATTTTTTTAATAATTGTTTATTTCTAATTTTGAACTACTCTCATAAAATCAATCTGGAAAGTACATTTATCTGATAGATCAATCTGGAGAGTACATTTATCTCATCATCTTCCATGGATAAAACAATTATAAAAATAAAAATAAAAAACAAATAATAAGTTGATGATTATCTTCATTTCTTAAAAAAAATAACATCCTTTAATACAAAAATATTATTTTAATAACATCATCTAATAAAAGTATATTAAAATTTTATTTTATAACCAGTTTTATGGTTTGAAAAAAATACTGTTTTCGTAAATTCATTTATTATGAGTAAAACAAACACACTATTATGATCAAATGGTGATTAAATAATCATAATGATTAAAAGTGCAAAGTGCAAAACCAATGCTTTACTAAAATTAAGGTTCCATACATATCTAACAGCGCTTCCTACTTACTTAAAATTGTTGATTATATTTTCTTTTAATCTCCGTCCGCTGGCTGCTTGAACCTGTGTCATGAATATTGTTACTCGGTGATTGCCTACCCTGTGCAGTTTCTACTTCCATAGTAAGCTGGGCAATTCCTGGTGAAGCAAACTGAAAACCAATTGGATATGAACGATGCAAGTTAAAGTATTGGAGTTCTTCTGATCCTTGGCCTGAGAATTCTGAAGAAGGCACTCCCGAGTGCAAAGGATAATTAAATCGTGATTGAAAAATCCTTCTTTCATACGGCATTCCTGTCATTTTATCCTGACTATTCCTATCTTCAGAGCTCAAATATGCCATTCTATTGGATACGTTTTTATTAGGTGGTCTGCTTTGGTTAGCATTGCAGGTCAAGTATTCTGGTTTTACACAGTTAGGATTATTGATATCCAGCTCTAGGTCATATGAAGTATTTTGTGAAAGCCCTAGACTCAAATTCAAATCTAGTGAAGGTGCACCATAGAAATTGCTTTGTTGGTGGGTTTGCATTTCAGTAATGCCAGATGGAGCTAGAGAAGGTGTCCTGGATATGCCCTGGAACTGAGATCCTGGAGTTCCGCTGGACAGTTTACAAAGAAAAGCAAAATCATTTTCAGCTGTAGCTAAATTTTACAATATAGGTTGAGACATGAAAGAACAAATAAAGATTCTTACATAAAACTTTCTCCATGATGGCCTCGTTTCTCCAATAGCTGAAAAGCTTCTCTTACTTTTTCAAGTTTTATTTCTGAAATTGTAAACACCGTTAATAAACTTTAATTGCATAAATATATATTGCATTGTTTGAGTATACCAAAAATTAGTAAACCCTTTTGTTATAATATCTCTCAATTTGAGAATTATAACGACAGATTCCAATGTGTATACACATCTATCCATTAATTGCATAATGCTAATAGTTTCTCTAAACAGTTATGAAAAGGGCGCATTCCATTAACGAATTTGCTTTAAAAAATAAGGCTAGTAACTTTCTGATTTGTCCACAACGCGGAAATGTTTTAAAATTCTGAATTCTGAAAAGGTTAGGCTGACCTTTACGATGGTTTTTCATATGGCCTCCTAGCCGTTGAGCTGAAAGAAATTTTTCCCCACAAAATTTGCATGTGTAATGCATTAAATTGTGATCTTCGTAATCGCCTGACTTAGATCTCTGTTTTTTCCTACCTGCTTAATACATTAGGGGTGTTAGTGAATTTGGAATGTAGATTTTCAATAAACAAACAAGGGGAAGGATTTTGCAATTTTATGTAGAAGGAAAGAAAAATTCTGGCCTCAACTTGTCAAAAAAATCTACATCTGTAATTTAAATCGGGATCTTCGTCGTCAGCTGATTCTCTATCCGTTGTATCCTAACTTTTTCAGTGAAATCGCAATCTAAACCCAAAAATACTTGAGCTACATAAAGGATTCTGCAATTTCATGAAAAAAAAAATGCCACATTGACAAGAATTTCGTATTTGAGCTTTATGTAAATACAATATATTAGGTGGCTAGATTTAGAGTCTTTCAATAGAATCCTGTGAAAAGATATTACCTATGCATGAAATAAGAAATCTTTAGGAAAGCAGTAGTTACCAGAATAAGCGAAATGGGAAAGGTTTTGAAAGAATATGGAAGCAGATTATAAATTTGAATTTAAATCTGTTTTATAAATGAATTTGGGTAGATCCGATTGAGGAAATAAAATTGAGATGTAAAATCCTACAAACTACACTACAGTATAATTTGAAGGAAATTCGCAAGGGAACAAACTTAGCCCGATTCAAACTTCGAGTTTATTTCTTCAATCGGATCTACTTAGAATTTGAATTTAAATTAGAAAAGTATACGCCTAGATCTGAGGATTTAAATAAATACAAAGTAAGAGGATCTGTATCTACTTAGAATTTGAATTTAAATTAAAAAAGTATACGCCTAGATCGGAGGATTTAAATAAATACAAAGTAAGAGGATCTGTACAGGCTTTCTGAACTGTCAAGCTTACTCCAGATCAAGTTTGAACAGAGAATGTACTTAGGGCTTTTATGAATTCTTTGGCGTCTATGAATTCTCACAGGTCTTACGAGAATCCAGGGAAATGTCGCCGTATATTTTGCGAATTCCTGAGTGATTTAGCTGAATCCATACTTTTGGACACATAATTGGGACTGATTGTTTACTACTTCTATGAATTCTCTAGGGCATGATACGTGACAAGATTGGAAGTTCAGTTAGATGTTACAAGATCTAACCTCGTCCTCGGCTCGCTGAGATGTTAGTGTTGATCGATGGATCCAATTGAGAAGGAGGTATTTGCAAGGGCAATCCGGAACAACTTGAATGAGGTAATGCTCTCTCCGTTGGCATCTGTAAGTGAGGATCTTGTGTCTCTTCCGTAAAATCATCATAAGATCCTCCTTTGTCTTCATTTTCCGACGTTCCACCTTTGATATTTCTGGTAGGCCAAGATTCCGTCGCAATAGGCGGCCAATTAGGTAAGGCTCTCTGCTTAGGCGACTGGTTGAGATCAGGAGATTCTTCATTAGTCTTGCAAAAGAACACTGAAGGTCTATCATAACACATTGGTGATTTAGCAGAATAGAATTGAGCTTCTGATTTCCTCTGAACCTTCAGATAATTTAGAAGTGAACTTGAGATTTCTTGGAGCTTTCTTGGGAATTTCTTGGAGCTTGAGAATTGAAGTGAAGAGCTTCAGATTGATAATTCCAATGTATGCTGAGGCATACATCCATGAATATCATCTAGAAGTCGCGTATGCAAATATCTTTGCATGGGCATGCATATCATATATTAAAAAAATTGACAAATTTGAAGAATACAATATATTTATAAATATTTTCCAGAATACAATATATTTAAAAAATATTGATGAGTAAAAACTAAAAGAATAATTGATAAAAATAAATAAATATATATGAAAGTGCAATATATTTAAATAAATATAAAATTCTATTAAATAATATAAATAAAATGAGTAAATACTAAAAAATATTTAATAATATATATATATATATGAAAATGCAATATATTTAAATAAATTCAAAATTTTATTAAATAAGATATAAAAAATAAAATATATATAATAAAATGAGTTTATTTTAAAAGAAATTATTGTGCGGCCTCTTCTCATATACACAATCAATACACCTACCGTATGGGACTCTAAACGAGTCATGCTAAGTAATGTTTTTATTTATTTATTTTTTCAGAAATTTTTATATTATATTTGATTGATATAATATTATTAAATTATGGTTTATTATTTGGTATTCAATTGAATTTATGTCTTTATATGTTATTAATAAAATAGTAATTTATTGTAACATACCTCGTTGGCATTTTAGTTAAAAGAAAATGTTTGGCATTAAGAAAGAGACGGGTGAACTGGTGGGGAAACAAACTTCAAGGATGGAGGGTGGCATTTTTAACAAGTACGGAAAGATAAGAGGATCACCATTTTTAGAGAATGGACTTCGTCTTTTCTTGATTTATGTGGAAAAACTTTGAAGAGGGATTTGATTGGAAATAGAAGGGTGCATTAATTAGTTTTTTTTTTCACACAAAAAAATAACTTTATATTATATAAACATTGTGTCATAATTATATATATAGTGTAAGCTGTATAAATTAACAATTTACATCTACTTAAATAGAATGATAACTTACATCTACTCAAAAAGAGTTAGCACTATACATCTTAACATAGCCAAGGTCTCTCAACCAATTGTCAATATGAAGAATAGCAAAAAGGATGAACATCTAATATCACACTTAAATTGTATCCACCCGGATCAAAGCATACTGTTCAACATATACAAAACACACCAAAAACAAAGAAAGATAGATAAAAGCTTCATCCAAAAATCAAGAACTTAAAACCGATGGTAATAGCACTAATAAATGCTCAAAGAGGCAACATCTATCATAACACCATATTTATGTTCTTCCCAAATGATCATATCCCCTGAAATGTCAATGCCTCACTTAGAAAGACCATCATCTTCATCATTAAATTCTTGATAGATATGTTATGAGTGATCAGCTGAAATTAACCAATCATAACCATGACCTGTCTCAACAAAAGATATAACACCAGAGAGTGTATATGATAAGCTTAATTAGCCCAATCAACCACAATCTTAGAATCTTCTAGCACCTGTAATGAAAGTATATTCTTCTTCTAAGCAAACCATAACATACCCAAGAGGGATAAAATCTCACCCAAGTATTAGTACCACAACCCACAACCATCCTTAATAAGTACTTATGATTCATGTGTAACTTGATGACCATACCAGTTGCAAAGGTATCTTTTTGTTCAACACCATCAAAGAAACCCGTCACGTGAAAACTCTCAATATCTAGCTGGAAAATGTTTATAGTATTAAGCTTCAGACCTAGGAAAACATGATCATTGAGCCTAGAGAGAACCCTAATATACTAACATAAAGTGGATCAGAATATCCCTCCTAAAAAATAAGTTTGTTCCTAGCACCCCACACCTCCCATAAGACAAAATCTGGAATGTCAGTTGATAGAATCTAAATTATGCCAACCAAAAATATTCTCCTCCAAACAAGATTTGTCCCAATTAAAACCCACATTCATAATCTTACAAACCTCTTTCCAAACCTCCAGAAAAAATTTGCAATCACCAAAGAGGTGATCCACAGTTTCCAAAGCAACAACACATAAACAACACTTGCCCAGACTCGAGTAATCTCACATCTGAATACCATCCTAAGTTAAAATGCATCTTTTGAAACATAACCATGTAAAGAATTTGATCTTTAGAGGTAAAATCCCCTTGCAAATAGAATTCACCCACCAATAATAATTATTAACCATTACTGTTCAACTAGAGATTATGCTAAATTCGCAGTAACGGTGCCTCGCTTGCTGCTTGTTGCAGCACCAGACAAGCGCATCACAAGTGTCAAACATAGAAATACCAACCAAATGAAGTCCGGGAACATAATCATCCTGTTCCATAGCCAAGGACCCTTGCAGATGCAGATTTAATTCTAGAGCCGAATACCAAACAGATCCAGTAACCGCAGAATCCAAGGCTAATGACGGTGTCAGACATTTCAAGAATCGTTATATCTTCCAGGCTTCGGTGGAATATCTATTACGTTTTATTTATGATTATCCCACCATGGTTAATGAAGAGCATAGTCATCATATTATGGAACCGATATCTCTTGAAGAGATCAAATTTGAGGTCTTTCATATGAAAAAGGATAAGAGCCCACAGCTCGATGGCTGGCCCATCAAATTCTTCATTGGCTTTATGGAATTGTTCAAGCTCGATCTTCTTACTGTTATGGAGGAGTTTAGAAGGGAGAGAAAGGTTATTGCTACCTTCAATGCCACTTTTATTGCTTTGATCCCAAAAGTTGATTTTCTAGCTGGGACCAATACAGACCTATATCTCTTTGTATCTGTGTCTATAACCTCAATGCTGGACTTATTGCCAGCTAGATTAATCCTATCTTGTCTTATTCTATTTCACCAAAACAATTTGCATTTCTATAAGGTAGAAAAATCCACTACCCTTTAGGTTTTCCTCAAGAGGTTTTGCACTCTGGTAAAACCAGACATATTCCTACAACGGACCTTAAGTTCGACCTCACTAAGGCTTAAAATCAGGTCAACTGGTCATTCCTTCTACTAATTCTCCAATTCTCCATCAGGTGGGATTTCATCGTCAATTTATTGGATGGATTTTTTCTTGTAACTCATCCATCTCTTTTGCAATTCAAATCAATGGATTTGCCATAGATTTTCTTAGACCGGTGAGGGGGATTCTAATTTGAACCTTTACGAATTTAATTAAAAAATTAATAAAAAATATTTGAACTTGGTTTCATCACCTAAACCTTACTCTTAACACTCTATGGTCTACCTACCCTAGTCTAGACTCCCAATGGGCCCCCAAAGTTTTTCTTCTCTACTTGTCACTTCTTAACGAAGAAACCCTCATGTTAATGGTTAGAGATGGCAACTCCATGAGTTTTGATCTTAGTTTTCATGAATCACTACTGCTACTGCTTAATCACCAACTCACGGTTTGAGTTACATACTATAATCTATAAGTGCAACTGCAATCACAAATGAGCTATTCTGTTTTTTTGCCTTTGAAAACTGAAGTTAATCACTATTAAAATTAAATTTGTTAGAATAGGGATTTTCTGGAAATTCCGCAGTAGACATTTTTAGTCGACGTTTCGATTCCAAATCGGGAACCATCATCAGGACAAGTAGTCAATTTGGATGGGTAAGCTGTAGCTCTGGAGAATAAATAGACTTTAGTTCGTAAAGTTATCAAAATTCTTTAAATGAAGCTGACTAATCTTAGGTATAGGTAGAGTATTTTTAATTTCTAATTTTTAATTAAAATATTTTTAATTTTTTTATTATTTAAAATTCTTTCAATAATAATATTTATAAGTTTTATTAATGAAAGAATTTTAAATAATTAAAAAATTAAAAATACTCTAACTGTACCTAAGATTAGTCGGCTTCATTTAAAGAATTTTGATAACCTTACGAACTAAAGTCTATATATTCTCCAGAGCTGCAGCTTACCTATCCAAATTGACTACTTGTCCTGATGATGGTTCCCGATTCAGAATCGAAACGTCGACTAAAAATGTCTACTGCGAAATTTTCGGAAAAACCCTATTCTAACATATCTCACCGCAGAAACTTACAAAATGAAAAAGATTAAATTTATTTAAGCAACTAAGCTGAAAGTTAAAACTAACAAGAAGTAATGTATTTCCAGTTCCACTATTAAAATTTTTATGTAACTTTTTTATTTATTTTATATTATTATATTTCAGACTTAGATTGTATGGGAGAGACTATGAGATCGTGAAGAGGAAGTGCAACAGTTTTGCTGCAGGTTGTATCCCTTCATCTTTTTAGATTGTAATAAAAGGACTGGCAATTTCTATGTGGATGTAGCCCATTGTTTGGGTGAACTACGTTATATCTATGTCTCTCTGTGATGTGTTTAATGTGTTTTGCATCTTGTTTACTGTTTTAACTGTATATGTGTTATTGCTTTGCAGTCCTGTTTACTAACAATTGGTATCAGAGCCAAAAGGTCTATTTGGCTGGTAAAATCGCAGGAAATAAGGGTTCCTAGTTCGAGTGGGAGCAATGGCAGAAGAGGAAAAGTTTAGGGTCGAGAAATTTAACAGCCAAAACTATCAGTTATGGAAGATGCAAATGGAGGACTATCTGTACCAAAAGGATATGTACCTGTCGTTGGGCGAAAAAGAAAAACAGCCGATGGCTATGAAGGATGAAGAATGGGAGGTTCTTGATAGAAAGGCAGTGGGAACAATACGGCTGTTCCTAGCTTCATTGGTGGCTTTCAATATTTTGAAAGAAAAAATAACAGAGGGCATGATGACTACATTGGGTAAGCTCTACGAAAAGCCCTCGGCTTCCAATAAGGTATCTTTAGTGACGCGTTTTTTAATATGAAGATGTCGGAAGGTGGATATGTTGCCGATCATTTAAATGAGTTTAATACACTTACCAGTAGGTTAAGTTCTGTAAAATTGAACTTTGATGATGAGGTTAGGGCTCTTCTAATCTTGTGTTCATTGCCAGAAAGCTGGACTAGCTTGGTCATGGCTGTAAGCAACTCTATCTCTAGTTCAAACACTCTCAAGTTTGATGATGTTGTTGGTGTTATTCTTAGCGAGAAAATGCGAAGAAAAAGCACAGGTGAGACATCATGTAATGCGTTGACCATGGAGAGCAGAGGGAGACAAATGGAGAGAGGAAAGAGCCCAGGTAATCGGGGCAAGTATGGAAAGGGAAAATCCAAGTCCAGAGTCGAAAAAATAGAGTGCTGGAACTGTGGTAAGAAAGGACATCTGAAGAAATACTGTAGAGCTCCAAAGAAGAAAGGAGACAGACAACAAGAGACTACTCAGGAAGCGAATGTAGTAGGTGATGTGTTACAAGATGCTTTGATTCTTGCATTAGATAATACTAGTGATTATTGGGTAGTAGATTCAGGCGCTTCATGTCATGCTACACCCAATAGAAAATTCTTTCATGATTATGCTCAAGGTGATTTTGGGCATATGCTATTGGGGGATGATGAACCACGTAAAATTGTTGGAAAGGGTAAGGTACGGATTAAGTTAAATAATGGAAATGACTGGCTACTAAAATATGTAAGGCACATTCCTACTATGAAAACAAATATGATCTCAACAGGGCAGTTCGGAGATGGCGTATGTTTGTCTACATTTGGAGAAACATGGTGGAAGGTCACTAAAGGATCAATGCTAGTAGCAAAAGGAGATAGGATAGGTAAGTTATATTTATGGCCACATAATACTGATTATTATATCTCTATAGCTTCCACAGAAATGGGTGCGGCGTTGTGGCATCATAGGCTTGGCCACATGAGTCAGAAGGGGATGATATTCTCCACTCAAGGAAACTACTTCCAGATTTGAAGCAAGTAAGTTTGGAATTCTGTGAGAACTGTGTTTATGGAAAACAAAAGAGAGTTATTTTTCTCAGGGTTGGGAAACAAAAGAAGAGTGAAAAGTTAGAGCTTGTCCTACGGATGTATGGGGACCAGCTCAGGTACAATCTCTTCGTGTCTCTTGTTATTATGTTACTTTTATTGATGATGCAACTAGAAAAACTTCGGTTTATTGCATTAGAAGAAATATGATGTGTTTGATGCTTTGAATAAGTGGAAAGCTTTGGCTGAGAATGAGATAGGAAAAAGGTTGAAATGTCTCAGAACTGATAATGGAGGTGAGTATTGCAGCAAGGAGTTTGACAGTTATTGTTCACACAATGAGATTCATAGAGAGAAGACAGTCCCTGGAACACCACAAGAAAATGCCGTGTCAGAAAGGATGAACAAAATGATCATGGAGCGTGCAAGGTGTATGAGACTGCATACAGGGTCGCTCTTATAATTTTGGGCTAATGTTGTAAACATTGTTGTTTCTTTAATAAACAGAGGGCCTTCAAGCGCTTTGGATGGTGGCATTCCAGAAGAGGCATGGACAGGTAAACAGGTAAAATACTCATTTCTGAGAACTTTTGGTTGTGAAGCATTTGTCCATATTGATAAAGATGATAGAACAAAGCTTGAAGCTAAATCCAAGAAATGTATGTTTATTGGATACAGGGTTGATGATTTTGGTTATCATTTATGGGATTATGAAAAATGAAAAATAATTAGGAGTAGAGATGTAGTATTCAATGAAAAGGTCATGTAAAAAGATCAGTTGTAGGGAAATAAAGTGGAAAAGGAAAACACAGAGTACACATTGCTTGATGAAATAAAAGAAAATGAAGTTTGAAAGGCACCAGATAATCAAGCGCAGCAACAGGTACCTAAAACTCCTGCAAGTTTAAGAAAGTCTATTAGGTTAAGTAGACCCCCTGAACAATTCTCTCCTTCAATGTATTATTTATTGATGATTGATTTTGGTGAACCAGAATGTTATGAAGAAGCAATGCAGGTAGAAACTAGAAAGAAGTGGGAGCAAGGCATGGATGAGGAGATGGACTCATTGGTAAGAAACCAGACTTGGGATCTGGTTAAGTTGCTTCCAGAAAAAAGGGAATTGCAAAATAAATGGGTTTATAGGTTGAAGGAAGAACATGGAGGAAAGAAGCGATACATGGCTAGACTTGTTGTAAAGGGGTTTGCACAAAAGAAAGGTATAGACTTTGATAAAATATTTTCTCATGTTGTTAAAATGACTTCAATTAGAACTATTTTAAGTCTAGTGGTGGTAGAAGATTTGCATCTTGAACAATTAGATGTAAAAACAACCTTTCTCCATGGGGATATGGAGGAAGATATTTATATGTAGCAGCCATAGGGGTATGAGGTCAAAGGTAAGGAGAATTTGGTTTGCAGGTTGAAGAAGAGCTTATATGGCCTGAAGCAAGCTCCAAGAAATTGGTATTTAAAATTTGATAAGTTTATGACAGAACAAGGTTATGATAAATGTCATTATGACCATTATGTTTATTTCAAGAGGCTAGATAACGAAAGATATATTATATTGTTATTGTATGTGGATGGCATGCTTGTTGCAGGGTCTAACATGTAGGATATAAATGTGCTCAAAAGAAAACTAGCTAATTCATTTGCGATGTAGGATTTGGGTGCTACAAAGAAAATCCTTGGTATGAGAATAACAAGAGACATGAAAAATCACAAATTGATGTTGTCTCAACGTGAGTACATAGAAAAGGTGTTGCAGTGGTTAAGAATGGAGAATGAAAAACCAGTTAGTACACCTTTAGCCATCCATTTCAAACTAATTAAGGAGATGTGTCTAGAGACACAGGAAGAAATAGATTACATGTCCAGGATTCCCTATTCATCAGTCATTAGAAGCTTGATGTATGCCATGGTGTGCACAAGACCAAATATTCCACATGCAGTGGGAGTTGTAAGTAGATATATGAATAATCTAGGTAAAGAGTGATGGAAAGCAGTACAGTGGATTCTTAGGTATTTGATAGGTACCACTTCACATGCATTATGTTTTGGAGGTTCAAACACTGTTATACAGGGATATGCTGATACAGATATGGATGGTGATAAAGAAAATAGGAGGAGCACCACAGGGTATGTGTTTATTGTTGGTGGAACAACAGTAAGTTGGATTTCAAAACTACAATAGGTTTTTGCACTTTAAACAACGGAAGAATACTATGTTGCTGCTACAGAGGCTAGTAAGGAAACAATTTGGTTGCAGAGGTTCATTGGAGAATTGGGTAAGAAGCAGGATAATAGTAGGTTGTATAGAGACAAAATAGAGTGCCATTCATATTACAAAGAAATCATCCTTTCATTCGAAGACTAAACATATAAAGCTCAAGTACCACTTCATAAGATCTGTTCTAGATGAAGAACTATTAAAACTAGAAAAGATACATACTAGCCAGAATCTTGTAGACATGTTGACAAAGGGAGTAACCAGAGAGAAATTGATTTCTTGCTCAGTTTCTATTGGCCTTCAAGCATGGAGGTGAAAATAAGAAATTTTCCAAGTCCAAGGTCCAGAGCATAGTCCAGCAAGTGCAGTAGCAGTGGAGTTGTTGTGATCAGTCTCCAAGTGGGAGATTGTTGGTTGTGGAGCCTGATCTTCGAGATCTAGAGATATTATTCAGTTGTGTTTGTACCCCAGGTGTACTGTACACTCTTTCCCCTTGCCTTGGGATGTGTGTTGACCAACAGTTTTGTGGATCCATGGTATTGGGTTAACCGTATTATTTTCCCATGGTATTTCCCCTATAAAAGAAAGCATTGTAACATGACTGTGTATGGTATTATTTTGTATTGTAAACAATCTCTGTGATTGTGTGGGAGAGACTATGAGAGAGTGAAAAGGAAGTGCAATGGTTTTACTGCAAGTTGTATCCCTTCATCCTTCTGGACTATACTAAAATGACTGATAATTTCTTTGTGGACGTAGCCCATCGTTTGGGTGAACCACGTTATATCTATGTATCTCTGTAATGTGTTTAATGTGTTTTGCATCTTGTTTAATATTTTAACTGTATATGTGTTATTGCTCTGCAGTCCTAGTTTCTAACAGTGGAGTAATTAACAGCTCCAACATTCTCCCCCTTAATTGCTTCACCCAAAAAACAAAATTTTGTAACACTTGATTTTTGTTACAGCTTACAAACTCCAATGTTTTTCCTATGAATCCCAAACAAATATTTTCCCAAAGGTTTTGTATATAAGTATGCAAACTGATTTTCTGATCTGCAAAATTCCACATTAATTTCATTGTTGTTTATCAGTTATTGAATGAAATGATATCTTGTATCAATATGTTTACTTCTTTTATAAAAGATGTGATTTCTTGATAGTGTAATAATTGATTTATTATCATAGAAAATTGGAGTTGGTTCATTTTGTTCATGCTGTAACTTAGAAAGATTTCTTCTCATCCATACAGTTTGACATGCAGCTATTATTGCTGCAACATACTCTTTCTCAGCAGAGGATAGTGTTACTATGGGCTGCTTCTTTGGTGCCCATGCTATTGATCCCAATCCAAAACTAAACACATATCTAGATGTGCTCCTTCTATCATCTATAGAACATGCAAAATCACTGTCATTATATCCAATCTACTTAAAATTTGAATTAGATGTATATTGGATACCAAAATTTGTTATTCCGACAATATATCTTAGGATTCTCTTTCCAGCTTGCCAGTGGGTATTCTTTGGCGATTCCACAAATATTGAAATCAAACTTGCTGCAAACATTATATTAGGTCTTGTTGCAGTTAAGTACATGAGACTTCCAACCACTCTCTTATACATCAATAGATAAACCTTTGCCCCATCATCATCCTTACTGAGTTTTGTGCCAGTTGCTATTGGAGTTACAGTTGGCTTACAATTCAGCATTCAGAATATTTTCAATACATCATTTGGATATTTAGAGTGACATATAAAAATACCATCTTCGGATTGAGTTACTTCAACTCCAAGGAAATATTTCATCATTCCTAAATCATGCATCTCAAATTCTATTTTCATGGCTTTCTTGAACTCATCTACAGAAATATCTCTAGTGAATATTAAATCATCCACATATAAACAAACAATCAGTATTTTACCTTCTTGATTTACCTTTCTATACAACGTTGGTTCACTTGAACTTCTGCTAAATCCTTCACTATTCAAGTAATCATCAATTCTGTTGTACCAAACTCTGGGTGCTTGCTTCAATCCATACAACGCTTTCTTTAATATGTAGACCTTGTCTTCTTTTCCATCAACCTCATATCCTAGAGGTTGTCGCACATAAACTTCTTCTTCTAAAGATCCATTAAAAAATGCAGACATTACATCCACTTGATGTACATACCATTTATTATGAGAAGCAATAGCTAATACCATCCTTACCGTATCAAGTTTGGCTACATGTGCAAATGTCTCATTATAATCAATTCTAGGTTGTTGACTAAACCCCTGAGCTACAAGTCTTGATTAAATTATATTTTTCAACATCACCATCAACATTTAACTTAGTCTTATAAATCCATTTGACACCAATATAATTTTTTATCTTCAGGAAAATCTATAAGCTCCCAGTATCATTTCTGTCAAAACCCCAAAATTTTCACAAAATTTAAAACTTTTAAAATAGCATAATTATATGTTATCACAATCATTAAATACTGATTAGTTAATGCTATTAAATTTTGTAACTGTATGATCTTTACTTGAATGGAATGCTAGTTGAGTTTCTCTTCAGTTTTCTGATTGTTCTCTGTTTGCAACAGCAAGGGGATATGCTACGTTAGACTGGGCTTACTTAGCTGTTAAGCTAACGCACACAGTTTTCCTTTCTCTTACAGATCTACAGGTAAAGTTTTGGGATTGCTGCTAACAGATCATTCTAGAGTAAATAAATCATAAGCTGTTACCAAGTTCATTCAGTAGAGAACTATATAAATAGATCAC
>LPNX010783545.1:108121-137202 GCA_001517045.1 Pseudotsuga menziesii | reverse complement strand
ACTGTCATAATCATTTTGACTTGGCTAGAAATCATTCTTAGTTTGACAGTCCTATCTTCATGAAAAGTGGATTGATTGGGGTCTATGTCAATGTATGTTGGTTGCAAAATAGGTTGACTTTGTACAATATGATGATAGCATCCCATCAACACCACTAACATGCTTCAACCACATGCATAATAGAAAGGAAAACGTCCCATAAAAATTGTTCTTCCCTGACAATTAAAAAATGAAACAAGTTCACGAATATGTGTCTTCTATAAAAGACACATCACCCCTATTGATCCTTCATTTTGTAGCGACATGTTCTCTTTGAGTTGAAAGTCGCATGAAAATTTCATAGTATTAATGAGCTGAGAATCATATTGAACATGACTGTTGCTGGCTTGCATTTGTTACATCTACTTGGAAAAAATTGATTGTTGCAATTTTAACGATTAAAGGGTTAGCATGCATAACCTAGGGTTTAGAATCAACAAGGAAACCCTAACCCTGACTAAAGTTTAAAGGTTAGCATGCATAACCTAGGGTTTAGAATCAATCATGAAACCCTAAATCTAGAAGGGACACCCTGACACCAACCCTACCCAACCATTTCTTCTGGCCTCTTATAAAGTACATTTTTGTTTGTATATGAGCATGCCTAGGATTGTAGTCATATGTCACATATTCTTTATAGACTAATCAAATAAAATACTTCAAAGCTTAAGCATGTATTACTTCACATAAGCTAGGGTTAGAGCTTCATGAGCACTCTTTTTATAAACCATAGTGAAATAAGTAAATCGTAGCTCATCTTCATCTTACATGTGTTTTGGACTTGCCTTGTCCATATCAATAGGAATTCTACTCCATTTTATAACCTTTACTAACCCTAGGACTGTCCATCAAACTAGGCTGTAATACTACCTATTAGGTAGCCATAAGACACAACTAAACCATTCTATTCTACCCTAACCCTTGCTAAAGCCCTTGCCCTAGACTCCTACCTTTCCCTCTCTCTAAAGCAAGGCTTATTCCTTTCATTTCCACACTACTTATACCCCCATGGCTCAGCCCTATATCTTTGACTGTAATATCCATTTTGGAAACCCCTAGAACACTACTAATTCATCCTAAGAAACCCTAACTTCTTGACTACAATATCCTATTTAGGGCAGCCCTAATAGCATTCTTACCCACCTATCATAGCCTAAGGTTACTTCCTTTCCTTCCTATATTACCCACTCACTAACGCCTCACCTCAAATTTTTCCATAACCCAATTTAAAGTGGCACAAAGACACCCTAAAGGGACTGTATCTAAACAATCATTCCCAGCCATACTTAAACAAATTTGAGAGTGGTATATAAACATCTGTAACTTGGAAAAATAGTATAAAAGGCCTTGAATTTCTTACAATTCATTGTGTCATCAAAATCCAAGTGATTATACTTCTTATCATGCCTACTTGTCATCCCTATTGATCCTTCCTTTGGTAGCGACATGTTCTCTTTGGGTGTACAATCATGGTTTGAAGGGTCATTTTGGCTATCAATTTCCTTTTATTTCAGAGGATTTTCCTTAGTCATCATCTTGATGGCCTACACAAGTGCATGATGATATATCCAAAGGTTTGCACTTAGTATAGCTAACGAAATAAACACCATTAAAGTTTACTTAACAAATTCAACCAAAAATTATCTCAAATTAGCATGCATAACCAATGCTAGAATCTACCCAATCATAAAGATAATATAAGTAAAATTCAAATCTCCAAGTACACAATATTTGGACAATTGAAATAGTTCTTATATATATATGTATATATATGATATGTATGTATATATATTTGGAAACCATAAGCAACGCTAGCCCTAAACTATCTATTGTTGTCATTAAGGTGCCCACAGTATAATTGTTTTCCTCGTTAGGGTTTATAAACCCTGATCATCTTTCATCATAGAAGCACATGGCCTTTCATAGAAGTGGAGAGGGTCCACTATAGGTAATGGCATGCCAGGAGATCAACGTAGTCGACGGCTCGTCGATCTGACCTCCAGTTGCCGAGTTATGTCGAATTAAAAGTCACATGAAAATGGGGTCCACGAAACCCTGGAAACGGTGCATCGACCCTACAAAACCCTATGCCGAGTGGCCAGGGGCGGCTTTCCCATGGCGTCCATGCCAAACACACCTGCATAATCCGACGGAATCACCATCATAATCATCATCATCATAATCATCATCATCATATTCATCCTCATCACCATCATCATAGTCATCATCCTCATCATCATTGTTCCTCATCATCATCATCATCACCATCATTGTTCATCATCATCGTCATTGCCATCATCATCATCATCATCACCATCATTTCTCATCATCATCATCCTCCTCATCATCATCACCATCATTGCTCATCATCATTGTCGTCGTCGTCATCGTCGTCATCATCCTCATCATCATCATTGTCATCCTCATCATCATCATTGTCATCCTTCTCCTCATCATCATCATCATTGTTCTATCATCATCATCATGGTCATCATCATCATTCCTTTGAAAATTCTTGAAAATAAAATCAAAGCAAAGTTTCAACTAAACCTATCATCATCATTGTTCCTCATAGTCGCCATCATCAGCATCATCCTCATCATCATCATCATCATCATCACCATCGTCATCGTCATCATCATCTTCATCATCATCCTCATCCTCATCCTCATCATCATCATCATAGTCATCATCCTCATCATCATCATTGTCATCATCCTCATCATCATCATCGCCAACATTATTCATCATCATCGTCATCATCATCATCACCAACATTGTTCATCATCATCATCGTCATCATCATCCTCATCATAATCCTCATCCTCATCATCATCATCATAGTCATCCTCCTCCTCCTCCTCCTCATCACCATCATCTTCATCATCATCATCATAGTCATCATCCTCATCATCATCATTGTCATCATCATCATCAACGTTATCATCACCATCATAGTCATCATCATCCTCATCATCGTAATCATCATCATAATCATCGCCATCATAGTCATACTATTCGCGATCATCATCATCATCATTGTCGTCGTCATCGTCATCGTCATCACCATCATAGTCATCATCATCCTCATCATCATCATCATCATTCTCATCATCGCAATCATCATCATCATCGTAGTCATAGTCATAGTGATCATCCTCCTCCTCCTCCTCCTCCTCATCATCATCATCATTGTTCATCATCATAGTCATCATCATCCTCCTCATCATCATCAGCATCATCATCAACATCATCATCCTCATCATCGTAATCATCATCATCATCATCATAATCATCATCATCATAGTCATAGTCATCGTGATCATCATCCTCATCATCATCCTCATCATCATCATCATCATCATTTTCATCATCCTCCTCCTACTCATCATCATCATAGTCATCATCCTCATCATCATCATTGTCATCATCCTCCTCAGCATCATCATCATTGTTCATCATCATCATCATGGTCATCATCATCACTCCATTGAAAATGCTTGAAAATAAAATCGAAGCAAAGTTTCAACTAAACCTATCATCATCATCATCATCATCATCATCGTTCCTCATCATCATCATCGTCATCATCGTCATCACCATCGTCGTCATCATCATCATCATCATCATTAAATCATCATCATCATAGTCATAATCATCATCATCATCATCACCATCATTGTTCATCATCATCATCATCGTCATCATCATCATCGTCATCATCACCATCATTGTTCATCATTATCACCATCATCATCATCATCATAGTCATCATCCTCATCATCATCATTGTCATCATCCTCCTCATCATCCTCCTCCTCCTCGTCATCATCATTGTTCATCATCATCATTCCATTGCAAATACTTGAAAATAAAATCAAAACAAAGTTTTTACTTAACAATTGCGCACACGCGTCTTTAACGCGTGTGCACTAAGCAGTGCAATCGCGCTTCTAGTGCGTGCGTGTTGTGTTTTAAACTACGCGCATGCGTGATTTAAATTTAGAATTTTGGCGGGCACCTTTTTTCCAACCTATGTGGTGGATGACTTGGCTGCTTTGATTTTAGGTTCGGGTTTCCAAACCAAGTGGTTTGGACTGTCTTATGACATAAAACATGTTTTGTACCACTTCTCCTATTTCATGCATGAGTTTGCATATGCCACGCTTGTCCATTGCTAATGAAAATTCACACACTTGTGTAACTCTGTCTGTAGATTCTGAATATGTAATTTTTATTTAAATCTATTATCTTTTTCTATTTTTTATTTAATTTTAAATGGACTAACGTCAATCGAACCCAAAAGGTAGGCTATTTGCTTCGGCTATAACTTTTGATTGGCTCACCTATTTAGAAAACGGGAAAGAGCCCGCACAAGAAGACACAAAGACCTACATCCAAAAAAAAAATATCGTTCATTGACTATGTTAAGAGGAAGATGTGGTGGACCAACGCTCGACCTTGTCATTTTAGGGCGTCACTGACTTCTTTAATTTGAAAAAAAAAAATTATAACATAAATAAATATAGAAAAATAACGTTGCACTAGACACACCTGTTATCTACAACTCTATATAATTTTATTCATAGAATTCCACCATTTGCATACCAAACGAGTGGACCAACGCAAACATATTCATTAGTTTTTGGGGAAAAAATAACATACCAACCTTAGAAGAACCTCGGTTTTTGGGATTTATACTTAGTTTCCATAACTAAAAGTTATATATTCCGGAAGGTAATCTGATTGTCCACATTTCATATTCTTACGCCATATTTCAAAACGTTGTGTAGGTACCTCTAATATTGTTTTTTGACGTTCAGATTTTTGTTTTTCCAGAAGTCCATTGCAATGAACGCGTCATAAGTGCCCAGCATTAGATTGCACCAGCCCTAACGATTTAACTAAGCTCATTTGAATATTAATCAATTTAAGCATAACAATATAGACTACCATGAAATGAATCCCAATGTACACTTGTTACACCTTGGTTAATCTTATTAATCTGGTCAATGAATCCCAAAATGGAAGTTATAAACGCATCGAAGTAATTAATTTTAAGAATTTAATTTTTTTTTTAAACAAAATGGCAAGTGTCCCTTATTTATATATTTAATTAATACTAAATTCAAAATAAATTTAAAGCATTTATTTAACAAACAAAAGGTTCCAAAAGCATAAGAATTTTTTACTAACTCTTCCAATTAATCATTTAACTAAGCCCATTTAAATCTTAATCAATCATGCATTTAAATACATAACAACATAAACTTGGATTAATCTTTTTAATCTGTTTAGTGAAACCCAAAATATGAGATATTACTATGGGCCTAAATAGCACAACCATTAAAGTGGTAGGTGAAAGCTGAGAGATGCAACCCAACTTAAGTAGCAAAGTAGCCAGTGAACTTAGTTTTGTGTGGAAATGGCTAGCTCTTAAAAAAAATGTTAGACATTAAACTAATTACTAGATAGTTATCTAGTTATTCATTCATATATAACATAAACCTTAAACTAATTAAAATAAACATAAAACAAATACTATTTAATAAAAAAATACAAAAATTGATATGAAAAAAACAAAAAACATAAACTGATTAACTAACCTTATTTAAATCTTAATCAAGATGCATTTAAGCATAACAAAATAAGACCACCATGAAATGAATTTTGGCTATACATTTGTTACACATTTGTTAATCTTATTGATTAACTCAAAAAAAACCAAAAATATAAGATATCAACTCCTATTAACTTAATTATAAACCTCATTAATTTTTTAATAAAAATACTTTAATTTTTTTTTATATTTATAGAGTGGAATTCTTACAACCATCACTATATGGCAGAGAAATCATCCATAGACATTTACCCGCCACAAGTTTAGTGGTTAGGCTATGCTAATACATGTAAAAATTGTCTCAACAAACCAAATTAATCTTTACTTACTAAATCACTTCACATAATAGGTTCACTGCAACTTCACAAAAAGATGATATATATGATATTATGTTCAGTAGCAAAACAGTACCGGAAATGCCTAATCAGCTACTAGGGTTACCGTGGTTCCAACACAGTAATTGAAGCATCAGCGTTAGACGGAGGAATCAGAGTGTGCGATGAAGTAGAAGAAGACCCTTGACGGTGCGAAGAACCAGAATTATTGGTGCCAGCTTTGACAACAGCTACAGAATTCACAAACACAGGTGCTGTGGGATCTGGTAACATCAAAGACTGAGTTGAAAGCATGAAGTTCACTGTAGACATGGATGGACGAAGTGATGAGCTGGCTTGTGTACATAACAATCCAACGTGGATGCATCTCAACACTTGTTCATGATCGCTACAAGTTTCCATCATTACGGGATCAATCATATCCACAATATTTCCTCCTTTGTATAATCCCCATGCCTAAAGCATAATCACAACAAACAGTCAAATTGATCAGATATATACATCATATCGCCCATTATTTTATGTTGAATTATACTAAGACATGACTATACTCGTGTCCAAACAGATCACCGGACAGATTCTATTCCCATGTGACTCCAATAAATGATCTATAGATTAACCAAATAACAAGGATTGGATTGTGATTTGAAAATATAATGGAAACAAATCTTACCCATTCTAAAAGGATCTGCATTTCAAGAGATGAATTAAAGTTTATGTTCTTTCTTCCACTCATCAGTTCCAGCAGAAGAATCCCAAAGCTATAAACATCAACTTTAACAGACAAGTGCCCGTGTAAAACATACTTCGGTGCCATATACCCTCTGTAATAAAAACGATGTTATTTGATAAATATGTCTGGCAATATGTACTACACAAAATCATAAATACAAAACATGATTCATTAACAGTCAGACTCTCATAAATATGGCATTAGTGGATCTGAATTGCTTCGTATCATAAAGATGCCATTGCTTCTTAATATTAGCGATGGGATGTCTTCAACCCCTCTGCTCCGAAGTTTAATATTTGCCTTACAAAAGGATTCCTATTGTAAAGTTAGAAGCATATAATCTAGCCTATCACTAAGCGGTAGAAGCCTATTAGTAAAGAGTAAAGGGTAAAGTTAGTACTAGTTGGAAGTCTATTGACACAAACAGTAAACCGATTGGTGTATGTTATCAAATCTTACCGAGTCCCATCAACCATCGTCCTAACATACGTTTCATGTTCATGAAAAAGTCTAGCTAAGCCGAAGTCAGCTATCTTTGCATTCAAATTGTTGTCCAACAAGATGTTGCCTGCTTTAATATCTCGATGAATAATCCGGAGACGAGAATCCTCGTGCAAGTAGAGAAGACCTCGAGTTACTCCAAGTATGATGTTGAAACGCTTTTGCCAATCAAGTTGCTTATGTTTATTTGGATTTGTATAGACAATCCATTATATGAATTAATACAACCAACTGAAATATGCCCAAAATTTTAAGCAATGTTTTTTTTACCTACTTCTCCAATGACTCACCGAATAAAATTTTGTCAAGATTGTTGTTGGGCAAGTACTCATAAACCAGCAACCTTTCTGATCCCTTTGCGCAACAGCCAAGTAGCTTTACAAGATTTATGTGTTAAATTTTGGCCACCAGCTCAACTTCATTCAAAAAATCATTTTTTCCTTGCATAGCTGTCAAGGACAACTTTTTTATTGCTATTTCGGTTCCCTCTAGACTAGTTCCATGATGAAGAAGTTGAAAGACATTAATATTTGATTTCATTGTAGCTATCAATCTACACATGTAAGGGTGCTGGTAACTATAATTTAGGACTTTGCAAACTACTAGAATAGAAGCTTTGTTAGTTTATGCTACCTTGTATATAGCGCCAAATCCTCCCTCTCCAAGCTTGTTATTATCATGAAAGTTTTCTGTTGTTGCTACCAATGATTCCATTTTAAACACAGTGAAAACATTGGACAGGCTAGGAATCGTACGTAGTACCTGCTCCTCGCTTGTCTGTTGCTCACCTTCTTTGATTTGTGAGTTCGCGTCTATATCAGAAATGAGAATTCGCGTCTATATCAGAAATGGAGCAAAAAATATAATAATGTAATTCAATGAACTCTATTACAAGACAACAGGCAACAATAGTAGGAAAACAAATGCCTCAGCAATACCTCCTCCACGGCTTCCAAATATTGCATATTCCAATCTTCTTCGAGTTACAAATACGAACACAATTAAAAACAGGAGAAGCAAGCCACCAAGAACATCTGCAATCATGGCTATTCTACGTGGGTCGAGCTTATCCAGCATGTACGTTCATGTTGGATAAGTCAGCTGGCTGGCGTGGTCCCCGCATATCGCTCCCATTCTCCACCGGTCGGAATCAAAAAAACTGGCTAGTGATCGAACGTCCATCGCGTCCTATGGAGCCCTCTCCGTCTACGTTAACCTCCGTCACGGCTTGGAAGTACGTCCCGTCCTGTGGAGCCCTCTCCGTCTCCGTTAACCTCAGTCATAGGAAACTTTCCTATAATGCTTTGTCTCCTCCCATCTGCACGCCATTGTAACTTAGTTCCCTTGTTTGGTTGTTGTAAGGAACGCGAGAATCTGCTCCTTATTTATGAGTATGTGCCAAACGGGACCTTGTTTGATCACCTTCATGGAGAAAAAAGAGGAAACTTGGAAAATAGACAATGAACGAGCGCAGCCAACATGAATTATTAGCATAAGTCAAAACTTGAACTTGAAAATAGACAATCACATTTGTAAGAAAAGTCAAAAACTTGAATAGCTGTTGTAACATGTGATGAATCATTCTTTTGAAAGACTGGAGTTGTTTCGTCCCCATCGAGTGCAAACAATTCTCTTAACAACCCTATATTAATCCCTTGGTTTGTTTCTACAAGCCGCTTCGACCGTAGGTATCTCCTACTCTTACACACCACAAATTCCTCTAATCGACACCATAAAGCCCTCCAATCGACATTGAGTTTGAAATGTCCAACAAGGGCAATATTTATCACTCTTGCCATCTCTCACCTTCTCAGTACGCATGTGAAGATACCAACAAATTTTATTTTCCACTGCACATGTCCATGTCCCTGTCCCTGTAGACAATGTTAAGCACACCTTTTCGAGCACCTCTAAACTACGAAATGCCTGCATACAGCACACAAATATTCTATGCTTAACTTTCGTGGGCAACTTATCAAAGTGTGGACCAATATAAATTATATCAAATTTTTTTGGCATTTCGTCTACAGTCTCCTCAATTAATTTCCATGGGAAAAGTCTCTCGGCTGCATAGAGATCACATATGACGAGCGTGTCTGCTGAAAAAGCAGATACTCTGGATGCCACTCCTCGTCCATCAGTGAGCAGCCGATCCAAAATTGCTAAAAGATTCTCTTCTATAATCTCCTTCTCACTGTCCGACCTTGGCAATTCCTGAAAGAAAATTGTGGGTGATAAGAAAAACTGTTATCGTCTATATTTATTATAATAGTTAATAAAATGGAGGCAATAACATTTTTGGTATCATAAATATGGATCCATGATATGATCACCTGCCCTGAAATAACTTCAGAAGACCATGATCCATCGCCATCTTTTTGAATTGTTGCGCATCTCTTCACCAAGTGTTTGCTTTCCTCAATGCGCAGATGTCGTAATCCGGTCATCTTTACCACATGGTCCATCGATTTCCCTTCTAACATGAAGCAAAAGGATAAATCTAAATGTTGCAACAAGGTTAGACAATGGAAGTCGTAGCATAACACTTTAAGGGTGGTGCATCACGTAATGGACAACGCCTTCAAGTATATGAGTTGACCAAAACCTTTTGAAAGTTTCTGTAGTTTGCCACAGTGTTGGAGCCTGGAGGTCCAACACTTTTAAACTTGTTAGTTGACCAAATCGATCTGGAAGCTTTTTCAATTGGGTACACAATCCCAGTGAAATATTTTTGATACAAAGGTTACAAAACCCATCGGGTAGTTCTTTTAGATTCGAACACTTAGACACACCCCAAGGCTCGCAATTGCTTCAACTCTCTTATGCTTCCTGGAATACTTTCTAATCGAGAACCACAACTTAAATCTAATTCAACAAGGCGTCCTAACTTTCCTCAGCCAGGGGGCAGCTTCAATAGGTTTTTGCAACCTGATAAATTCATTAATTCCAAAGATGTAAGATTCTCAACACTATCTAGAAGTTCCTTTAATGCTATGCAATCTTTCATGCTGAGTTCATACAGAGAACTCAATAATCCGAAATTCATTGTCAACTCAGTCAAATTGTAACAACAATCCATTTTCAATATCTATAAAGACTTCAGATTTGAAACTGAGTCCGGCAGTTGCTCTATAAAGTTGCAATTTGAAAGAGAAAGTTCATGCAAACCAGTTAGATCACCTAACTTTGGAGGCAGACTTTTCAACTCTGTAAATTTTGTCAATCTTAATATTCGCAAATTTGTAAGTGAATGAAGATATGTAAAAGAGATTTGAAAGGCATGGGAATGCAACCTTCCATCAAAATCCATGTGTCTCAAAGTTGAAGGCATCTGCAAGCTATGTAGTTGATAAGTGGCAGCCATATGAAATCATTAAAGATAGTAAAACATTTCTGAAATAGATTCAAACCTTTCAGGAAAAGTGAAGGAGGAAATATAATCACTTGCCTTAGATAGCCTCAAGTCATTGGGTTCATAACTCAAGTATCTCAGTTGTTTTAACTCTGACACATCAAACGGAAGCTCAGTATCTACCTTCAAAAAAAACTAACTTTTCAAATGTTTCAGTGCACTTTCCCTTCAATTTTATCGAATTTTTGAGTCGAAGAACTCTCAATGAATTATGCATATCGTCGAGTCTCAATGCAGATATATCCAGTGTATCCTTATTATCACTCAGCAAGATGCGCATACCATTGTGAAATATAATTAAATCAAAATCTATTATGAAATATAATTAAACTATTACATAGTACATCTTACGGTTGGATTGGAAAGAGAGGAATTAAATGGTTAAGACATAGCAAATATAAAATGGAAGATGGTTTCTAAATTTTTTTTAATTTTTCTAGTTAAACTTTGAGTTATCTATGCCTAGCTATTAACTAGTTCAAGTCTGAATTATCCATGTCCAGCTACATGTTATCACTAACATTCTTCTTGTTAACCATTTATCATCTATCACAATATATATATATATATATCTATATAATATCACATTCTTCTAGTTATCTATCTTCAACCGTTGGTTATCACGTTATTCTAGTTATCTATCAGTTATCTTTTTTTATTATTATTATTTATTTAAAATTTTGAAAAACTGTCATGAAATCAATCTCTATCACTTATCCATTTTTTTTATTATTATTTATTTCAAATTTTGAAAAACTGTTATGAAATCAATCTCCATATTAATTCACAATGTACTTGTCTCATCTTTATGAGTAGATAAAAACACATTAACCATAGTCCACCCCAAATCTCAAATAAAAACAAACAATTAATCAAAATAAAAAATATTTACATAATCAAAATAAAAACAAATGCCATAGAAACAAACATGTATATGTTTTTTTCTTTTGAGTTCATAGATTTGATAACTTCTTTTCGAGAAACTTCCACAGGTTTCTTGCACTTGTGAATGTCCACCTCACTTCCTTTCCTTTTGATTATTTCTTTGACATCTGGAAACCAAGTTCTAAGATCACCTCGTGTACACTTGTAAGCCCATTTGCGTCTTTGGTGACGAGTGCTCTGCTATTTAAACTTTTCAGTGCTTCCTTCCCCACAATATCTTCCACTCTGTCCCAATCCCATCTTTTGAAATATGAAGAGATGTCCAGAAATGGATCTTTGCATTTATAAGTAAGAGTGTCGTAGGCAAAGGCGTATCTCACCTGGTCGAAGTCTTCATTCTCCCATCTTGCCTTATCTTGCATGTGTATTATAAACGTCCTGTTTATGAGGGGCATAACCTATGAATCGTGCTACTAATTTTAACATGAGTGGAATTCCACAACATAGTTTTATTATATTATTGAATTGACTAGCATCTATTCCTTCCGTCATATCCCTCCTTAATAAAGTCTCTGCTTCTGGATCCTCGGTGTCTAGCATAAATTTTGGTGGACATACCGACTGGAAATGCTTTCTTCACATTTACGTTATCAATGTAAATGAAGGCCTACACTTCCCTTAACACACGTTCCAGTTGTAGCTTTCCATCCTCATGCGTTCTACACTCTGGAAAAGTTTCTGTAGCTCCTATCAGTTCTCTTAATATCTGCTTTTGTAACTCTTCTATATCTTTAAAAATTGCTTTAGAAATAGCCAATGCCTTAGCCTACCTCCACTTTGATATTAACCCGCCGATATTTTACAGAGATGTTAAATCCGCCAATATTCTTCTGGATAAGACATGGGATGAAAGTTGCAGATTTTGGTCTTTCCAAGCTTGTGCCTCAACAAGTGACTCATGTTTCAACAATTCCACAGGGAACCCATGGTTATGTCGACCCAAACTATCATCAATTCTATAAACTTACAGATAAAAGTGATGTTTATAGCTTTGGTGTAGTTTTGATGCCTCCTGAGTTCGGGGAAAGTTTCCAAGCCGGCCTCCCGCGTTCCTTACAGCAGCCAAACAAAATTTGGACAAATAGCATAAGATACAATGGCGTGCAGATGAGAGGAGACAAAGGATTCTGGAAAAGTTACATTGGCGTGCAGATGAGATGAGAGGTAAAAAAGGATTCTGGGAAAGTTTCCATGCCGTGACGGAGGTTAACGGAGACGGAGAGGGCTCCACAGGACGTGACGAACGTCCAATCACTGACTTTATTTTCCGATTCCGATTCCGGCCGGTGGAGAATGGGAGCGATATGCAGGGACCACGCCAGCCAGCTGGCTTATCCAGCATGAACGTACATGCTGGATAAGCCCAGCCCAAAAAATTACAACAATCCGATTTTGTCTCTCGATCACCACCCAAAAATTCCCCACGCAGAACAATCCGATGTCGCCTCTCCATCACCAGCACAAAAAACGATGTTCTCTCTCCATCACCAGCACAACAATCCGATTTTGTCTCTCAATCACCACCCAAAAATTCCCCATGCACCACCCAAAAATTCCCCACGCAGAAGGCCGAATTGTTGTGCTGGTGATGGAGAGACAACATCGGTTTTTTGTGCTGGTGATGGAGAGGCGACATCGGATTGTTCTGCGTGGGGAATTTTTGGGTGGTGATCGAGAGACAAAATCGGATTGTTGTGCTGGTGATGGAGAGGCGACATCGGATTGTTGTGGTGGTGATGGACTAACGAAAGGATTCGATTCATATCGAGCAACACAGCATCCCGCCAGAGCCCGAGCTCCAAGCAATCCGGAATTATTTTCGAACAATTGAAGGATTTTTGTTGTGAGGCATGAATCGCATTGGTCAAGGGATATATCTTCCAAGCACTGGGCCATACCGTATATGTGCTGAAACTGGCCGGATTCTACAGTTGAACCGGACGCGAATAGATTCCTTGCAGATCCAGATATAATCTGAGATGACAAATTTGACAAAAGTTGCCGAGCAGACTTGGCATAGGCAGCAGGGTCGGAAGTAGCATGAACGGGATATATCCACATTTCTCCATCAGTATCCAGTTTTCCGGTAAAGTTATAGTTTCCGTTATAACGTAAGAAGCAAAACTTGGACCAAACTCCACTACCAACGTAGTTCCCACAATATTTCAGAACATCAAGCTTTGCTGCTTGCGAACAGTTGTTGCATTCCTCGGTGGTTGCGTTTCCTCTGCATTGGAGGAGAGCATATATTTGGTTGGGAGATTAACCATAAACACAAGTATTAAACCTGGCTTTGGATGTGTCAGCTTCAATGTCGACATGAAGACTGTTCAACGCTGTTTTCACATTGTTCACAAACTTGCTGTCATTTCTATAGGTAGTAGTGAAGTTACAGTCAGGATCCGGCCACCACTCGCTGTTGCAAATGTTCATATCAACAGAAAATAAGATAAAAACCGCAACAATATATATATCGATGAAAGAGCGTGAATGGTTTCCATGGCAGATGATCATCTGTGTCTTGGATGAAGGCAGGATTCCCATGGTGCTTGGGAAGGCTTATACCTCTGTCTGTGCTTGACCGCTTCAGAAGCTGCCCCTAGAACTATTGGCTTCCACTGCTAAAAGCACGAGTTTAAGCCACCACGCTGCAAATATGTATATTAACAAAACCGATGATCAAGACAAACAGCAATATTAATCTGTCCCGCAAGGAAAGACGATGAATGCCTTACACGGAAACCGATCATACCTGGATATGAAAAGCTCGAGCTCTCCCATGCATCAATAATGTAATGTTGTACACATGTTTGGACTTTGGCTCTGAATTTGGAGGAAAACAATGTGAAACCAACTTTTTCACGATTCAAATGATCATTTATAATCAACAAAATATAATAACTAATATACAATGCTGTACACATGTATTCAAGAGAGTAATGCTCTAAATGACGTCAACTTAAGGTCACAAGTGAATGATTAACTTGGATTCATTCACACTTGATTTAAAACTCTACGCTGCGATCGCGTTTTAGAACATTCATTCACACCTCTCTTAAAATTACTTTCTACCCGGAACTGCTGTTTGGCTGTTTAACTGGGATGATTTTTACTTTTTTAGGAATTTAAATTACAAAATTTTGTAATGTCTGTTGTAATTAAAATTTTGTAGGGTTATTTTTCTTTGAGTGTGGTCTCCTTCCAGAGAATATCTGATACTTTTTAGCTCACCACCTGTCGAGTAATGTATGGAGAAAAGACCAAATGCCTTAAAGGAAGGAACCCACAATGAGCTCAACGTGCACAACACTATTAGTACAGTGTGCTCAGGGCAGCATTGAGGTCTATTAGTACAGTAGAATGTTGCTTGATGCCCGTGCTAGTATCTCTTGTAGTGTTATTAACAATTCATAATAATAATGAAATTTATTAATTTGACCTGTCTCTCAAAAATCGAATATCTGTACTTCAATGATAAAGAAGCTCCTATTGCCACTTTAATAAAATCTTCAAAAATCGAATATCTTTACTTTAATGATAAAGAAGCTCCTATTGCCACTTCAATAAAATCCAGCTCCATTCGCATGCTAAATTGCTAATCATTTTGTAATATTCTAATCGCACAACTCCCGATACTCATCATTTTGTAATATTCTAATCGTACAACTCCCGATACTCATGAGTTCAAATATAAAGAAGCTCCTATTGCCACTTTAATAAAATCTTCAAAAATTGAATATCTTTACTTTAATGATAAAGAAGCTCCTATTGCCACTTTAATAAAATCTAGCTCCATTCGCATGCTAAATTGTTAATCATTTTGTAATATTCTAATCGCACAACTCCGGATACTCATCATTTTGTAATATTCTAATCGCATAATGCTTTTTTTTAAGTATCATGTTTCCTTTCACATTGGAAAATAAGGAGTTTGTATTTCAACTCATAGTTTCTTTATTGAGAACTATTTGTGAATATATTCATGTGAACCTTTTTTTTTAATATATGTATGTGTTTGTGACTCACAAATCAAAATATATATAAATTTGTTTTTTCGATGAATGATGTAAAAATATAGAACAAAATCCAAGACTTGATATATCAATAATGTGACATTTGAAGTTCATGTCTAATATGACAAAACATTATGTCCCATTCTAACATTCATTAAGGATTAAAAAATGATATACACCCACAAAACCCAATATATGACACATTCATAATGTAAGTTTTGACGTCCATCATTGTGACATTCATCAAGGGTTATGCCATATTCTGATGTTTATTATGGTTATGTTGCATTTTGACATTCATTATGGATTATGTTGCATTCTGTTTTTATTAAGGGTTATATTGCATTGTGACATTCATCCATGGTACATTCTTTAATGGCTTTGTTGCATTGCAACATTCATTGACGCTTACATTATGTTGGATTGCGACATTCCTCAATAGTGCATTCCTTAATGGTTTTGCTGCATTGAGACATTCATCGCAACGATCGAAACATTTATTCATGGATATTGAAATTCATCATTCCTCAATTCTTATCTCACATTATTCGCCATCATGTTCCAAGAATTTTCTTGATATATATATATATATAGTCGTTTGACAAAAGAAATGGTTTAAACTAGTAATGTAGAATGTTATGTCGCGTTGTGATATTTATCAAGGTTTACATTGCACTGTGATGTTAGAGTTCATGTTCTATCACATTACGACGTTAAACCATGGTTTGCTACAGTGCTTGGTTGGTATGTCAAAACAACCAAAGATGTGACACATTAATATTGTGATAGTGGGCGTTTAATAAGCGTTATGTCGCATTGTGACGTTTATCACGGGTTATGTTACATTAGTGACATTCATCAAGGGTTATGTCACATTGTGATATTTGTCAAGGGTTATGTCACATTGTAATGTTTATCAAGGTTTACGTTTCACTGTGACGTTATCGAGGGTTATATAACATTACGACGTTAAGCCATGGTTTCTTACAGTGAGTGTTTAATAAGCGTTATGCCGCATTGTGACGTTTATCACGGGTTAGGTTACATTAGCGACATTCGTCAAGGGTTATGTCACATTGTGATATTTGTCAAGGGTTATGTTGCATTGTGATGTTTATCAAGGTTTACGTTTCACTGTGATGTTATCGAGGGTTATATCACATTACGACGTTTAGCCATGGTTTGTTACAGTGGGCATTTAATAAGCGTTATGTCGCATTGTGACATTTATCACGGGTTATGTTACATTAGCGAAATTCATCAAGGGTTATGTCACATTGTGATATTTGTCAAGGGTTATGTCGCATTTCTTTTCATTAATCTTATTGATTAACTCAGAAAAACCCAAAATATAAGATATCAACTCCTATTAACTTAATTATAAACCTCATTAATTTTTTTATAAAAATACTTTAAACTTTTTTATATTTATATCAGAGTGGAATTGTACAACCATCACCATATGGCAGAGAAATCATCCATAGACATTTACCCGCCACAAGTTTAGTGGTTAGGCTATTCCAATACATGTAAAAATTGTCTCAACAAACCAAATTAATCTTTACTTACTAAATCAATTCACATAATAGGTTCACTGCAACTTCACAAAAAGATGATATATATGATATTATGTTCAGTAGCAAAACAGTACCGAAAATGCCTAATCAGCTACTAGGGTTACGGCGGTTCCAACACAGTGATTGAAGCATCAGCATTAGACCGAGGAAGCAGAGTGTGCGATGAAATAGAAGAAGACCCTTGATGGTGCGAAGAACCAGAATTATTGGTGCCAGCTTTGACAACAGCTACAGAATTCACAAAAAACGGAGGTGCTGTGGGATCTGGTAACATCATAGATTGAGTTGAAAGCATGAAGTTCACTGTAGACATGGATGGACGAAGTGATGAGCTAGCTTGTGTACATAACAATCCAACGTGGATGCATCTCAACGCTTGTTCCTGATCGCTGCAAGTTTCCATTATTACGGGATCAATCATATCCACAATATTTCCTCCTTTGTATAATCCCCATGCCTGAAGCATAATCACAACAAACAGTCAAATTGATCAGATATATACATAAGATCGGCCATTAGTTTATGTGAATAATCACAACAGACATATCCTCGTTTGTATAATCCCGATGCCTGCAGCATAATCACAACAGATACTCAAATTGATGAGATAAGATCGGCCATTAGTTTATGTTGAATTAAACTGAGACATGACTATACTCGTGTCCAAACAGATCACCGGACAGATTCTATTCCCATGTGACTCCGATAAATGATCTATAGATTAACCAAATAACAAGGATTGGATTGTGATTTGAAAATATAATGGAAACAAATCTTACCCATTCTAAAAGGATCTGCATTTCAAGAGATAGATTAAAGTTTATGTTCTTTCTTCCACTCATCAGTTCCAGCAGAAGAATCCCAAAGCTGTAAACATCAACTTTAACAGACAAGTGCCCGTGTAAAGCATACTCCGGTGCCATATACCCTCTGTAATAAAAACAATGTTATTTGATAAATATGTCTGGCAATCAATTAAGATATGTACTACAAAAAACCATAAATACAAAACATTATTCATTAATAGTCGGACTCTCATAAATATGGCATTAATGGATCTGAATTGCTTCGTATCATAAAGATGCCATTGCATCTTAATATTAGCGATGGGATGTTTAATGGAGCGCCCTATATGCTGGACAGACTTTCCCTCGGGAGGGGAGCCTGTCCACTGCACACCGTTGGATGAGAAATCCGACGGTGTGCAATAGACAGGCTCCCCTCCCGAGGGAAAGTCTGTCCAGTATTTAGAATTCGCCACGTTTAATATTTGACTTACAAAAGGATTCCTATTGTAAAGTTAGAAGCATATAATCTAGCCTATCACTAAGCGGTAGAAGCCTATTAGTAAAGAGTAAAGGGTAAAGTTGCTACTAGATGGAAGTTGGAAGTCTATTGACACAAAGAGTAAACGGATTGGTGTATGTTATGAAATCTTACCGAGTTCCAGCAACCATCGTCCTAACATAAGTTTCATCTTCATGATTTCCAGCAACCATTGCCCTCACATACGTTTCGTGTTCATGAAAAAGTCTAGCTAAGCCGAAGTCAGCTATCTTTGCATTCAAATTGCTGTCCAACAAGATGTTGCCTGCTTTAATATCTCGATGAATAATCCGGAGACGAGAATCCTCGTGCAAGTAGAGAAGACCTCGAGTTACTCCAAGTATGATGTTGAAACGCTTTTGCCAATCAAGTTGCTTGTGTTTATTTGGATCTGTATAGACAATCCGTTATATGAATTAATACAACCGACTGAAGTATGCCCAAAATTTTAAGCAATGTTTTTTTTACCTACTTCTCTAATGACTTACCGAATAAAATTTTGTCAAGACTGTTGTTGGGCAAGTACTCATAAACCAGCAACCTTTCTGATCCCTTTGCGCAACAGCCAAGTAACTTTACAAGATTTCTATGTTGAATTTTGGCCACCAGTTCAACTTCATTCAAAAAATCATTTTTTCTTTGCATAGCTTTCAAGGACAACTTTTTTATTGCTATTTCGGTTCCCTCTAGACTAGTTCCCTGATGAAGAAGTTGAAAGACATTAATATTTGATTTCATTGTAGCTATCAATCTACACATGTAAAGGTGCCGGTAACTATAATTTAGGACTTTGCAAACTACTAGAATAGAGGCTTTGTTAGTTTATGCTACCTTGTATACAGCGCCAAATCCTCCCTCTCCAAGCTTGTTATTATCATGAAAGTTTTCTGTTGCTGCTACCAATGTTTCCATTTTAAACACAGTGAAAACATTGGACAGGCTAGGAATCGTACGTAGTACCTGCTCCTCGCTGGTCTGTTGCTCACCTTCTTTGATTTGTGAGTTCGCGTCTATATCAGAAATGAGAATTAGCGTCTATATCAGAAATGGAGCAAAAAATATAATAATGTAATTCAATGAACTCTATTACAAGACAACAGGCAACAATGGTAGGAAAACGAATGCCTCAGCAATACCTCCTCCACGGCTTCCAAATATTGCATATTCCAATCTTCTTCGAGTTACAAATACGAACACAATTAAAAACAGGAGAAGCAAGCCACCAAGAACACCTGCAATCATGGCTATTCTGCGTGGGGAATTTTTGGGTGGTGATCGAGAGACAAAATCGGATTGTTGTGCTGGTGATGGAGAGACAACATCGGTTTTTTGTGCTGGTGATGGTGATGGAGAGGCAACATCGGATTGTTGTGGTGGTGATGGACTAACGAAAGGATTCGATTCATATCGAGCAACACAGCTTCCCGCCAGAGCCCGAGCTCCAAGCAATCCGGAATTATTTTCGAACAATTGAAGGATTTTTGTTGTGAGGCATGAATCGCATTGGTCAAGGGATATATCTTCCAAGCACTGGGCCATACCGTATATGTGCTGAAACTGGCCGGATTCTACAGTTGAACCGGACGCGAATCGATTCCTTGCAGATCCAGATATAATCTGAGATGACAAATTTGACAAAAGTTGCCGAGCAGACTGGGCATATGCAGCAGGGTCGGAAGTAGCATCAACGGGATATATCCACATTTCTCCATCAGTATCCAGTTTTCCGGTAAAGTTATAGTTTCCGTTATAACGTAAGAAGCAAAACTTGGACCAAACTCTACTACCAACGTAGTTCCCACAATATTTCAGAACATCAAGCTTTGCTGCTTGCGAACAGTTGTTGCATTCCTCGGTGGTTGCGTTTCCTCTGCATTGGAGGAGAGCATATATTTGGTTGGGAGATTGGCCATAAACACAAGTATTAAACCTGGCTTTGGATGTGTCAGCTTCAATGTCGACATGAAGACTGTTCAACGCTGTTTTCACATTGTTCACAAATTTGCTGTCATTTCTATAGGTAGTAGTGAAGTTACAGTCAGGATCCGGCCACCACTCGCTGTTGCAAATGTTTATATCAACAGAAAATAAGATAAAAACCGCAACAATATTTATAGCGATGAAAGAGCGTGAATGGTTTCCATGGCAGATGATCATCTGTGTCTTGGATGAAGGCAGGATTCCCATGGTGCTTGGGAAGGCTTATACCTCTGTCTGTGCTTGACGGCTTCAGAAGCTGCCTCTAGAACTATCGGCTTCCACTGCTAAAAGCACGAGTTTAAGCCACCACGCTGCAAATATGTATATTAACAGAACCGATGATCAAGACAAATAGCAATATTAATCTGTCCCGCAAGGAAAGACGATGAATGCCTTACACGGAAACCGATCATGCCTGGATATGAAAAGCTCGAGCTCTCCCATGCAATAATAATCTTGTACACATGTTTGGACTTTGGCTCTGAATTTGGAGGAAAACAATGTGAAACCAACTTTTTCACGATTCAAATGATCATTCATAATCAACAAAATATAATAACTAATATACAATGTTGTACACATGTATTCAAGAGAGTAATGCTATAAATGACGTCAACTTAAGGTCACAAGTGAATGATTAACTTGGATTCATTCACACTTGATTTAAAACTCTACGCTGCGATCGCGTTTTAGAACATTCATTCACACCTCTCTTAAAATTACTTTCTACCCGGAACTGCTGTTTGGATGATTTTTATTTTTTTATGAATTTAATTTACAAAATTTTGTAATGTCTGTTTTAATTAAAACTTTTTTTTATGAAGTTAATTCATAAAATTTTGTAATTTCTGTTGTAATTTCTGTTGTTTGTTGGACAATTTTAAGTGCACAAATAAAATCAAATGACATAAAAACCCCAAACATCTACACTCTGCAAGGTCTAACAATATTTTTGTAAGTTTTGAAAATTCCTTCTATAAACAAGTAAAAACCAATTTAAAAAAAAAAAAAATCGTCCCTTAGTCGAACAACGGCCAACGGCCAGAGCTATCCAACCCCTGCAGACATCCGGTTATGTATCCATGCGGTATGTCAAAGACGGGTCATGAACATGCATGGTCGATTCCTCTCTATCAACCCTACCGGCAAAGTTCCCTTTCCGTGAATCCAACACTGTTATTTGGCGTCAGTGTCCCACCAACCATTATCGATAAATGCATCACATCACCATCACGGATTCAAATTTGAATTCAAATCCAATCAATGGGCGGGCTTAATATGTAGTTGGGCTTGATTTTAAAATCAGGGATTGAAATTTGAATTTCAAATTAAGCGATGGGAAGAATGGCTTGATGTTGCATGTGTTCTATGTTTTCTATATTTATAAGATGGCTCATTTGAGGAACAGAGCTGCTAAGACCACAAGAATATATATCCAGGTGTAAAAGCTTGATCAAATTTCTTATCCGGGGAGGAAATCCCACCATGGAATGAATTTCCTCCAGTAAAAGTGTTTTCAAATTCCCCAGATTGCCAATGCCTCCAGGTATTTCTCCACTCAAACAATTGCCCCGCAATGAAAAATGCTCTAAATTTTTTCAAATTCCCTAGATTGCCAATGCCTCCAGGTATTTCTCCACTCAAACAACTGCCCCGCAATGAAAAATGCTCTAAATTTTTCAGCTTCAAATACTCACGGGGATGCTGCCGGAGAAGTAATTTCCTTCGAGGCCAAGATGCCTGAGCTTCACTAGATAGCTCAAATCTAATAGCAATGTCACTGACAAAGCGTTGTAGGAGACATCCAGAAACTCTAAATTTCTCAAATTTAATATGTTGGAGGGGAGGCTTCAAAGAGCTCGTTATGGGAAACGTCAATCCAGCGGAGGACTGGCAAATTTCCTCCGAGGTAAAGATGGCTCAAATCCAGTGACAATGCACCTGATAAAAGGTTGTTAGAAACATCCAGTACCTCTAGATTCCTCAATTTTGATTGTTAGACAGGAGGCTTCCTTTGAGCTGGTTATAGGAGATGTTGAGCGAACGGAGGACTGACAAATTTCCTCTGAGGTAAAGATGGCTCAAATCCAGTGACAAAACACCTGATAAAGAGTTTTCAACTTGTCGGAAACATCCATCAATTTTGAGATAATATAGGAGGGGAGGCTTCCATTGAGGATGTTACTGGAGACGTCGAGCAAACGAAGGGCTGGCAGATTTGTGACGTCACCTGGGAATTGACCTGAAAGTTTGCTGTTGGAGAGATGTAGATACACAACTCTGCCGAGACGGTCACATTGCACCCCAGTCCATAAGCAATGGGTGTTGTTATCCGAGGCTCTCCAACTATGTAATGCATTATTATTGCCAACCATTGCAGCTTTCATTGAAATGAGCACATTGGCATCTCGAAAGAATGATGAATTGGGCGTAGCAGACGATGGGTATAGAAACAAGGCAAAGAGGAAAACTGGCATTTGCAAGGCAAGTCTTTTGTGCCTCATATTGTAGACAATGAATCGACAATGGAAAACTCTTATTGTCACAGTGCAACGTTGTTATAGGAGAAGAGACGTCCAATAACTACAATTATTGAACAACAGTAAAAGAGCAGGCACATGGACTCTCATTTACTCTGTATGAATGTCAATGAAAAATGAGAGCAACCCACTTAATATACCACGGGAATCGGATCAAATCGGAATGTAAGAATGGCGTCCATGATGGGCGATGGCTAATTCCAGTTCATTGTTCTGTCTGTAAGTCAAGTCAAAATTACAGTAACTTTGGAATGTTGTCAAACTTTGTTGCATAGTCCGCCGAATGAATGAAAATGAATCGGAAATGAAGAATGGTATGGTCATCAACGCGGGAAGAATGGAGATGAATTGGCAATGTGTAAATTCCTTTCTTATTCGTATTATCTCTGAAGTGGGAAGGCTCATCTGTTGGAATTTTATAATAGTCTCCTGGATTTTCAAGGTTTTATAGAATATATGATGTGAAATTGAGATGTTATCATTTTGGAATTCTCTTTTCTATCGGGAATTTCCATGGTTTTATATGGTTTTATAGAAAATAATAATGTGGAAGGGGTGAGGATTTTCTACGCCTGCCTTTGAACGTTAGTGTGTTTTTCCAAGTAAACATGACGTATGCAGTGGTATGTGCCTAAGTTTCAACATGTATGAGCTATGTCTCCCATTGACATTCAAACTTGTTTACCATAAAGCCATTATATAATATTATCAACCAACAAATATATAACCGATCATCAATTAAAGAGAACATACGTGTAGCTTTACAATTTGTAATATGTGAATTTTACAAACATCATAAAGCTAATAGTGTTATTAATTGACTTTTATTTTATTAATAAAGATTATAAAAGTCATTTGTTAATTAGTTTGTTAAAGTATTTAATGAAGAGCAACTTAATTTAGATTTTTTTAATGGATATAATTATTATAAATATATTAAGGGAAAATGTTTTTCTTGATATTATGTATAAATTTTGATATTATATATAAGTTGAATCAACTCGAATAACTCTATGATTGAAAGCAAATAACTTTATGATTGAAAGCAAAGGACCTTTTCGTGCAACAACTTTTCATTAGTACAAAGTAGAGCTTTTTTACTACAAATTTTTACTTATGCCACCATGGATACCCGCAGAATAGTGTGGAAGTCCACAACATTTGTAGGCACAATCCCAACATAAGTCAATGCTTTCAATTTCCTGGGATAAAAGCCTTGTATCTAGGAGCTGAATAAAACATTATAATAGAAAATTTTCTTCAAGCAAAACTTGACAAGTAAATTTCCACCTATTTAACTAGGCCGAACTTTATACTATATAGACTTATGGAAATTAAGATCTTTTATTTATATTTAACAAGTAAAATTTTATACTAATTATTTGTAATTTAGTTAAATATATGTGAGGTGTCCTTTATACTTCTCAATCCCTTGTATCAAGGAGCTGAATAAAACATGATAGTAGAAAATTTTCTTCAAACAAAATTTAACAAGTAAATTTCCACCTACTTAACTAGGCTGAAATTTATAGTATATAGACTTATGGAAATTAAGATATTTTTATATTTAACAAGTAAAATTTTATACTAATTATTTCTAATTTAGTTAAATATATGTGAAGTGTCCTTTATACTTCATCAATCCCTTGTATCAAGGAGCTGAATAAAAAATGATAATAGAAAATTTTCTTCAAACAAAACTTAACAAGTAAATTTCCACCTACTTAACTAGGCTTAAATTTATAGAATATAGACTTATGGAAATTAAGATCTCTTATTTATATTTAACAAGTAAAATTCTATACTAATTATTTGTAATTTAGTTAAATATATGTGAGGTGTCTTTTATACTTCCTCAATTCCCAATAACAAGAGAATTTAATAAATTTATTTAGGGGCTCAACATGTCACTTGTAACACGTTCATACATAGTGTGGATACTATAATATACACTAGTGTATATACTGCAATGTAACTAGGTATATACACTAGTGTATACACCACTGGATGCACTATCGTATTGTAACTAGTATATACATAAGTGTATATACTACAATATACACTAGTATATGCACAAGTGTATATACTATATATACACTACTGTATATTCTAGTATATATACAATAGTGTATATTCTAGTATATACAATAGTGTCCTTGATTGAAACTCCAAAGATGATGGAATAATGTCCTTAAACATTATATACAGTATATACATGTTTTGTCTTCTTGCTTTTTGCATTGTATATAATACTTGAACAGTGTTTCACCCAATGTATTGGATAACTTGCTTGATAATTTTTATTTTGAAACTTTGTCAGTGATGTTTTTCACAATGTTTATCTCTATATGCATCGACATTACAGAATTTTGCTTTTATACCAGACAACTAATGACATGTACAAATCAGATAGAATTTTGCAGTCTTTACTTATTGAAGTCTCTTCATGTCAATGCCTTTACTTATTATAGGGGCATTTCTTTTTTGTGATTTCATTCTATGTTGTTTTTTTTCTCAAATAATGCATTAACATTATTGATATATAGAGAAACTTGCTTCTACTCTTTATGCTATGGATTTTCAATGCAGAGTCTCTTGATATCTGTGAGATTTTTTTATGCACATAGTTGATATGCCATCATGCTTTTTGAATGATAGCATAATTTGCTTTTGCACTTTTTGAATGATATGTCATCATGTTTTTTGAATGGTAGAAGCTAAGATTCTCTCCTCCCTTCATGAATAAGTGAAGAAGGTGTTGGTCCAAAGAACTGCAATAATACATACTAAATCTCTTAACTCACTTACTCACTTTAATTGTTAATATGGGGATTATACCTGAAAATTGCATAATGCCCAACTTTGATAGTGCACCGATGATAAAAATTACAATGCAAGACATTGCTTAATAGTCCTTAGGAGCTAATGTGAAGGGTTACAACCCTTTTATAAAATGTTTAGTATTATTTATTATTTATTAAGTATATTTGTTTATTAATTATTTAGGTATTATTTATGTATGTAACATTGCCACCCTCTTCAAGGGAAGATTTTGTCCTCAAAGTTGATTTTGTTGATGTCAACTTTATTTTTGATTGGCGATGAAGCGATGACTTTAGGTGTAGTCTAGATTGGATCCTTTCTCTTGATGTGCATTTGACCGTGTACTGTAATCTTGTTGCTTGACTGATAAGTTTCTCAAACCATTTAACCTAAAAGTACTTCCTTTCCATATCGTCTTTTGGATTCCATTAATGAGCAACTGTGGATGTTCATTACCACCACATTTCTCAATGATAAACAACAATTCTTCATGTGCTTTTTATCCAAAAGTGAATCCAACTATATTATTTCCACCTTTTGCATTGGTCGCGGATCCAACATTAGATGTCATAATAATGGAGTTATGTTTAAAAGAAAGGCTTCAATCTTGGCAATCAAAGTGATGGCCTTTCTTGAGTGCTTGGAGTTTGAAAATATCAAGGTGATTTTTCTTAATTTCATCAAGCAATATTACTGTAAATGGATTCCATTTACAACATCAAAGAGTGTGCACTTTAATTCTAACACTTTCAAATATATGTGGTGGTTGTCACATAAAATACGTACATCTAAATCGACCTCAAACTGATAAATATCTCTAGGTCTTGTATTGGTTTTCTCTAAATCCTTTCCTTCATGGCTTCTTTATTGGATGAAATTTTAACAATCTTCATCCTCAAATTGCACATGAATGGGACGAAAGCTTCAATTCTGGAGCAATATAAGTGTTGTTCATATGTAGTAAGTTGCTTAACTAGACTTCCTGACCAAGTGGATGCAATAAATGTTATGTCCTATGGCTTAGCAAAAATGGAATCTCTATCATATTTATCATATTTACTACCAACTCTGAAGCACGCGCGCATATACAGAAGGGCTTCTGTATATGCATGCACATTTACGGAAGCACTTCCACATATGCACGTGCATATACAAAATCCCTTCCATATATGCGCATGCATTTATGGAAACACTTATGTATATGTGCAGGCATTATGGAAGCGCTTTCGTATATGCACACGCATATATAGAATCCCTTATGTATATGCATGCACATATACAAAAACGTTTATGTGTATGCACATGCATTTATAGAATCACTCCCGTATATGTGCACGCACATCCAGAAGCCCCTGTGTATATGTGCGCGCATATACAAAATCACCTCTTGTCACGTCCCCATACCCCAATATCATGCAGAATTAAAAATTTCATTGAGAACCTTTACTATTCATCGAAACACAGGGCATGGCTACAAACCACTTCTTGACATTTCCAACACTGTCACGCTCCTTCCCATATTCTATTGGTCAGCCCGACAATTTGCAAGAAAATATCTTAGAAAAGATCGGACGGAGGAGAGAAAATACGACAAAAATCAACGATCACAAACGGTCTCGCATCTAGAATTGAAGCAACGACTAAGAATCCACCCGCAAAAATCAACGGCGCGGAAAGCCCGAATTCTGGGATCGAAAATTTATGAAAATTACAATATCACTTCCCGCATCCCCCATTAGAAATAGATAAACGACGGAGGATCATCTTGCAAGAATCGTCGGCGTGGAAAACTTGAGTTGCAGGATTGAGAATTGTGGAAATCACAGCACCGTGATCCCGCATCCTGCATCCCACATCGAAAAGGACCGTTGTGAAACGAAAAACTATGGAAAACCGTAATTCTCAAAAAGACATCCCGCATCCTGCAAGTTGCACAAAGGGACAAAAAAGGAAAATTGCGAAAACCAAGATCTAGGAACCGGCATTCCGCATCCCGCAGATTGTGGAAAGGAAGATTTCTAGCAGGAAACTCAATTTTTTAACTGGAGTCTTGGATCGGTTTGATCATTCATTCCATCACCAATCTAGCCAACCTAACCCTGCAACTTAGTTTAAAATGCATTGAAGCAAAACATACATAGATGCCTATAATTGTTGTTATTCAAAGGAACAGTGCATCAATTCAACACAACAACATGTTCATCACATTCCATCAAGCAATTACAATGCAAGATATACAATTGCAGAGATAAACATAGACAAGAACACTTATCTTGAGAAGAACTTGTCCCACAACCAGCTATGTTGTCACAATGGTCCACCCAACCATAGGCCAATGCGCTCATCAATCTCTTAGCAAAACTGCCACCCCTGAGTTGGGCATGATTTCCTCAAGGAATAAGGGAACACTAGCAGACTCATACATAGCCAAGGGTGCAACAAAACTCATCCAAGCCAACAGAGTTGGGTTTATTAGGCTACAAGGGAAAAACAAAATAACAGATGGGTTTCATGGGCCACTCAGTCAAGCCATCTCACAGTTGGGTTTCACAGACTGGTCATAGTAAAGCCAACATTCACCTTAAGGACTAGTCAAGCCAACATATGGGTTTATCAAACTGTACATAGTCAAGCCATCACACTGTTGGGTTTATCAGGCTACCTAGCCAAGCCAACATTCACATTTGGGTTTATCAGACTATCCAGCAAAATGTTACTCATAAGGTAAAACACATCAAGACACATCCAAGCCAATAGATGGGTTTATCAGGCTACCAGCCAAGCCATATTTCCAGTTGGGTTTATCAAGCTACCATCCAAGCCATCGTTCCAGTTGGGTTTATCAGGATACTAAGGAAATGGGCAGGAAGAACTGATAAGCTAGTGAGCTCATCTGCAGAGCTAAGAACACCTTCACAATACCTATCTGGCCTGGATTCCCTGCTGCCTACACACCCAACACAAGGAAGTGTCCCCTTCTCTTCTCCATAGTCCCTTCCAGTGCTCTTCAGGATGTGCATAACAGGTTCACCAACCACTCTTATCTTATTGTGAGATTCCACACTAGGTTTATCAAGCACATTCTACGTCTCTTGCATATAAGAAAGTCCCCACCACCACCCTCACTGCGTTGAGTTTGTCAATCTTATTTTTATAATGTAGATCTATCAGGAGACAATGCGAGTAGATCTCTCAGGAGACAACATGAGCAATGCAATTTAGATAGAACTCTAAGAG
>LPNX010783545.1:56278-107850 GCA_001517045.1 Pseudotsuga menziesii | reverse complement strand
TCTCTCTCTCTCTCTCTCTCTCTCTCTCTCTCTCTTCCACACACACACACACACATCCCCCTAACACCTATTTCTTAATCGTAACACCTAACACCTCTCTCTCTCCACTCTCTCTCTGTATATGCGCATTTATGGAAGGAAAAATGAGCATATATGGAAGCTCGCTTCCATAAATGTGCATCTTTCCTTATGTATATGTGCATTTATGAAAGGCAAAAATGTGCATATACGGAAGCCCTCTTGCGTATATGCACATTTTTCCTTCTGTATATGCGCATTTACGAAAGCCAAAATGCACATATACAGAAGCGAGCTTCCGTAAATGCATATTTTTCCTTCTGTATATGCGCATTTATGGAAGGCAGAAATGCACATTCATGGAATCTCTCTTCCGTATATGCAAATTTTTCCTTCCATAAATGCGCATATACGAAAGAGAGCTTTTGTATATGTGCATTTACAAGAGGAAAAGCGCGCATTTACGGAAGGAAGAAATGCACATTTACGGAAGCGAACTTCCATAAATGCGCATCTTTCCTTCTGTATATGTGCATTTACAAAAGGCAGAAATGCGCATATACGAAAGGTAGAAATGTGCATATTCGAAAGCTCTCTTCTGTAAAGCTCTCTTACGGAAGGAAAAATGCGCATTTACGGAACCTCGCTTCCGTATATGCGTATTTTGGCTTCCATAAATGCGCATTTTTCCTTTCGTAAAATGCGCATATACGAAAGAGAGCTTTCGTATATGCGCATTTATACCTTCCGTATATGCGCATTTATGGAAGCTCTCTTCTGCATATGCACATATATGGAAGGAATAAATGTGCATATACAGAATCTTGCTTTTGTATATGCACATTTTTCCTTCTATATATGTGCATTTACGGAATGCAAAATGCACATATACAGAAGCTCGCTTCCGTAAATGCGCATCTTGCCTTATGTATATGCACATTTATGAAAGGCAAAAATGTGCATATACAGAAGGAAGAAATGCACATATATGAAAGCTCTCTTCCGTATATGCGCATTTTGCCTTCCGTATATGCGCATTTATGGAAGCCAAAATGCATTAGAGGAAATTTCAACTCAAAATGGGCCTCCTAAAAAAAATTAATAAAATAATAGTTAAAATAATAAAATAATATTTATTAATTTTGGAGTAAGAAAAGAAAAAAACTACTTTTTTGTTTGTGTTTTCGACATATCTCCCTGTGTTTTTACTCAAATTTTGATCGGGAGAGCTCGTTGGATGTAGAATTAAATTTCGCATCCAACGAGTACCCACTCGGCATACTTTTGATGGACCCCGATACCCCAAAAACAAGAAATACCTGAAAAAACGTTCATCATCACGTTTTTTCATCAAATTTTTTGCTTTAGATTTTGTAGGACCTTGATATGAACTATATAATTGTAGTATTAACACGAGTGCATATTATATAGATTTCTATAGAACCTGAGAAACAAAATTTCCAAGAATTGCAAGAAGCAATGACAATGTTTATTGGATTGAATGTGGAAGATGAATGTTCATCTTGTAATATGGAAGGCACTAGTAATGTATCCCACAATCATATGATTGAAATAAGTATTTCAGCATGTGTTTTTATTTATTTATTTTATAATATTGATCATGTTAAACTCACATACACATGCATGAAATTATATACACATGCATGAAATTATATAGGATTTTATGGAGCAATTCAAACAAGGTTCAATTACACCTAATACTATAGATCATGATATTAAGGAGACAATGGCATGTGAGATTAATCAAAATAGTTTTGTAAGTATATTACTTATCCTTTGTATGTTTTTATTTCTCATGTATAAAAATGTATACCTATTCTCCTTTGTGCCTCTTTATTTTATTAAAATTTAATAAAGTCATATATTTCATGTGTCATATAGAGCTTTATAGAAGAGTGTTTTCAAAGTGATTTGTCATTCGAGGACACACCTCATATGCACATCACTCCTAATTCAATAGTGAGTAATTTTTTTATATGTATTTTGTGATTTTATATTCAAATTATGAAGTGTTAATATAAGTATATTCCTTAATGGTTGAACTTTATTATGTATTCACCAACATTTTTTTTGGTCTTGCATAGGTAAATGCATAAACTTGGGCTCCACAAGAAAAAGCCATAAAACACACAAAGCTTACACCAAAAAACCTAAGCCAAGTCGGATTTAGAAACAAATTGCTTGGTTGAGCCATACACAATCCAACTATATTGCTATAAGAAATCATATTAGAATAGAATCTATTCATGGAAACAATCAATGTAAAAAATAACATAACAATGTTAACTAAGGTTTTTATTGGATCTTTAACTTGTATTTTTTCTACAGTCAACTTTTAAATTTCAAAACTATTCTTTTATAACTAATTAATCTCTTTCTTAACAATTTTTCTTTATTATCATTATTTGTCTATATGTGAACCAATTTATTTTGCATCATTCAAAATGTGAAATTATTTGAACATATTATTTTTATTTATAATTATTTATCATAGATAAAATTGTAAAACTCATGTTTAAATTCATATAAATTTTGCATTCTTTTTTATATCTAGTATACATATTTATACAAAAATTAATAAAGATAAGTAAAAGACAAATATGTTGTTTTTTTTTTTCCGATAGTAACAGATAGGTTTTATATTAATAAAACAGTGGCAGAGCCACCCAAGAGTTTACATCTCCAAAAACTACAAAGATCCATACAGTATTCAAACTTTAAAAACAGATGCCTGTGCCTAAGCAAAACCAGGACTTTTACGTTTTAACCAAAAGATCAAGTAAAAAGGACAAAGACTAGACTGAACTAACGCTGTTTGCCCAAAGCTCCAGCAGGTGATTTGGCCGCATTTTGATTCATAGTGTGGCCTGAAGTTCCAGCATCTCGCAGTTTTACCATCATACCTTCCATCCTTTGCAGCCTGGATTCCCAATTCCCCAGCGAAATCGCAACCTTCTCTTCCAACTTTCACAAAGAATCCATGAGGTCCGAACGAAGACGGCCCATGTCGTCCTCTATTTGATCAAGGCGACGCCCCCCATCTTGTCTATTTGCTGAAGAAAATGACTATGAGGCCTCACCCTGCGTCTCAGAACCTTTATCTCTGCATCCAATTCCACCAATGGGTCTGGAGAAGAGGATGCGGAACCTTCAGAATTCGCCATACCATCCAGGATTAGCAGACAGAAAGCACAAGGGAACAATGATCTTCACCACCCGAAAGAGAGAGCTGCCACCTTCAGAGCATCAAGGGCTTTGATTCCAGAAATGGGACGAGGAAGATAACAACGGACAATCCAAATATCAATCACATGGCATGATGGAAGCATCATTACCCAGAGAGTGGAGCGTGCCAAAGACCCCTGTGTCAGATTTTGAGGAGCGCCATTTGCCTGGCCCGTACTATGCAAATCATAACAGAGCATTGTTCCAACAAATCGATTAACTTGGCCACCTCGAAAGCTCATTATATACCGGATAGCCATGGGATAATCCACTCGTCCAACTGAGATACCATAATTGCAGAGTAAAACCTCACGCAAGCCCATTAAATTTTGATGGGTCTTTCGCCATAACTCCATCTGCTCCATAGTACGGTGGAAAAGACCATCCCTCATCAGCGTTTGCAGTGAAGGCATCATCTTAGGGTGAGCAAGACAAACGGGTGAAGGAGAGACGATGATCATGAGTGAGGACACGTTTATCGAGCCATGGTAAGCTATGCCCCTTACGAGGAGTGCCACCACCCGGTCGCAAGGATACATGACACTTGGACCTGGGCCCTTTCTCTGCTTTAGCAGACCACCCGTCCTCAAGACCAAGCCCGTGGGATTAGGGGATATGATATAAACTAAGCACGTCATTAAGTTTAAGGACCCCTTTGCCCAAGGGGATTGCATCATTTGCAGCTTTGTTCGCTTGTCCATTATCCAGTCGCAAAACATGATAGAAATCGATAGATTGAAATAGAGGGATGAGCATAGAAATTCTTCGAAGAACTTGACGAAGGTGATAAGAGGAGGGGAATGATTTGGAGATGATCAAGTGGATGATCAGCTTGGAATCCCCCACTACCGAAAGAACCTGTATACCATGGAGAAGAGCTTGATTTAGGCCCTTCCATAGAGCCAATGCTTCCGCCATGTTATTGAATTCAATTCCCAGATTCCAAGAGTAAGTGAAGTTCAGGTTTCCCTCGAGACCATAGAGCGCCCCTCCCCCTCCTGCCTCCCCAAAAGACAAATATGTTGTTACTTTCTTTTTTTTGCTTATTTATATTATATAATGTTGTTATTTTATTTATTTTTGCCTAATTTTTTTATTTATATTTTATAAACTTCATAAATTGGATAAATTTTCTTATTTATATTTTATAAACTTCATAAATTGGATAGTCTAGAATAGGGTATTTATAACTTGGTAAGTTGTACGTGTTAAAAGAGGCATTTACAGCTTGATATAATTAGTTATAAAATGAAATCTTTAAAATTGAGAAGAAATTAAATTTGAAATATTTTGTATCTATTTTGTTATAAGCTTTTTTTATGTAGCCATTTATTTATAATAAATGTTCACATATTAATATATTAAAAGTATTATTTGTAATATTGCCATGAAGAATTATTAATATTATATTATACAAGTAAATGTTATTTTTAATAAAAAAATATCTGTTTAATAATCAATTTATTAAGTCTAAATATATTAATGTATCATAATTTTAAACTTGAATTAATTTGATTGGTACTAATTTTTCTTTACAAACATTAAAACTACATGCATTTAATTTCTTTCATCTTTATTTCTAATCTTAAAGTTATTATTAATTATTAAGAAGAAAATATTTAATTTTGGGTTTCCTCTTGATGATTTTTGTTTTTTGTTTTTTTGGATTTCATTCATGAATGAGTTAATAAACACATATACTCAATATTTTTAGTTAGTTTATTTGTTTCCAATTTGATTCACTTGTTTTTCCAAATTCAAGGTATCTTAAACATATTAGAATGTAAATATAAAATTTTAAAAACAAACTTAATAATATATTCTAAATTTGCAATACTTAAAAAAGAAATGCAACTTCCAACAAAATTCTAGAAATAGCTATATGATTTCATCTTAAACATCATATCGATAATAATGTGTTCGATTTGAAATTTTCATTTCTTGAAAGATTTTATTCATGTGAAGAGCCACATCACAAAATAATAAGCCAATAAATTTATATGGTAAAATATGATCTTAACTTTAGCATCATAGAAAATTTAAAAGTAAATGAAAAAATAATCAATAATTCTTTTCAAAATTCACTTTTTGTATTTCATAAGACCATACAAAATTCAATTCAATTTTGAATTGTGTCTCCATAGAAGTATGAACACAAATGGACTTGAGGAATCCTAACTAAATAATGTTTTATCTACATTATCTATATCTTATGGTCTGGTCATTGGATTCCGTGATTTTTGGGTTAATTTATTGAGGAGAAATTTTAATCACAAAGACAAAGACATGTCATTATTAGCAAAATAAATGTTTTCATTGATTAACTAGTTGTGTTAATTATATAATATCTAAAATTCAACTTAAAAATGATTATGTTATTTGAATTTTAGTAAGTTTGTAATTAAAACAAATTTACAAGTGAGTTTTAATAAGTTTGCAATGTTTTCGGGGAGGTGAGCCAACTGTTTGGACCCTGCTCATCATTCGTATGCTAAAAGGAATCAACAACACTTGTGTTACTTCAATTCCCACTTCTTCCTGATCCTGAAACTATATATACTATATATACACTACTGTAGATTCTAGTATATATACTATATACTAGTGTATATACTTTATACTATATATACACAATGCACAAGTGTATATACTATATATACACTACTGTATATTCTAGTATATATACAATAGTGTCCTTGATTGAAACTCCAAACATGATGGAATAATGTCCTTAAACATTATACAAAGTATATACATGTTTTGTCTTCTTGCTTTTTGCATTGTATATAATACTTGAAGAGTGTTTCACCCAATGTATTGGATAGCTTGCTCGATAATTTTTATTTTGAAACTTTGTCAGTGATGTTTTTCACAATGTTTATCTCTATATGCACCGACATTACAGAATTTTGCTTCTATACCAGACAACTAATGACATGTACAAATCGGATAGAATTTTGCAGTCTTTACTTATTGAAGTCTCTTCATGTCAATGCCTTTACTTATTATAGGGGCATTTGTTTTTTGTGATTTCATTCTATGTTGTTTTTTTTTCTCAAATAGTGCATTAACATTATTGATTAATAGAGAAACTTGCTTCTACTCTTTTATGCTATGGATTTTCAATGCACGGTGTCTTGATATCTGTGAGATTTTTTATGCACATAGTTGATATGCCATCATGCTTTTTGAATGATAACATAATTTGCTTTTTCACTTTTTGAATGATATGTCATCATGTTTTTTGAATGGTAGAAGCTAAGCTTCTCTCCTCCCTTCATGAATAAGTGAAGAAGGTGTTGGTCCAAAGAACTGCAATGATACATACTAAATCTCTTAACTCACTTACTCACTTTAATTGTTAATATGGGGATTATACTTGAAAATTTCATAATGCCCAACTTTGATAGTTCACTGATGATAAAAATTACAATGCAAGACCTTGCTTAATAGTCCTTGGAAGCTAATGTGAAGGGTTACAACCCTTTTATAAAATGTTTAGTATTATTTATTAAGTATATTTGTTTATTAATTATTTAGGTATTATTTATGTATGTAACATTGCCACTCTCTTCAAGGGAAGCTTTTGTCCTCAAAGTTGATTTTGTTGATGTCAACTTTATTCTTGATTGGAGATGAAGCGATGACTTGAGGTGTAGTCTAGATTGGATCCTTTCTCTTGATGTGCATTTGACCGTGTGTTGTAATCTTGTATGCTTGACTGATAAGTTTCTCAAACCATTTAACCTGTAAGTAGTTCCTTTCCATATCGTCTTTTGGATTCCATTAATGAGAAACTGTGGACATTCATTACCACCACATTTCTCAATGATAAACAACAATTCTTCATATGATTTTTCTCCAAAAGTGAATCCAACTATATTACTTCCACCTTTTGCATTTTTGGATCCAACATTGGATGTCATAATAATGGAGGTGTTTTTAAAAGAAACGCTTCAATCTTGGCAATCAAAGTGATGGCCATTCTTGAGTGCTTGGAGTTTGAAAATATCAAGGTGATTTTTCTTAATTTCATCAAGCAATATTACTGTAAATGGATTCCATTCACAACCTCAGAGAGTGTGCACTTTAATTCTAACACTTTCAAATATATGTGGTGGTTGTCACATAAAATACGTACATCTAAATCGACCTCAAACTGATAAATATCTCTAGGTCTTGTATTGGTTTTCTCTAAATCGTTTCCTTCATGGATTCTTTATTGGATGAAATTTTAACAATCTTCATCCTCAAATTGCACATGAATGGGATAAAAGCTTCAATTCTGGAGAAATATAAGTGTTGTTCATATGTAGTAAGTTGCTTTACTAGAATTCCTGACCAAGTGGATGCAATAAATGTTATGTCCTATGGCTTAGCAAAAATGGGATCTCTATCATATTTATCATATTTACTACCAACTCTGAAGCGCGCACGCATATACAGAAGGGCTTCTGTATATGCATGCACATTTACGGAAGCACTTCCGCATATGCACGTGCATATACCAAATCCCTTCCATATATGTGCATGCATTTATGGAAACACTTATGTATATGTGTAGGCATTATGGAAGCGCTTCCGTATATGCACACGCATATATAGAATCCCTTATGTATATGCGTGCACATATACAGAAACGCTTATGTGTATGCGCATGCATTTATAGAAGCACTCCCGTATATGTGCACGCATATCCAAAAGCCCCTGTGTATATGTGCGCACATATACAAAATCACCTCTTGTCATGTCCCCATACCCCAATATCATGCATAATTAAAAATTTCATCGAGAACCTTTACTATTCATCGAAACACAGGGCATGGTTGCGAACCACTTCTTGACATTTCCAACATTGTCACGCTCCTTCCCATATTCCATTGGTTAGCCCAACAATCTGTAAGGAAATATCTTAGAAGAGATCGGACGGAGGAGAGAAAATATGACAAAAATCAACGATCACAAACGGTCTCGCATCTAGAATTGAAGCAACGACTAAGAATCCACCCACAAAAATCAACGATGCGGAAATCCCGAATTATGGGATCAAAAATTTACAAAATTACAATATCACTTCCCACATCCCGCATCAGAAATAGATAAACAACGGAGGATCATCTCGCAAGAATCGACGGCACGGAAAACTTGAGTTGCAGGATTGGGAATTGTGGAAATCATGGAAGTATTTACCTGAGACCATGGAAGTAAACTTTAAATATAAATGACAGAAACATAAATCTCGATATATAATCCCAAAATAAATTCATGCAGTCAGTAGTCAGCCTCTGCAACTTTGGCACAGGCAATTTGCCAAAGATGTTAATACAAAAAAAAAGATTACTAGTCAAGTCTCAGTTATATTGCTTAGATGTCACAATCAACTCTTACTTATATTGACCATAGGTTATGCACCTCAACTCATTTGCATGCTCCTCATTGCTCCTCAATGCTCATTACTAATGTAAATTCCAGATAAGGAATAGAGATTGTAATTGTCTTCTCAGATTCAGTAAGGGAACCAAGACCTTTAAGTAGATCCCTTTTCACAACCTTAGCATGAGAGTTAAGAATATTTTCTTCATCTTGTGTCTTAGTACCATCCATATTTTCTTCACCCAGGATTTTCCTTCTGTGGGCTGAACCATTATTGGACTAATCCTTACTTCCCTGCTTTCTCTTGGAAGATCTTTTGGTTGGATGACTACTTCCATCTTTCAATGTCTCCCACTGCCTGTCTACGTTACTCTCTCCTGAGAATTCAGAAGCCTGAGCTTCACTTAAATCTTTGTTGGTTTTATTAGATTTTTTCACTGATTTTGAAGGAGTACTCTCCACATTTCTAGCAGAGAGCAGTGGGCACTATGGATTTGATTCTTCAATTCCCACATTCTGATGAGTTCAAAATAAAATTGTCAGAATCATGCTTGAATTTGCATCCTCCTTTACCAAATATCACTAGAGAAGCATGTTAAGACTCAAAACCAATTTGACAAATAATTCAAGAAACGTGAGAAATATTTTCTGATGTTAGAGGTAAGCATTTCATTTATGTTTATAACAATGTATAGGTCATGATATATGAAATCTGATAACTATAGATGATAGATATGAAACTTTAATAAAAATACGGTAACTTCCCCGGTTACTACTAGTAATTAGATAATACTTTATACTAATTACTAAAACAATTTACAGATGCTTTTTTCCTTCCATTTGCAAACAAGCATAGTATAGTAATTAGTATTTCTAACTAAGTTTCCAAGGGCAGATAAAAATTTTCTGATTATTCAGCTTTAAGAGATTGATAGATTGATATATTTAGGGGCCAATTTCATCATGCATAGACCTAATTCTAAAATATAAGAAGAAGAAAGAATTCAAACAAGACACTAAAAAACCATTACTCAATTGAAAAACAGTACCAGGGGTTATAAAAGATTAAAATCATATGAATATTTATTTCAGGTTGGGTATTGAATAGTCCTTTTCAATACTCATGCTTGAAGGGAACCAAGGTAGAGGAACATGCTGCAAAATAGGGGAAATTTGTGTGAGATTGATGAAAATCACTTATCAATGACCTATAGGAGCCAAAAGTAATTCCCAACCAACATCTTGTTCTAGGGATGCAAAGGAAGCCTCATAAGGTAACTACACAAAAAAACTCAAACTTGGGAGCAATCCAAGTTAATATATGTGACTTTAACACATTTCTAAATTACAATATAAATTTATCATAAACATAACTCTCTTATTAAAAACCATAATGGGAGATTCTAACATGTTCTTTCAAGATACTAGACAACCCATAGATAAGACTTTAGTGTAGAATTTAAATTCAAGACTAGCTTGGAAAAACAATAATGATCCTGCACTAGACATGTGATTTTTCTCCCACTCTAACAAACAACAAACCAAATCCATATAAGGTAAGATGATCACCATGTCTAAGGACATAATCCGTAAATTAGTTTTATTCCGCTTTCTATCGAAGCTTTGCAAAAGAGTCCAAAGCATTTTAGTGAAAAAAATACTTAATATTAGAACAATTGAAAATATTTATTGTTGTAGACCATGAGTTTCTACATTAAATAGAAACTTAACATTGAAACACATGGAAACAATACAATACCTGATGGTACCAGGAAAATAGAGGAATAATGACTACTTCATGAATATTTTTTTGTTTAGTAGCTACTCCAAGGTCACTGCATGCTTACATCAATGCATCCAACTTCTCCACTGAGTCAACTTGAAATGTGAAAAAATATATTCTTAGGAATATATATTTTCAAATTAACATTAAGAGAAATAAAAGCAACAGAAAACAATGATGATGCCCCAAATCATTGCAATTTGACTCATTTTCTAAAAATCTATTGTGTGCTGATATTAGAACTTAATAAGTTTCTCACAAGTTTGAGCATAAGAAGAAGCATTTTGAGGTAAATGTAATGTGAATAATAATCAAAAGGACCTGTCCCATAATGTATAAGTTCTAGGCATGACTTATTAGCATTTTGGGCACATTCCAAGTAAATTTGTGCAATCTTAGCAAGTAAACATCCATAAGCCATTATTTGGTTCCTGCATATGGGTAGGATTACCCTCCTCACAATCAATGTGAAGTAGATCTGGTCATAGTATGAGTAATGATGAGAATGCAATAAGCAATTCTAGGAACTTTTCAATGTTAAAGGAGGACAAAAGAGAATTATGTTCAAAATAACAACCCCAAATCATGAATTCTAGGCACATATTGGAATGCAACAATGGTCCTTTTCAAGTTCTTAGCATAGTTTTGTTGAAATTTGACATGTGTATGATAATTATAAAAATTGTAGACTATAATAGAGATAGTACTGGAGATGTTAACAACAGTAGAACATATGCAACAGTAAAACAATCATTCACACAATTGAGCACACGATTTTTCATGGGGAAACCTTTTAAGGGAAAAAACCCCTTAAAAGGAGTAAGGACAATTAAAAATGATGTCATAGACTCTAAGTTGCTAACCATATGAGAAAATAGTGTACATTGCCCAAGTATCAGACAAACATTAGACATCGACAGTAACTCTACGAGACTTCAATATGTTAATTAGAGATTGACATGAAGCATGCCAACTATGATTGCATTATAGATGTGTTCATATCAGAACAATGGTGAATCTCTAAACACGCATTGCCACCTGATATTTCTTGTGGCATTTTTCTGCGTTGGAACTCAGGAGCTTTACATAGAAGGTGGACCCTATCTTGTGAATGGAAAACTATGGTGGATGTTATGAAGCTCCATTCCATATCAAGGTACAGTGTACCCAGTGTTAAATCTGATGTCTGTATGTAAACTGATTGGAATCAATGAAGTTTGAACAATAAAAAATTATGTGATGGACTAAGTTGCTGACCAAGTGAGAAAACAGTAAACGTTGAAAAGTATCAGACAAACAATAGTAGTGTGTTTCTGCCTCAGAAAAGCTCCTTGCCTATGCTTCTAAGCTGTGGATCCCTAGTTGTGGGTGGGATATAATAGATCTATTTCTCTTTCACTGATTGATGCCTTTACCATAGATAGGGTGTTAGAATTGAGAATGCGAGCTACGGATCTAGGAAGTAGTAAGTATGGTTAAAGGAAGTTTGAATTAAGAAAATACAACCACCTTTCAATAATGGTGCAAAGCAGGTGCTGGTGCAGGTACAAATCGTAGTGCAAGGAGGGTTGTTTGCCTTTCCTTTTTTATTTCAATAGCAACAAGATACCCTCTGACGGTTCCTTAGTCCAGGGTAGATGGGTAGGTTACCTTTGATACTAAGAGCCCTTTTATTCCACTACCTTCTTAGACCCTACGAAACAACCTTCATTTTATATAATTTGGGATAGCTATGGTTAAGATGTGAGCCTATTCTTTCTTTGTCCCAGGTAGCCAGTAGCGGAAATCACTCTAGATAAAGTTATCTTGCAAGAAGAAGGTAGATATAAAGTATCTTCCATAAAGGGGATGTATACCAGGCTATCTTATAGTATAATATTTCCATATGAAATACAGTTTACCTGAGAAAACAGCACGGGGTCTTCACTTAGTGAAACCATGCCATAGAACGTTCATTCGTGGCATATGAAACAATACCCCTATTTTCAAAAAATATTGGAAAATACCTCCCAAAATTGTTTTTTGTAACCCCCTCCCAAAATGCCTTCCCAATTTTAAAAAAACCCTATTTTCACTATATATTGCATGTATCCATTTTATCATTTACATTTTTTATACCCCTTTATATTTCTACCTAGTATATTGACATGATACCCCACATGCATTATACAATGCACCTTGCTTCTTTCTATGTATATTGTGGATGCACATTACTTCACCCACAATGATCAACACCACATATATCACATTCATTTCCTAAATTAACACTAGTTTGTCATTTTTTTCCAGGTGCTTGCACAAGATCAAAGCTTAAGGCAAAAACATACAATGTGAAAAAGTTCAAATCAAAGTGCTAGCTAGGGATAATGAGTGGATGACCTTCGACAAGATTAACATTGATAGTGTGTTAACTGCACATATACAACAAATACATTTTTTTTCTAGGCTCCTGAAAAAGATCAGAGCTTAAGACGAAAACATACAACGTTGTGTTTAAAATTTTGTAACATTGCATATAGAGTGCACCCTTATCAGGACAGTATTCAATGGTCACATATTCATCATGTCTCAGATAAATACTCCAAAGTTTAAAATCATTAACAGTTGACGAGGATGGAAGTTCAAAAACCAATTGGCAACAATTAAAGACTTGCATTGACATCGTCTTCTAAAATGTATTTTTCAAAAGGTATTTCAGTAAATTCACATTCCAAATCTACTAAAACTCTTCACAAGTTCCGTTATAGTTGGGTTCTGGACCAAGTCTTGGATAACTTTGAAATATTGATGCCATAATGCTTTTTAGGTTACATCGATAAACAAGCTACTGTCTATTTATGACATCAACTGCTAGCCACATATAATTCCACATAAAATGCAGGTAAAGTGATATATGTCCAAATACTAAACTGGATGAGGGATTGGATGCTCAACGTAGCATCCAACCAAAATCAATATCCTTGAGCTTAAAAAAACACATTTATTTTCAATTGCATCTATAGCACAAGCAGTTGTGAGAGTATTATCCGCCCCACCCAAGATCAATTTCCTCAAGTGACATGTTGATCTCTTAATGAGTATATTATTGTATTGTCCTCGAGCCCTTAAGAATCCAGTTCACCCTGGGTACCATCGTCCGAATGAGAAGTACCTAGTGGGTTTCCCTAGGGATATGTATTGCACAAAACAAAAAACAAATGCATTTACTGTATGTATTGTGGTCACTCTATGAGGAATTTCTTACAATGGGAATTCATGGGGATATGTTTTTCAGGCCATATAAGAGGATGGATTGAAACTGGGCCTTAAAAATCATGTACTTCTTAGTTAGCCAAGTTAAATATGGCTCATGTTACTGTAATAAACAATATCTGGTAAAATCTTAGCCACTAGACCCAGCCTACTTTGTAAAACCTCTTCTCACAGTTTGGTAAATCAAAATAGGCTTGGTAAAAATGTCATGAGATACGTTTGCATGCCAAGGAATCCTATTAAGAATTATTAACCTAAATGCAACTCAACTCTGGTCTTTTATCTTCCTTTAAGTAGCTAGCAAGCTACTTTAATCTTCTATTAATTATAACTTCTTGAGCAGAGCAACGACCAAACCATTTCACATTGTGGGTTACTGGAGATAAAGTGTAACTAAATGGAAAGATATGTTAAATTGGGATTTTTTTTAAAAAATGCATGTCCTTTGTCTTATATACTTTATCTTATATTAAGTATAATCCCTATGTTAAGTCATCTTTAGTAAAAATATATATGACTGTGTTATGCAAAACTGCCCCAAGGTTATGAAAACACATATGGGTAGGTTCTGGATGCAGTTCATGAACTCAGTTTTCTATACCCATGCATATGGTGTTTAATTGAGAAACCTATGTTGCAAAAGAAGCCCTTTTTTTCTTGATACAGAAAGAAGGCATAATTATGCTTTCATATTGGCAATCACTCTTGAACACGATAAATGAAGTGTTGAGATTGGAGAAGATCCTGTTCTGCAGCAATTGAATTGAGATTCAAGAACACTTTGATTTCTTGAGTCCTTACCGATTATATAAGAACACAACAGTGATCAATGTTCCCATTAGATAACATAATGAACATGAAATGTATTTTACCAATTGTACATTTGAATAAAAAGTACATATGATGCAATTTGATTTCCTTTCCATCATGACAAATAATATGCAAAACACCAGGGAAAAGGACACATCCAACTATATATGAGCATCATGAACAAATACCCCACCTTCAGGAATGGTAGTTGCAAGGTATGTTTTCATACAAGCTGGTAGTTGAAACCAGGTTGGATACTATTAAAATCCAATATCCTATATCTTTCCCTTATTCTAAACGTTGTACTGCCCAAACAATGTAACTCCACTGTCCAAGTAATGTGATTCCACCCTTCTGTGGTGTCTAGGTATAAAGAAATGTTCACTTTTATATGAAAAAATATATTTCGATCTTTCTCCTCACGACTTATTTGCAGAGGATTTTCTCCTCCATGAGAAGTAAGGAATTTTGTTGTAGGCAGAACAAACTTTGGATTTTCTCCCTGAAGTTCATATGACAACAAGAAAATCATTTTGATGCTCTCCAATACACATGCTTAGCTTTCATGCATGTTCAATCTTCAATGCTTCTCACATATACAACCTGGTAAGGGATTGGCGTAGAAGTTTTCCTCCAATTTTGGGAAATCCCCAGATTCTCTTGGATAAGGAGATCCTTGTCAGTCAGAGTGTAACTTTTTCACTTTGGATACAAATTTATTCCATGAAATATGACCTTGATCCAACTTATCTGTCAGTTTTACTAGATTTTGCCTGTCATACAACCTAATTAGTAAAAATTTATGAAGCATAACAAATTTATAAGCATGGTAACGAAATTGAGCTTTGAAAATATTAAGAGGTAGCTATATGGACTGATAGTTTTCCTGAAACCTTCAAACTGCCTATGCCCTTGCACTGCTTATGCCATGTTCCCATCATAAGTATAAACAAAAACATTGCTTTATAGAGCTACAATATAATCCAATGTAGCAAGCCTGTTCTGATAGTTTTCAAAAGTCTCTATCTCCTCGTCTATAGCTAGAGCTAAATGGGTAAAGATATTTGGAAATTCATCATACAGAACTTTCATGCTGTCATTCTGAAAAGTTTCCCCTGCTATAATGTAAATGTTTGTTGTGGTATTTCTCCTTCCATTGATTGAATTCATATCTCATTTGCTAAAGTTATTTTGTTTCCTCTGATGTCAATTTATGCGTACATCTAGTGAATGAAAGCATGCTCTTCTCATATCTACACCATTGTCAGAATAAAGGAAGCAAACTAGAAAATCAATATATGGAATATGATGTGCACACATATTCATATCTACACCCGCTGCATGACAAAAGGTTAAAAACATGTGTGGCGGACTCTATAAGCATATCACTGATTCATTTTTCATTGTGTACACTGCATCATGAAGTTATTTACCCTACCTTAAATGAAGTACAATGTAATAATTTCCATCCTTCCGCATCCCGGACACCAAAGTATTTCCAAGTTCTTCAATGGATGTTGTATACCTCATGGCTTGATAATTTGCACAACACCTCAACTTTTGAATAGAACTAGGAATACCATTATTGGAAAGTTGAGAATCTATGTGAGTGAAGTATAGGATCTTGTGCTGCTTCAACAAGGGAAGTACTTATGTCTTGTAATAAGAGGTCTACGTTAATAGATTTCATGATAAGAAAACATAATGATTAAATACAGACACTTTACAAGTAACAAAGAGCACTTTTGTAAATTATTACCTGCTAGGGATACTTGGAATAAGGTGTGATCTCTTATAGGACAAAATATTTACCTATAGGGCTATTTAAATTGATTTGTGACCTCTAATAGGACAGGGTCATAATCTCTGTGTGTTATTTGATAGATATGTGATATTTTTTTGGTAGCATGAGCTCAGTTGTGACCCTGTTGAGGCTGATAGAACTGAACTATGACCTTGTGGGCTATTAGATATAGGTGTTGACCTCTCTTTTGCCTACTTGGGCACTTTGTGATGCCTCTTGGGCTGCCTGGGTTGAACTGTGACCTGCTAGGGTTCCCTAGGTCTCATTCCTTTAATTATCAATTTTGTTATGTGCAATAAAACTCTTGTCAGATGTGCAGTGGAGTCTGCTTATGTTTGGGATGTTGTCTACAAATTTAAAGCAAGGAACATTTATTTTGTCCCTTATGAGAGAATTCCATTGTTCTCCATCCAAAACAATAACCAAGCTAGCATACCCAACCTACCTTGTGCTCAAGCATAAATTTGGATAACAACTCCAGAAAAAAACATCAAAAACATTGTACTCAAGCATTTATTTTGTCCCTCATTAGAGAGTGCCATTGTACTCTATCTAGAACAACAATCAAGCTAGCATACCCAACCTTAAAATCAAGCATAAATGTGGATAACAACTCCAAACTGGTATCAATAAAATAATGTATGTATATTGTCACCAATGTTATCATGCAATTGCCTAGTTCCATGCTAGTACATACATGGTTAGAATCCCCTTAGGTGGGTTCACTAGACTATGCCAATGGAATTACTAGGGATGACATCCACAAATGTGGAGAAACAACCCTTGAATTTCCCTGTAAGTTTTTTCTTATCAAAACAAATATTTCAGTTGCAAATAGATGCCACCAATATTGTCATTCAATATTGTCGAAATGGCAATTTTGGAACAAAAATACTACCACAAATGCAATATGAAAATGTAAAACCATCATAAGATAAATATATCCTTCGATAGAACACCCAATTATTAATTATATACTCATTGAAATCCCTAAAGTCTAATAGGATTATAAATTTTCACAAAACATAACCTTTACTTATAGGATCCTTTTCAATAAATTTCTTCTAGGAGATCGCTACCTTCAAGAAGACTAGGAATCTTCATCCTTGCAAGAAACATACTTATTTAGTTCTAGAACTATTTATGCTTAGTCACTTTTAGTGCATCGTATTATAGTTTATAATTAATTTATATTAACCTGTTAAAAATCACAACATTTTAGTACAACGAAAATCAATATGAAGAAATTAGCCAGGCATAAGGGTAAAAAATTCATTTAAAAATAGAAGATAAAACATTTACCTCAAAAACCTCTCCATGCTGCTCAGAAAGACTTGTTAAATATTCCTTGGTTATATTCTGAGGTAAATTACCTACAAATACTTCAGTACCATGTGGAGGGCGTGCTAACAATTCCTCATCATTACACTCTTCTTTGTCCTTATCATCTTTCTCGCCATTTCCTTCTGCAGGAAAGGCATCCTCTACAGCATCATTATTGGAAACATCTTTAGATAATTTTTTAGGGTCCACATTTGACACATTGGCATCTTGGTCAGCTTCTTGTTCATCCTATGAACTAGATCCTTCATCCTCTACTAGTTCAAGATCAAGTCCTTCTTGACCATCATTTTTCTCTTCCTTTTCAACATATCCCTCATCCTCTGCTTCCTCGTCCATTATTTATTCTGGTTCTTCTTCATCACCATCAAGGTCAACTTCCTCTTCATCACACTCATCATGCAAATCTTCAGCAGATCCTCTGGCACCCTGCATTGTCTCAATCTTCTTGTCTGCTTCCTGACTGCCACATACAAAGCTTGAAGGGAAACTGTGGAGAAGGCAGAGAAGAAAGGAGTATTTGCAGAAAGAGGGATAGAAATATACTGAAGATAGAACAAGTGAAATTGCAGCATGTTTTGCAAAGTGAGAATCTCAAAGGAAATATAAGGGCCATGAGAAATGCCTTGAGAGATATTACTGAATGAAATTTAAAAGGGAGGATGCCAGAGAGTAAATTTAACAAAGGTAGAGCTGAACTTAAGAAGTATGAATCAAGAAGACGCCCCCAATGTCCAGACAAAACACAGGCATTACTCATAGTTAAGATAATAAAAAACAAAAAACAAAAATGTGCTGTCAAAAGAGAGAGAAACAACAACTATCAGCAAAAACTTCTATTTCATCCACAATTTAAAACTTTATGAAGGAATAAAACAAAAAATGAAAACACAGACTTGAGACAAGCCATTCTGGACAATAAATTAAAGTCTAACAAATTTAAAAGCAATATTTGAAATCAATGAAACATCTGACATAGGATACAATAACTAATGTTTCTAAAATTAGGCGGCAAACCCAGTAAAACATTTTCCAAACACAAAAAATGGGTGTTTTCATTTGGGAGCATTAGACTCACCAAAAACACACATTTCAAGCACTGACTCGAAAGCAAATAATTGATCACACCATCAAGTACAACTAGAGGGCATATCCTTTGTAAATTCAAATTTTAGAGAGATAAAATGGCCTCAAGCATGCCAGCCTAGAGATGCCATGGCTTCTCTTAACCATGTTGGCACTTTTACTAAACCAACCTACAGGTTGAGGTACATGTTTCAACTGATTAAAATATCACATGTGCAAAAAAACTGTTGGGAGACTATATCTAATATTTTCAGGCTAGAAACTAGACAGATGTATAACCATTTCCAGTATTTAATCCATTAAAGGACATGCTCAAATAATTTCTTGCAGTATTTTTGTTCAACATCTGCTGAAGATAACCATTTACTATACATGTGGCAAATTTGAAGTATAAATCAAGGTACACACCAACTTTCCAAAAGTGTACTAAGATCTTTCCCAGCCAAGAGACCTAGCTACACTGACTAGGACTGTAGTTCCCACCATAACATTGATAGGTCGAGATGCCCAATCACTCGCATTTATCAAGGGAGCTAACCACGAAACACAAGGATATCTAATAATCTCTGAAGAAATGTTTACCACATTTATCAACCCCTTTCAAACTAAACAGCAAGGATCTTGCAAAGCTTGGAGAATCCTTTTAACACACTCTCTTATGGATTTTACTAGGACTGCAGTGCCCACCATAACATTGACAGGTCGAGATGCCCAATCACTTGCATTTATCAAGGGAGCTGACCAAAAAATACAAGGATATGTAATAATCTATGAAGAAATCCTTACCACATTTTTCAACCCCTTTCAAACTAAACAACAATAAGCAAGATTGCAGTTACTTCTGGAAAGAAATACCAAATACATGATATATGCAATGGGTTGTGTAATTTGTGCAAAAAACTTGACAACTTTATTATTTCTTCCAAGTTTAAGTAAATCTCAATACCTTATTAACATCTTTCCCCAAGATTGTGAATCCCACATAAACCTTTCAGACTATACGAGCACTACATGGACAGAATATTACTGGAGCAGCTGCATGGATTTGTGGATAGTTAGGCAAATTGGAGAAGCCGCATGGATCTATGGACAGTTGGAATATAACAAAAGAGGTTAATGGGATTCATGAAAAAGGGGTTTTGGAGGAGAGAGGAGCTCAAGGTAAGAGGTGGCATTCACCTGCATTTGTTTCTTTTGGTCTTCCTTTGGGTTCATTTCTGTAGGGGATTACAGGGTTGCTGCCTCATTTTAGAGGGAAGAGGTGATAGTCACCTGCATTTGCTTCTTTTAGTCTTCCTTTGGGTTCATTTGTGTAGGGGATTTTACATGGTTGCTACCTCATTTAAGAATCAGATCAGATGATCTAACTGGAAAGAGAGAAATAACAACATCACTGAACAAGGAGCATGTATGGATTGCAGAGGGACTAAGAAATCATTGTGGATATCTATAGTAGGCTTGAATCCCTAGAGAGGATATTAGAACCTATAGACCAAGAGGGAGAGAAACTAAGCAGCACACTCTTAAAAGTTCCAAGCCTGTATAAAAATATTGGATTGGAGTTTTGGCTTTACAGGGACCAAAGATGACGTATAATTTGTTTGAGTTAGATAGAAGATTAAAAACAACCAGCATAGATCCATCTTAAACCCAGATCTATTAAACCCAAGGATTGAGCTATGTTGGTTTTATTTTTTATTATTATTTTTACCATACATGACTTTCTTTAATCACTTTTAATTTTTTTTAAGTTATTAGCCAACATGGGAACATTACAATACGTTACAAGACAAAGAAGACATCTCCTCCAAACTAGGTTATAAGAACCTCTCTATTCTAGGTGCAATAGACCCTAAGGAAGAGAAACCAAGTAGAACCATCAAAAGTTGAGTTCCTATACCATCAAGAATGAAGTGTGCTTTGTACATATCATACAAACCAGAAGATTGAAGTATGGTTTAAGTTCTAGGGAGAATTTAAACCAGAAGATACCACATATCATACAAGAGACGTAGAGAATAGTTCTTTGATATGGAAATTATTCCAGGTGATGACCCAAAGCAGATGAAGCTAGTTGTAACTAAGAAAAGACACCATGCAACATTATGATGGAATTGTTGGTCGAGTCGCAGACAGATTGGTAAAATAAAAAAGGAAAAGGAAAAGGAAAAATCAGAACCTTGGCAAAAATGAAAAAATATATATGCCAAATTCTTGCATACAAAATGTTAATAGGTTTTTCACAAGTAGCCCCAACAACATAACACACAAGGAATTGTTGGTCCACAAATACAGATCAAATTATTAAGCTACAAATTAGAATTAATTTACCTGAAGATGGGAAGGCAATATCCTGGTAGACTAATTAATTACAGTTTCAAAATCACTATGAGCTAGCAATAATTAGTCGTAACTAAGTGAACATCCATTGCAACATTACGGTAGGACTGTTTGCAGATAGATCAGGAAATAAAAGTAAAAGACGACACATGCATGGAATCAACAAGAAAATAAATCTAAAAGCTTTCAAACATTCTATCTTTCTGAACTAAAGAAACTCCAAGTTGAATTTCATCTATCATTGGGTAGATAAGATGAATCTTCATACTAATGTTTTCAACTCTTCAAATCAGCCATTGATATTAGTCCAAATTGAAAAAATTAATTTTCACCATCAACTTCAAGGTTGCCTACATCATTTTCCTTATTAACACACACAATTGAACTCATGAGAGAACAAAACTTTTCCGTCAATAGTCAATGGTCAATCTTATATACATATGAACCGAGATCTCTCTACTTAAGCAATCCTACCTGCTACAAAGTTTCAATTAGCTGGCTCTCATAACTTTGTTCCCTCAGTTGAGGCCTTCACCAAATTGATGATGACATTAGAATTCACTATATTCTCTACATCACTGCTAGGAGTATTCTTTGCCCCAACCTTCCCTTCACTTGCATCGGTTCCTAAGCTAAATATTCCTGTCCCAACTACAATATCACTAGTTCCTACTTGGTGTTAACCAGTTAGTGCATTTCATTGTGAGCATTGGCATGTTTTGTATGGAAAATCTTCTCTCCTAGCCACACCTGCAAGTGAAAATAACATGCACATTCAGACATGTTAACTACATCAATATCAAGTTAAACTTGATTCCTTCTAATGCATTCAAATATTACAGATCCTATTAGTACATTCACAAACATTTCCATGAATTAAGGTGAAACATTTGGGGAAATAGATTCCAAAATGATACCTAAGACATATTTTGAATTCATATACCATGGGATAAACATGCATCACGCGTCTACATAAGCCCATAGAGAAACATGCCACATCCAAAAGTTGGGGTTGTCCAAGGACAACATGAAAAAACAACCTTACCAAAAAGAAACGGTAAAGTTATGAGAAACCTTGAGGACTAAATAACTGGTCACTGGAAAGAATTGATACTTACTTCGATAGTGCAGTGGTGTAGAGTTGTTTATTTTGACACATGCTCCTTAGGAACCACCCTTTTTCAAACCTTATCGTGTGAACTATTTATGAATGAATAGTAAGTTCATTGTATCTTGTAGATAGTATCTATAGACCAATGTTATCAAAACAAAAACCAGACCAAAACCATATTAGCTAAAAATCTCAAAACATACAATGAAAGCACTGATTGTATTAAAAAATGCATAAAATATTTAAATTCTAATAAAATATTATATATTCATGCACATCAATGTAAATAAATTCATGCACATGCAAATAGATAAAATTACATATTCTGGGTTTTTAAATTATAAAGTGTTCAATGAGAGTTCTCAAAATACCTTTTTTGTTCTTTGCTCAAGTGAAAACCTTTGCCTTATCAACCTCTGATTGAATCTTCTTTTGCAATACTTTTTCTTTCTTCTCAAGCATCTCTAGAGTCTACAAAAATTCAAAAGTCCAATAACTGATAAATCATCTTAAAGTTCTGCAGTCTCCTGAACACACTTATAATAATAAAGAAACATTTGCAATTTGATGTCTTGGAACTCACCAAACAATAAAATCGTAAATTTTAAGTTTTTACAATAAGACCAATAAAGAATACCTTCCTCCTGTAATCATGTCATTTCTCAATAAAATATTCATACTAAAACAAAATCCAATCTTGCACCAATTCTTGAAGCAGACAGACTGAAATCAAAAACATATCTAAATCGAAAACTTGCTATGTTTTTCCAGTGGTAGCAATCACATAGTTACATACCAACGTCATATCAACAAACTTTAATTGTAGCTGCAACATCTGCAACTGCTTGGAGACCTGAAGAGCATTGTCTATTGACAATCTTGACAGGTACAGTCTCTGGAGATAAGACATGGTAAGAAGCTTGCATTTGTCACGAAAACTTGCCTTCAATGAAGAAAGTCTTTTGACACATAGAATTGTAGCATACACACCTGTGAATCTAGCAAAAAAAGAATCCATCCTGCACTCACCAGCACATTGAAATACAGGTGCAAGAACAGTACCCACAACAATATCACCAACTTCAATAATGCTCAAAATGGTTGGGAACCCACTTTGGGACCATGAGCACCCCCAATATTTGGTGGGCACACTCTTACATATTGGTCAATTTTTTTCAACTTTGATCTTTTTTAACTGCTCTTTATATGCTGTGCATACCAAAGGTGGTTGGGTGTATATCACAATTGGGTGAAGTTTTTATGTTTGCTACTCATTTTTCCTGTAGTGTAGAGAACTTGTTTTCTGCATAATACATGCATTTTGATTCCTTTTCCCTATGGCTAGGACGTCAACAATCATAGTTAGGCCATTGGACAGCATATTCTATGCCCTATATTTATGAATCATGTTGGCATCATTCTATAATAGCTAGATGTGTAGCTAGGCTGTTTTTTCCTCTCTTCTCTATCTTGGAACTCAACTGGTATTACACTATATGGTCCTATAGATTAGTTTTGTGCCATAGCTCTCACATGCTAGATCTCCATTGGTTTCATATCTCTATCATTTCTCTTATTTAAGGAGTTCTTATAGTTGTTGTTCACAGCCTTCACTTGTTGGCTTAGGTCCTATTTTTTTATTTGGGGATTAAACAGTGCATCTTGTGGTGGTTCAGAGCATCCCTCCCACATTTTGATCAGTCTTCTTCCCATCCATTCACCTCAAGGGGAAACTTTGATAATCAACTTGTGAGGTAAAGGCTTACTTCTACTAAAATCACACAAGGATCATCTACTATCATAGTTTGATTTAGCGTATATTTAATTATTTGCATTGTTTGTGTGTTTATAATATATTTGTGGAGATTGGGAAACCTTGGTTTGTTCTGTAGGGGAATATTTTGAATTGAGGTACATCAAGAGTTCTAACCCTTTCTAATTTTCTTTCTTTTTTATTTGTCTTGTCTTATTGATAGATTAACAAAACCTAGTAAGGGGTCTTAACCACCAAGGAGGTTAATTTACCCTGCCTCCTTCCTCTTTACTAGATCATCAAAGTTAAAGAAGTAATAAACCATAATTCTAATACTCATTTTTTTCTTCATTTGGTTAAAGGGATGGAGAGGTTTCTTTCAATATATTTTGCATGATAATTTCAGATTTGCTTAGTGTAATTAGGCTAGATAGACCATCAAAGCAAAAAAGGGATAATAAAATTGGTTTATCTTCAACACTTCAATTTTTTTCCAAGGATAACCTCATGGGGAAACCTGAGGGATGCTTCTTGACATTTGTGGATGACATGCCTAGGAATCCCACTAATGTAAACTAGTGTTCCTCATCTAGGAGGATTTGAACTAGGCACTTGCTGGCATGGAACTATCCAAATGACCAACAACATTTACAACAATCAATTGAGCTAACCCCTTGGGTTGTTCAACACTTTCATTTCCTTTGTATACACTCTATTTAGTGTTGTTACACACCTGATGAAAAAGATAAAATCAGTCCCAAACAACCATAGAATCATTAATAAAGTTAAGCCCTGAGTTGGTGAACTCTGCCAATATTTCCCTCCTAGTTTTCCCTGTTTTTCCCCCAAAAAAAGTAGGTTCCAACTCTATCTACCTAGACTCATCATCCCAGTTAATCTAGAATTCTTTGGTATGGAGTTGGCTTGCTTCCCTAGGGGTCATCCTTTACCCATATCCTACCCCTCTCCTAGGGTTTTAGTTGGATTCCTAGGCTACTCGATCACCCATATCCCACCCCTCTCCTAGGGTTAGTTGGATTCCTAAGCCATTCTGTCACTCTTCTCCCACCCTTCTCCTAGGGTTGGTTGGATTCCTAGAGGAGGACATCGTCTTCATACTTGTTTTGTTTAGTTTGGGTTTACCTATTTCTTCCTTAGCTTGCCAAAGCATACTTGCATATTGTTATGGATAAAGTTCCATTTGCAATTTGGAATTTATATCTAGTACATAAAAATTCTAATGTACTTCTACTACAATCCCCCATGTAGTTGGTAGTTGGTCTTTGAGATCAACTGGCCTAGTCTTATTTTGATAATCCCTGATGTTGTTTTGTCCATGTGTTGGTTAAACATTGATATTTATTATTTTTCTATTCTTCTTCACTGAAGAAGAGCTATATGGCACATGAGATTTATAGTTTAACAACAAAATAAATAATTTATTGGACACGGGTCAAGTTTCATCTTAGCCAACCATGCTAAGACTTTTTCAATAGCCAATAACCAAATCAACTATTGTTTAGATCTGCTATGGTGATTTTGAAGACTAAACTAATGTTATTGGATTTTCCATACTCTTATAATCAGCTATAGTTCCAATCAATAAGTACTAAGTTCTTAAACTTCAAAATGCAAAAGAGATAGATGGCTTTAAAGGCCTTGCAAGTGTAACACTATGTATTTTTAATAAAAAAATATCATACAATCGTACACACAGTGGTTGTTACAATAATATCATTATGGAAATGGTTGTTACAATAATATCATTATGTAATATACCAATGTCATTCTCCACCATAATGTGAAAGGGAATCTTCAATAAGGGATACACCACTTTCTTTTTTAGTAATCTTTCGAGTAAGGTGTCACAGGGACAACAATAACAAGGAAGGGGATGCATAGAATTCTAGAACACACTCGCACTTCTATGTGATGTTATTATTAGAGTGAAGGAATATGCTATCACATCAACCCAGGGACTTTCCCCCAAATACAACTTCAGGATAAGCAGAAATTTCGATGCACCTAATACTTCGTACCCTTGTCTGTTGTCCAGGTCTCAAAATTCATATCTACTACCTTCTAACATTTTCTTATCTCAACTTTGAAAAATTGCAAATACATTACATGAAATGACCAATTTTGTGCTTGCCATTTCTTCAATGACATTCTGTACACAATAGTAAATTCATGTTATATATTTGATAAGCCAACATAGCCAAAGAATAGTATTGAAACAATCTAGCAAAAAGTGACCCACAATGGAAGTCCAATTCCTTTTCTATGTTTTCAAGCAGAGATTGGTATATTACTAGAAGGCTTTGTTCTAAACTCTAATCAAAGTTGTATGGTGAGGTTCCAGAGCTAGCCTTCAATAGGTTTTGGTAACATGACAGTCAGAAGGCCAAGGGCAGAATCAAAGGAGAATTCTGTAATGGAAGACCCCACCAAGCATTTTGTAGACCTTTTTGAAGAATATGCACCAAATATACCACACCCATGGACTCTGATATTCACTGTTGGAGTTGTCAGTCCTATTTCTTCTCTTATATCATAGACTAATGTTTTAATAGCCCCTCCAGCATTGAACATGTCAATCAGACCTAGTGGAGAAAATGAAATATTTCTTGCCAGATTCTGCACAAAATTACAACAATATGATCCGTCAACATATACAATGGAAAGGGATTATTCAAATTGATGTCAAATTTCAATATAGGTAATAGTACTATTTACTTATGTGAGTTAGAAGGGTTGGCACTTGGTCATATACCTTATTGTAACAAGTGTAGTGAAGACAGTAAGATCCTGCCATTTAAACCAATAGAAAGGTCTTGATATTAGTTAGGTAAGGTCCTAATCGATGGAACCTTTTGTTATTTAAGAGTTGGTTTGGTCCTTTTATGCAGGAACCGAGGCAAGAATGTCCTCAAAGATATTACCTTCAACATCATCCTCTTCTATTTTACAGGACAGTATATCCTTCTATTAAAGGATAAATTGCTCTTGGAGGGAACTATAATCTTTAGAGAAGGTTCCTGATGTCAAATACCTTGTCTTTCTAATATACTAAAGCTGATCTGGTAGTATCTATTATAGATTAGCAAGTACTACTATTAGAACCCAAACCATGTAAATTCTGCAGTTAGAATATTTACAAAGTTACAGTCTAAGTATTTCCTATGTTGCAGTGTTAAGCTTACAGTTGGTTGGTATAAGTTAATAGTTTAGTTCTGCAATGCAACAAGGTTGCAGGTCTACCACCAATGCTCATGGGTTGCAAGTTTTGCAATTGGGTTTTCCAAACATTAGAAGTGGGAGCTTTATTGATGGTTCAAATGGAAGTTTGAGGTTCCATAACTGACCCTTGTAGATTGCGACACACCCTCAATGGACAAGCTTGTAGCGATGGAAATGGGGCTTGCTTATGTGGTAGTGGAAGGTTCTAGTTACGGCATGTTGAAGGTCATCTAATAGCTAAAAGCTGCAGCATCACTTTTGCTATCCCCTTCGAATCCAAGAATGGTTCTATAACTGTCATGTAAATGTACAAATATATATTTTGTACAAGCTGTAAAGGTAGATAAGACTTTGTACAATCACTCCATGGTTAATTAAAAAATACAAAAATCGAGGATGGTTATCCTTCCAAGAGATACTCTGTTCTCTGTGTGTTTTCTAATGCGGTTATGTTTTATTTTCTGCTATAAAATTCTTTATGATGCATGATTTTTGACAATCCAAAGGGTTTTCTAAAATTTTCATAATCTTGCTCAGGTAACAGAAAATTTATAGTCATCATAGAGTGTAGATTTTCGTAGTTTTATCAACCTAATGTACATGATTCCTAGATTAATTGCATACAATGTTGTCAGTCCTACACATTTTGGTTGATTTTGTCAACGATCATCAAGGGCCTGAACCATGTCCTAAGGTTGTAATAAGAATCACTCTACACCACTTTCCCTAAACCTAGGAATCTTACTTTCAATAACCTTTATTGGTGTGATAATGTAAATCTCACACTCCAATACTTCAAGGGTGATAGAAAAAGTTGCATTCTTTTGCAGAAACATGAGTCTGTCTGAAAACCAGTGACCAAAAAATGTAATCAAAAGTTAATGTGTATAATTTGGCCATGGTAATTAAAAAAATGTGCATGAAACATGACCATACCTTTATGATAATAAACTGCACATGAGCCGTCCCAATCACTTATTGCTCCCTCTGCTAACAAATGCACATTTTGTGGATGAATGCTCCCTAAAATCCTTTTTTGGATTTTCATCATGATGCATATTTATCTTTTCTTCTTGGCTCCAGGAAGCTCCCTAGAAATTGAATATCCCATAACTCCTGTATGTTTGTTCATGTTCCATATCTTCAATAGACTACAACAAACGAGTTTCCAGAAGCAGATTGCTATTAAACCTGCTAAATCTGCATCATTTATTCCATTTAGCTTTGATGAAAGGGATGATAAATTATGTTTCACTATGCTAGAAATGAGACATCTACCTCTTCCCATCACGATTGGGGTCAACAAACAAGCAATCCCAAGTAGGTTGACCAAGAAAGAGTGCCCGCAGTATAGAACCATCTGGCAGAACAAGCTTTCTCAACAACTCAAAGTTGTGTTCACCGGGTTTGTCACTATAGGACCAACAAGGATAATTTAGATTTTTGCATTCGCCTATTCAATTGAGTTCCATGGCTAAAATTCCCATTACTAATCAACCAAGTTAATTTTAGTAATAGTGCACTAGGAAATTCAATTGTTGTGTGTTATATGAGTAATCTGAGGTTACTTCAATGCAACCACCTATGTGAATGCACCACCAAAATATTATTCCAATTTCCTTGACATAGTCACATGAATTGGACTTAGGAACAACTCAACAAATCCATTGCAACTTCACAAAATAAATTGTCTAGGCTCAATATTTTTGTATGAAATTATCTTTAACTAACAGTTTTGAAATTATTTGAGGGTACTTCTAGAATCATCGCATCTGTTTTTTAATCAATGTTTTGGACCAGACTACTTTGTCCCATGACTCCATGATCCTGGTGATGGACCACATTAGTCTGGTCCAAAACGTTGATTTAGAAACAGATGCGATGATTCTGAAAGAACCCTCAAACAATGATATTCATCATAGGAGTATGAAACTGGAAAGTTCTGAAATGATCTATACCTGACATAAACAGGGAAGCCACCAATAGCCCTGGTGACATCATGGTATTCTATAGCTGGATGAAGACTTTGAAAACATTGTTATTAGTCGCAATAGCAAGTTAATTGGAAATATACAAAAAGGGCATCAATTCCAAATTGATCAAGTATGATGATGAAGTGAGTTACATGGAACATGTCCCAATCAGGTTGCACAAACTCCCCAAGAAAGATGATGTTGTATGACACTGAGGCAATGTGAATTACATAAGATAATGGATCTCTTGGGTAGAATCATCTAAAGCTCTTACAACAGCTATTTGTTTTGAATTGTAAGTAATTAAAAAATAATGTCATGTCTAAGAAAAATACAAGAAGTATAATTTGTCTTTTAAAATGAAATAACATTTTATTTGCTGAGATACAAGGATAGAAAGAGAAAAGCCCTTACAAATAAAGAGCATATGTACAATGACTCATGCATGCTATGCATCCATTATCAGGGAAATTCCGAGTAATAGACACTTCCAGTGCTTGCTGATACTGGCTAGTTAGTGCCACTCTACCTCCAAAGCCACTTCCAATAGTCGTACGAACATTTTGAACATCCACTTTAACACCATCAATTCTAGATGCCACCAGGTAGCTGTGTAACTCATCATAGAAATAGAACACATTATTTGGATTCATCAGCCCAATTCCTTGAACAGAAAGACTATCTATTTTTGGCATGTAGGAAAAACAATCAAGTGTAGATGTAGAGTACTTCAACGTAGAATTGTATTGATCCATTTCAGTTATTTCTAGCTTAACCCCTCCCCAGTAACTTGTAATTGTGTGCCATACATACACATACCTGCTAAGAAAAAGGTACTTTTCAGCTTCAGAATTACCATTATTGTTTTGTTTCAATTGAACATTTTTGAACTATGCAATTTCATCTAACAACATTTTCCATAAGATTCTGTGACTTACTTCAACTATAATTCTCTTTGACTATTTGAACTATATGTTGAATGCCCTTGGCTGGATCTTGTGGCCTTTTTCCTTCTTCCACATCTATCTGAAACTTATTATTCTCTTTTATGTGAGTTCAGTGGCCATAGACCCTGAATAACATAAGAAAATACAGAGTGTTGTACTTTTTTCGTCCATTCAAAGTTATCTAGCTCCATAATTTGTGCTTCTAAAGTTGTCTTACTATTTATCAGTGACCTTTCCTAGGTTTTTAACGAATTTCCAACCATCGTCAATGATCACAAATCCTATCTGTCCACCTCCACTTCCCACAATGCATCTAAAATGCGTAGAAAGAATTTATACCATACCCCCTAGATCCTAAAACATGCTGAATTGTAGCCAACATGAATAATTGAATACTGGGATAGAAATTTGCTGACTAGATTTTTCAGAGACCGGGCAGTCAACATTAAAAAAGGAAGAGGAAAGATCAACTATAAATTGAAAAATATGGACATATGATAGTTTGGAATATCAATACGGACTTATCTAAATTGTACAAACACCATATTGTTGTTTATCAAGTCCCCATAAGTTGCCACAATAGTTCCATACCAGCAAGAAGAGGCTTATAATGGAGGGTTTAAAACAAGTTGCAATATCATAAGGATTTTGGAGATCATCACTGCTTCAATAAAAAGTTCTAGGAATTTTACCTCTTCAAGCCTTTTTCTACTCCCACTGCAGAAACATCTTGGTAGAAGGTATCCCATGTACGCCATCCAAACCAATCAAGGATTCTTGGCATTTTTCCAATCAACATATCACATGGATGGATTTCCCTAAAGAATCAATAGATGCTTATATGGATACAAATGATTGATTCTACTTAGTCACCTTCTTCTTATCTCTGTGACAAAATGTCTTCAAATGAAGCTCCATATCCATGCCATGTAAAACCCAGAGCACTTGATACCGATAATTGTATTTTTAACAAAAAAATAATTATAAAATGCTAGCCATTTCCTCACATGATGGAATCTTTTGAAATTGTGCAGTTTCTACAGACATTCTCATAGTGAACATTTCCCAATTAAGAGATCATGCATTCTTTTTCATTTAAGAAAGCAGTTTCTGGGGAATTTGCTGTCATTTTCTGCAAATTAACATGATGTACATTTAAGTTTAATTTCTTAAAACTTGCATTAACAAACTGGTATGATAAACTCACCTACTCGAAACACCATATACTCTGAACTCATCCTCTGGTTCCCACTCTAGAAATCCAAGTTGCAAAAACCATTTGCATATCGCAAATATTTACATTAAAAATCCCCAACACTGCCACTTGTCAAAAACAATGCAAATTGCAATAGGAGGAAAATCAGTTGGATTTATATACCTTGAGGGTTCAAATCCCTCTATCCCCACCCAGTTTCGGTCCCGAACGATGATACCACCTAGGACGATACCACCCATAGACTAAGGGATATTCCATACCACCCATAGGGAGTAGGATTGATACAAACCATAGGAAACCATATCTGTATATACCCTGTAGCTCCTTATGATGTTCCGAACCTAAATCGGTAATAAATGGCTGTTATGACCATGGAAATGATGTAAAAAAAAGTTTACACTTTAAATAAAAAATGCTACCTGAGAGATGATATGTTGATACATGATCAACACAGAACCAAAAAAAACCACGAAAACCACCAACAATGCGGAAATCTCCCCCAAAATTGCCACTGCAGAAATCTCCTCCAACACTACCACTAATCCCTCTGTGAAAACCCTTGAAAACCCCTATGCATTTCCTCCAATACTTCCATTGCTCCCTCTGCGAAAACCTATGGAAAACCTATGCATATGACTCGTAAATCTCCTCCAACACTGCCATTGCTCCCTCCCCAACACTGCTATGCACCAGATAAAACACCCTCCTCCAACACTGCTATGCACCGGAGAAGCTAACCTCCAAAGCCCTCCAAATCCAAAAAAATGATGGAGAAAAACTCTATGCAGCATCATCCAGGCTTGTGGTAGGCTTATGGTAGAGGCGCGGGCACCAGAGAAACCGCCCTCCAAATATAGAAAAATAATGTAGCATCACGCAGGCTTGTGGCAGGCTTATGGTAGAGGCACGGGCAACCCTTTGCAATAAAATATGCCCCATCATATTGGATATTTATATAGTAAATAAAAAAACCGTTTTTACCCTTAACATACCACCCATATATTGGTTTATAATTTTTTTATTTTTAACCCCCCAATATGAATGAACGTGATATCATATTGGTCCCAAGGTGATGCCCCCATGGAAAACAGTAAACGTTGAAAAGTATCAAACAAACAATAGATACTGGCAACAGCTCTACAATTTTAATGATTCAAAAGTCAAGGTTTTCCTGTCAATACAACTCTGGAAGAAATGAACATGGTGTATCCTAGCTCTTTCAGAAGAACACCATAACAAAAGATAACCAATCATTCTCTAGACCTTTACCTTGAGAGATTGCTCATTTGCTGCTCAAATCCAACAGAAGATGGCACACAACTGTCAAGGACTGAACATGAAGACTCATCCCCTCCCAAAAGCATAGAAGACCTCTCAGAAAAAGCCATTCTGAGAAAAATTAATCTAGGACTACCATCCTAAAAAAAGAGGACAATGCACGGACAATGTGCATACTGCAATCATTGTTATAACAGGGACCTTGCTTCCAGGAACATTTGAAGGGGGCAACCAACACTTTCAGTTTTGCAAAGGAACATTCTCGAAGTCCAATCCATTCTGCCATGCAATTAAGTGAAACTAAACAGGGCTCCATAACAAACCAGTGCAAGGCCTCCAATGCTATTACTTGATGCAATTCACTTTTAACATTGAAGGCTACATCGTGTCACCACACACCCAACAGAATTTGCCAAAATATAACTCGGTTCAACTGATTGAACAATTCCAGCCTCTAAACCCACTAGTCTAAAGTCACTTTTTCTAATAAATAAATCAGAAGTATAACCAAGGAAATCCAAAGCTTCTACTGTTCATGCATAGAAAAAATATAATACCAACCACCAGAAAAGAACCTACCATTCATGCACAGAAAAAATATAATACCAACCACTAGAAAAACACAGCTGATATCTCTAAGAGTCACAAGCTTTCAATCTTGTGACTCTTTACTTGGATCTTCAACTTTTCATTCACTAGAAGGCATTTTTCATCAGAGATTAAACACAGTATAGCTTACCTCCAAGAATGCTATGCAGTGGCTCTCCAACGTGACTCCTCCAACACTGCTATGCACCAGAGAAGCCCACCACAAACCCACAACCAAAAAATGGTGAAAAAACACCCTCATTTTCCAGAAAACTAGATGGTGAAAACCCAAGGACCAACACTGCTACCACTGCTATGATTTGAAAAAATGCCCTCATTATCTAGCCAGAAAACATGATGGAGAAAACCCACAGAAAACCCCAAGGACCAACACGCCCTTGTTATCCAGAAAACCCATAAAAACAATGGAGAAAACCACAGGAAAACCCTACACAATATACGCAGGGTGCACACAAACCACAAGCAGACGCAAGGTGCTCGCAGGCTTGGAGCACTGGTGAACAGCGCGGGTAGGAATGTGGAATAAAATATCCCCTAGCATATTGGATATTTAAATAGTAAAAAAAAAACCCTTTTTACCCCTAATATACCCCCAATAGATTGACTTTTAATTTTTTAATTTTAACCCCCCCAATATGAACGGATGTTGTATCGCATTGGTCCTTAGGTGACGCCCCCGTGGCTAGCAGGTATAGTAATGTTATGTTTCTTCAGAAGAAGAGACATCTCATCAATTTTTCTTCTCATATAGGTGTTTTCTGGATGAAAGCCCCTTCCACAATAAAAACAAATGGGTCTTTCCTTTGCCATTCTTCTTGAGACTCTTAGAACCTGAAGGCTCATTTGACTGCTCTTTCTCCACACGAGACTCATCCTTTTGCTTCCCTTTATCATTCGCTACCTTAGGTTCTCCTGCAACCAGTGCTTGATCTCTGGAAGATCGAATGATCCCCATTTGGATCAACTTGTCATGCTCCTGAGTAAGAGATTCAATGAAGGAGTTAAGAGTAGGAATATTCCAATTTGGAGTAGTGAGCTTCACATAATGAAATGTTGATACAAAGACTAAATAGTCTGCACCAAGTTTTGAGAGAATGGCAAGGATGAGTCGATCATCCTCCTTCTCAACCTTGCACAGCTTCAATTGGAACACTAGATGCTTGAATTTGGTGCAGAAGTCATTTAGTGTTTTGAAATTGGCTAGATGAAGAGAAATCAGCTCATTCTATAACTGATAGATTCTCAGGTCATCTTGCTTGTCAAATAAGGAAGCAAGCTTATCCCAAAACTGCTTGGGAGTCTTCAATCCATTGATGTGGAAGGAAGATGTCGAGAGATTGAGAGGCACAAGCATCTGTATGCTTCATCAAGCATATTCCAGTACTTTTCTTTGTCAACATAATGAATTGGCTCTGCCTTTGTCTCCATTGTGAGTTTGAAGAGTCTTTTGGAGGGTAGCTGCATCACCATGTCCTCCTTCCACTGGTGGTAGTTTAAAGGATTGAGAAGCTCCATTGGAGGGACCATTTGGAATGCAATGAAAGATACTAAGTTGTTGTAGAGAATGTAGTGAAGGAGACTGAGCTGCTTGTAGCGAATGCAGTGAAGAAGACTGATAAAACTGTAAATCACACAATCAAACAGAAAAAATAAGGTCAATAGTCTACACTTTTTGAATTTTCATCACACCCAGCATAGTTGATCAAGCAAGCTTGGTCAACAATTCCTTTACTTGGGATATTAAGTGGTAAATTCTCTACTTCTGGTGCAGTACTGGAAGGAGCAAATTTGATCCAAGTATGGATCTATAGGAGGAGAAGTGCCTTGTCCTACCAAGGCTCTGATACCATATTAAATTGAGCACATAGATATCTGGACCAACACACAACTCACAAGATAGATCATACAATTTACTCATCAATTGAAGAATGAAACAATGGAAAAATGGCTTGCAATTGTGAATGCTTTCATCAATCAAAAGTAATTAGATAATTAATTACAATGAAGTACAATGGCTAAATAGCCTCATGCAATTCGAATCCATGTGAGGAAATTCAAATTGATTGGACTCTACTTGACTGAATGGTTAACTAACCTTGTCTAAATCATTATCGAATTTCATCGGAGTTCAAAATCAAAACTCAAGTGTCTAATTGAGTGTTGACTAGTCTAATTGACTGAGGTAGGTGAGCAAATGTGCCTCACCTACATGCAGCCATGCAATCCTAGAACTAACTGAGTAGAATTGAATGTAAGGGACTAGAACTGAATGTAACTGACTCCTAACTGAGCTTGACTAGTCACCAAATGAAATCAACTGATGGAGGTTGGTATCGACACTCCTAGTGGCTCCTAATTTGTAGGGATTGATCTAGGAGGCTCCTAAACTAATGCATGCAAGTGCAATTGTCACGTCCACACCCCTCATCTCGATGAGGGAGAGGATGTGACCTACACACTGTTGCTGTCAAATAGGAAAAATATCCCATGGACATATAATAAAAATGATAATAAATAAAATGCATTGATCATAAAATACATAAACAGATGCATTGTAAATATAAATACATAACAAAAGCAAAACACATGCATTCAAGCACTCAACATGTTCATATTAATTCAAATGACAAATACCGATGCAAAGGTAAGTAAACAAGAAATAAAAGTAAATACTTATCTTTTAATTGCACTGTCTCATAACTAGCTATGTCGTTGCAACGTTCCACCCAACCATAGGTCAGTGTGCTCATCAATATCTCATCATCATTGCCACCCCCGAGCTGGGCATGATTCCACAAGGAAATAAGGAACAACATGCTCATACACATAGCCAATACATATCGAAACCCAACCACACCAAAAATACATTTCGGTTTATCAGGCTACTAGGGAAACAAACCAATAGCATAAGCGTTCCTTGGACTTACTCAGTCAAGCCAACAATCACACCCAAACATTATCATACCCTTTAACAGATGGGTCTCTTGTACTTACTCAGCCAAGCAAACATTTTGCATCAAACACACAGTCAACCAATTAATCAAAACACAGCCACACACAACTATTGGATATGAACAAAACGTTTATGGGAAACCAAAACAAAATGGTTGAGGGGAAAACAACCCTGCAAGAGAAAATACATTTTCAGGAAACATTCTTGTGCAATATGGAGGCAACTCAACCACCACAAACCCCCAAATCGAAATCTAAACTCAGAAAACATCCCTGAGCATTGCTGGAGCAAAAACGACTATCATTCACACCCAAATCAGAAGATCTTGGCTCCTTAACCACAGAGAAACATAAAAACAGATTTATGGGAATGGAACAATGAGGAGACAATAGAATTCATCAGGGGAAAATGCCTAGCCATCTCAGCTGCGTGAGGAAGACCAAAAACAGCCTCTTGAAACCCCCAAAACGTGAATCACTGCTGCATATTCACTCAACAAAACAAAAATGGGATTTCCCATCCCTGGCGATGAGGAAAACCACAACAAAATCGCCAAGGGAGGATCCCAACCACTGAGCATTTCCTAATCAAATTCCCAGACATGGGAAAAATGAAGAAAAACAACAAAAACATGAGTGAGAATGTCCCAACTATCTCCAGCTATGTGAGAAAGAAAACGCATGGGTCAATAATGGCTTGGGAAGGAATTTCCAAGTATTTACTTTCCCAACAATCCAAAACACACTTTCCAAAAATGGGTGACTTCCCAAATTTGAATTTGACCTCCATACCTCTCCCATCCCAAGACAATAACTTCCTCCACCAACTTTAGATGACTGGGCACAAAAGACAAAAAGGCTGGTTGACAACTTTATGGGTTTACCTTTTGACATTTGGCTCAAGGGTTTGAATGTTTCCCCTCCCTATTCCTTGTGAAATCATGCCCCCATCTCTTTAACGTTGTGGTGCATATATATTTGTGGTATTTTTATTAGTTTGCATTTTACATGATGTCTCAAATATATTGTGCCTAGCTAGCACATAAACCATCGGCATCGATTTTAATTGCCAAAACATAAAATACTAAATCCATGGTGGGGCATTTTCCTTGAGCTCCACACCATGATTTATTAACTCTTTTTACATCATATGCAATTCAATACCATGGGGTCAAAATTGGGGTGTTACAATAATCAGTGGCAGTTGGCCTCAATTAGTGTTCCCCACACTTTAGTAACTAGTACATGTGCCCCAATTAGGCTAAGTGGACCCAATGGTTCTAGTGACTAAAAATAGACTAAAATGACTCCTGATTTAGACACAATTGACCAAATCGGACAAGGGAGGATTATATCCTAACAGTCGGGTTCCTTTTAAATGTCAATTTTAGCATTGTTAATTATTTCATTAAGGGTTTAATATGTGATTAATGTGTCAACAATTATTTATGTAGTTTTAAATCTATGCTTCCACATTATGTTAATTGTTTAATTGTTGATATTGTTTTCTTCGTTGTTTAATTGATTTCATTATTTGTTTAAGAAATTTTGGATCCCATTTAGAGCTCCATGATTGCTTTTTAGTCATTGATGACCATTCATGTGGTTATGTAGCACTATGGGTGTATTACATTATTCATAATTTAGTATTATTATTATAAATGAGAACATAGAAAATAAATAATATACATAAATAGATAATAAATAAATAAAAATTAAAAAATCCATGGTTGTCTTCAATCCAAGGTAGATTTCTATCTAATGTTGACTTAAAGGTAGAGTTTAATCAAAGATTAACTTAAACCTAACATTGAATTCTATACAAATTTGACTTAAAGGTTGATTTCAATCCAAGATTGACTTCAATTAAAGGTTGAATTCAATCCATCGTAACTTCAATCCATGGTTGTCCTCAATCCAATGGTTGACTTCAGTCCATGGTTGACCTCAATCCAATGGTTGAATTCAATCCATTAATAATATTAACATTAATGAATTCAACCCATGGTTAACTGCAATCCATGGTTGACTTCAATGCAAGGTTGACATTGAACCATAGTTGACTTTAATCCACAACCACACTTTTAAAAGTGCTTGATTCACGTTGAACCATGGTTGACTCGGAAGAAAGGGTGAACTCTATCCATCGTTGAATTTCAAGTAAGGTTGACTTCAATCCACGGTTCACTTATTAAAGGATATTTTATCCTTCCATGTTGTCCCCAACAAAAGGCTACATTAAAATTTACAAAATCAAGAATTAACCCAACACTTATTTAATTCTAGATGGTGGCAGAGGTAATCAATAATGGATATTTATTACCCATACATAAGAAATCCTTGTAATGTGAGATTATATATCAACTCTAGTATATATGTACAAATTCTTGAATAATTAAGTTTGGTTGATTTCCTAAATAGCAATGTTATTCTATAACTAGAAACTACCATATTAATAATATTAATATGTTTGAATATGCCTATAGGTATATATTTGACATATTTTAGGAGTTCGAAGTATTTTATTGAGAGTTTGATTGTTACACAAACTCCACATTAGATTGACTCACAATTGTCAAATGGAGTTTGACTAAAAATTATGCACATTAGCTCGAATCCTAGCTACTAGATGGAGTTCGACTATCACACAGACTTCACACTCCCATGCCACTAAGTGAATTTATCACATGAGATCAAAGAAGTTTATAAGGATTTTGATTGTCACATGAACTGCACATTAGCTCAACTCCCAACTGCAAAATGGAGTTCGACTAAACCTTGTGCACATTAGCTCAACTCCTAGCTGCTAGATGGAGTTCCACTGTCACATGAACTCCACATTACAATGTCATTAAGTGCACTTATCACATGAGCTATTTTTTTTCCAACTACCATAAAGTGCGATTATCACATGAGCTATTTTCAATTTTTTTTTATAATTGTTTATTATGAATTTTGAACAACAACAATAAAATCAATCTAGACAATACACTTGTCCTCTTCTCTTGCAATCTAGGAAAAGAATAGATAGTATTCTACCCCAAAATTCTAAGATATAAACGCCTATCAATGTAACAATTCGTAATGACTATAATTTTTCCATATTATCTAAATTATACAATTAATAAAAGTAACTCTTTTATCGAAATATTGAGACATTTATTCCAAAAAATTTTGTTCTACACAATGATTCAACACTCTTACTTTCTAAAGCATTAATATTCCCTATTCAACACATGGTTCTAATATATTTATGATTTAATATTGACTTGTTTACATTTATTGTTGAAATTTGTAAGTCAACAACTTTAAGCACACACAACAAGTGAAACACGCAGTTCCATCATTGTTGTAGAACTCACAAGTGGGAAAACAATTTTTTGGACAAAATGTGTGCATTAAGGAGGAGATATAGCGAAGATGAAAAATCTCACAAGGAAGAATCATGTTGAAAATCATGTAGAATATCTTCAATGACTCCTAAGAAAAGAAACGGATTCTAATGCAACATTGGTCCGGATGGGCAAGAAAAGTTTCTTGAGGCTTATCCGTCATGCCTTTGGAAAGAACGTTCTTCTATGAACATGTCTAATTCAAAATAAGTAATATATCACACTTGAGATTCTTGTTGTTTTTTTCTTAGATAGTTAGTCACGCACATATGTTTACCCCAAACCAAAATTGTGTGGCATTTTTGGCATTCACATTCTCAATGAAGACACTCGCAACCTTGTTTGTTTTACTTGCATTCAAAAGATACAATCCCACCCCTATTATATTTGCTAAAGTTGTCATTGAAGTATTTTCCAATATCTTTGAATCTACTTATAATACAAAAAAGAAAAGGTTTTTAAATAAAAAAGTTTGTCTTTGCAAAAGAAAATCGGTAGTTGATGGATGGATGCATAGATAACTCAAGCAGTTCATGGAAAATAACTAAAAGAATCTGGGTCATAACATGTAGCTAGGCACTGATAACTGGTTTTTGAACAATTATAAATTATATATATAATAAATAATTGGTAGTTGATGCATAGATACTTGGACAGTTCATGGTCGAAGACTAGAAGAAGCTGAGTGATAACATGTAGCTATGCTTGAATCAGAGGTAGCTAAAAAAAATTTAAAAAAGGAAAGAAACATAAAAAAATAATTAATGGTTGATGCCAATTGAAGGTAGACCAGAGTAGATCCAAATCCTAGGCTCTATCAAGGGTCGAGAGGGATCAAATCTCTAGAGGTGCAAACCTCTTCTTAGGTATTGCACTCGAGCTATCAGCTTTGGTGTGTCCTATATATAGCCATTGTTTTGATTCAAATCAAAAGACACATATTTTTATTTAAGGTTGACATATAATATTTTTATTATTAATATTTAATATTATTTATGGTGGACATATAATATGTTTTATTTTGTCAGGAACAAACATTACAAAATCTCCCACATACGTGGTTTTAAAACTATGTGCAAGGACCTCCTAAAACCATGGGTTGTTTAGGAGGCCTTACACATAGTCTTAAAACCATTTGCAAGCCCCTCCTAAACCATGTACAATAAAACCATGGGTTGTATAGGAGGCGTTGCACATGGTTTTAAAACCATTTTGCAAGGCCCTCCTAAACCATGTACAATAAAACCATGGATTGTTTAGGAGGCCTTGCACATGGTTTTAAAACCATGTGTAAGGTCAACAATTTTTTTATGCATATTTCAATTTTTTTATTTTATATTGTTTTATTAGGTAGAAAAATTACAAGGTCATATTAAGAGATTGTTTTTGTAGCAAACATTAACAATAACAAAAAGTGTACAAATCAATGTTATTTACAACTTGTTTGCAATATGGTTGGAAATACAAAACAAAAATGATGTATTCAAATTTTGTAACCAATCTAAAATTATTATGCTCCAACCATTATTAGAAAATGTATTGATATTTACATTCATAAGCTTTTTTTAAGAAAATGTATTGATATTTACATTGATAAGCGTTTTTTCAGAAAATGTATTGATATTTACATTGATAAGCCTTTTTTTCAGTGTGCATGTTTTCGTCGTCCCTATGTCGAATGAAAATATGGGACCTCTTCTTCTCTTCTGAATTGTCTATCAGTCGTTGGTTTGGCTATGCCCCGTAGTTTCTACTCTAGTCTGGTGGTTTTTGCTCCTCTCAGTAAGGGGTCCAAACCTGTTTGGTTTGTCATAGGCGGAAGTCTACTTCAAACATTTTTGCGATTCTGATTTATCAAAGATTTTCATCACCCATATCGTGAATGAAAAACTGATGCGTTTCTACGCTCGACATAAGGTGGGTTTATTCTGTGTGTTCCTTCCATTGTGTCGCATCCAAACTCGGTCTGACACAATGCGTGTTCCTAAAGTTTCCTTCCAATTTCTTTAGAAAATTGTGTCGAATCACTGCCAACAATGGGAAGTGAGTATTTTTCAGTGATCGGTATAAAGTGAAGCAAAAGAACTCACAATCATGGAAGGCGAAGCATGCAAGAAACAAAGCTTATATTCCTAGATGTTTCTAGGTTCTCCGAGTTAGAAGAGCTGCCGAAGTATGAAAACATTGGTATCTTCTCAGGGGTATGTAAAGCTGCAGAGAATGAGTGGGTAATACTAATATTTCAGAGAATATTAGGGAAGTAATCTAATGAGGCAACAGTTCTAAAATAATTAAATACATGAAGTTGCAAAATTGAGGATATACATGTAGATGCCTAGTTTCCTGTTGTGCAAAATGTTATATTTAATTACTCATCCATTCTTGATTTTGGTTGGTTGTAAACTTCGCTCGCATTTGATTTTCTTTTGGCATCATTTTTCCTGCGGAATTCGTTCTGGTGAGTTGGGTTTCGATCTTCTTGACCTCTCCTTCATTTCTTTGTTTTAATTTCCATGCTATGGGAATTTATCACACGGACGAGAAAAAATTCCATGATAATTTATCAGAGAAGACTGTTATCGAGGTTTTAGTTAATAAAGATAATACGAAGATAGAGAAAAAGTGTAGAGTTATATTCTTAGTAGGCATGTGTGTGTGAATACTTCGTTGGGGCGATAAGGGATCCGAAGAAGTAATGTTTGGGTGATTCCCATAGGAGAAACACAAGGAGTTTGTAGAAGAATTCGACGATCCCCTAGTAGAGAAGAAGATAAGCAACCCCAGATGAGAGATCACGTGTAAACATTGTTAGAAGGATGCAGGAAGAGAAACAGAAAAGAAGAGCCGCAGGAAGAGAAACGGAAAAGAATAGCCATCCCAAGTAGAGAAGAATCCTGGAAAAAGAAAGAGCACTGTTAAAAACAAACATTACTGTAATAAAAATCCATCCCAAGCAGAGAAGAATCCTGAAAAAAGAAACATTACTGTAATAAAAACAAATATCAAATCAATTCCAAACTTGTATCATTAGTAAGTGTCAAAATTTTCTGAAAGTCAAGTGCTCATATAAATTTTCTGAGTGTCAAAATCATACACAACAATCATTTCCAGCTCTGTACAAGTCTTATTTTCGCTTGAAAATAAAGGTATTTTTGAACTCAGGTTTCTTACAATCATTTTTTCTAAGCTTTAGCATCATTATATAGTGTGTTGATGACTTAAAATTACAACAGTACCCTCTTATTGCAATATGGTGTAAACAATGGTTATTTTTCTTGAATATTATTGTTTTCATAGATAAGGATGTGTCTTCATGTCCTCTTATCACGGGTCTCTTAATGGAGTATGATTAAATATCAAACCTTAAACAAACATAATGGTTGCTATGGAATAGTGACATTTGCAATCCCATTAAACCAATTTCTTGAGTTCTATTCAAAATTCCTACAAAATGTTTATGGATTTCATAACCTCCTTGATCATATATTGTGAACCTATACAATCTATCATCCTTTCCCGACCATTAGATACTGAAAGTTTTGTATTGATTCTTTTTATCACTATTACATATGGCTCAAAAGTCCCACGACATTTTTCCACGAATAAGTTAAAATCGATTTTTTCGCGGAAAAACAGTTTAAAATTTTGGGAAAAAATGAAAATGTCCCCGACGATCGTCGCTATAGTGACGCATAGTCCATAATGTTGCTATAGTGACGGGCGTTCTTCTCTATAACGACATATATGGATATGTTAGTGGTCTCTAACTATGGAGGCCCATCCAAGTACCTAAAAATGTTATTTAAGCTAAGTAGCCCTTGTCTTGAGGAGCAAGGAAGAAAGAGTATTTAACAATTTTTTGTCCAAAACCATGCTAGTTCTAGATGGTTCCCAAACCTGTTAGTAGAAGTGTGGCGCTCAGTGAAAAGATTGCCTAACTACTCCACCAAATCGAAATATTAAACCTTTTCATTACTAATTTCTATTTTTAAAATCCAATATTTATTATTTACCTAAAAATTTAACAATAAAACCTACCACATCTTTACAATCTAACCATCCAAATTATTATATATAAAAATAAAAAAAATTATAAACAAACTTTATAAAACAAAGTTTAAATTTTTTTATTTAATGTATCAATGTCTATTAATATAAAAGACTGAAATAGATAGTCTTACCTACAACAAGAACTAATAAAATATACACATGTTAATTGTAACTCAGTACAAATTTGTATAAGAAAACAACAATATAAAGACAATTAGCATAAATAAACTTGATGCAAAATCATTACAACTTAAAGATGCTTTAGTTCAAAGGTGGACCAAAGGTTTGTATGGTCCACTATCTATGAAGTAGTATACTAGTAAAATCCATTTCCTATGTGTATACCTTGATCCACATAAATATTATAGTATATCTCATTTAAAAATTGTAAAATTATTTTAAAATCATAGCTCAACAAATATAAAATTAACTTATGAAACCTCAAACCTCCATATTTATTTGACAAAAATACCATACCCACTTAGTTTAAAAATTCCCCCAAAACCAAGATATAGTCATAAACCATAGCTCAACAAATATAAAGTTAACTTATGAAACCTCAAACCTCCATATTTATTTGACAAAAATCCCTACCCACTTAGTTTAAAAATTCCCCCAAAACCAAGATATAGTCATAAACCACAACCTACCCAACCAAGACATAGTCATAAACCACAACCCACCCAACCATGATTATTTTACAAATTGGGAAAAATATTTAAAAGCTCTCCATCTTAAAAATTCAATGGTCAACCTTCCATCTTAAAAATTCAATGGTCAACCTTATATACATGTACATTTTCAAGTCAGCATAGACCTTCCATGATAAAACCATCACCATCAACGTTCAAAATTGAATCCTTCCTAGCCCTTCTCAAAAGTGTAAAGTTAAAATTGCCCTTCAAAAACAATTTAAACTTTGAATTTTACTCTTCCAATTAAGAAGGGCATAATTTATATCAACATTTCAAAAGGACAACATTTAAAATTACCCATCCATATAAATTTGTCAAGATGTTGAAATTCCTATGCTATAAAGTTCAACTCATCATTCAAAATATTGGAAATATGGTCAATTATAATCACTCACTCAGTCATGTCATGCACTCGCTGCTTATCTTAGTTGTGCAAGATGGCCAATAATCATTGATGACTACAAGGCACTAGCCATCGAGATGTGACTCTGACTTCCGAGGAACTTGGGGCTTCAATCTAAAGTGTGGCAATGTGTCAACAACTATGGTTATAACAAAAAAGAACGGCTACTAGTCTACTACTAGACCTGAAACTAGGTCAAAACTTTGTGCCTACTACCTATGTGAACCTCACTACCAATGTCCACTCTTTTTTCGTCAAAATGAAATTCAAAAGGCCGGTTTGATAAGTCCTCCTCTACAAGACTTCATTTCTTGCATGAATATCATGGACCTGCGACAACTATAGACAACACTCAATGTCACGCAAATACAAATAATCGCATCTAGTTAGGATCACAAACTGTGCAGAGGTCCATTTATGCATTGCTATAGAGAGGTGTCATTGGGCACACGATATGGAGAAAAAATGGTTATTAATAAAATTAAAAAAAAAAAAACAATTGTTGGTTCAAGAATAGTCTTCAATTTGATGGGTGGCATGATCATGATGTAATCTCCCTCCATCCTTCCTAACATCTGTAGTTTCGCACAACATTTGTCCTCTGCGCCACCAACATACATATAAAAAGTGTTTGTCTTTACATCCTCTTCTCTTTAAATCCTCATCTCATAGTCATAACTTAGTATTATTATGCATGCACATCCTCATGTTATAATATGAATTGGGTCAAGGCGCAAAGACTAAAATATTAAATGTGTCAAGACGCAAAGAGTAAAAGACAACTATAAGTAAGTCTTAAAATTTACCATATAAGTCTTTAATTAACACTATCAACTGAGATTTGACACGTTGGATTGTTGTGATATTATTATCACTCCTTACCAATGTGATTGCAAGGCATTCTTTGAAGTTGAAGTCCATAATTTTAGGTCTTCTTCCTCATTATCGTGCCTTTTGGTAAGACAATCAAAAGGGTAGTGGCCTGCATCAACATGGAAACAATTTTGACATAGAGGTTACACACTTTAATTATTTTCATTAAATAACTTAAATTCCTACCTGTGTTTGTCAATTCATTGAATCGTGCACTGGTACAAAACACAACAAATTTTAGAGCCCCAAGCCCTTAATTACTCAGACATAGAACTTTCTCAAATCTAGCCATTAATAAACTTATTTATGTATTTCGGTTCAATTTAAAAGGAGGATTCTTGAGGCTCAGACATGTAGTGAGTTGCAAGGGTTTAATTGAATTAGGATTGATCCCATTGCCCCTCCATCCTATACATGTATGCTTTCACGACAAGTGTTGAACAAAAAATTTTGATGCCCCAATCCGGTTATGCTAGCTTTGCTAACTTGTTTGGCATGTAGAATTGTTTTTTTAATGTTTTTTTGAGTTGTGTATTATTTTTTCTTAGGTGACCAATCCTTATCATTCTTACATCTCTTTATCTTGGATTGCACGACGATGCCCCAATATGGTTATGGCATAGTCTAAGTAGTTGTTTTGTATAATGAAGTGTGCTCCAACTAGAAAAACTACAATAGAATAATTGTTATGTTATTGAACTATAAAATTAATGATACACAAATGAAAACTTAATGTGTTCAAAATACATTTTATTGAAAATATATCATTTTTTCATGTAAATGTTAAGGGGTGCTCAATTGTTTAAAATTGTAAAAATTTGAAAGAACAAAATTTGTTTTTTTGGCTTTTTTTATGAAAGGGTTCAGTTAATTTATACTTGTAAATTGAAGTACAATTAATTATATTTCCCTTCATATTTAAAAGGATTAGAGAATAAATACCCTTCCAATTAAAATTAAGACCCAACCTTCAAATTTGATCACTTATCACCATTCACAGAAGTGAAGAGCGAGGGAGAAACACTGTGAAAACCTTGTTTTCTGTAATAATGGCTACGAGCATCAGGTTGATTACATTATTCATATTATTTATGTTCCCTTTCTTTTCACTTGGGTTTTCTCCCGAGAATCCAACAGATCGGCACATTCTCGTGCTTCTGTACGACCTAGCTATCAATTCATCTCATTCAATTTTCTTCAAAACACTCACAGATCATGGTTTCGATCTTGACTTCAAACTTGAGCATGATCCCAAGCTCGCACTGCAGAGATAAGGTTAGTACTTGTACGATGGAATCATTCTCTTTGATCCCTCTCTTGACAGTAAGTTATGTTATTCACCCTTGAGTCGTTCATTAATTCCCGTCTAGGGTTTAGGTTATATATTATCAAGGTTATATTTTAATTGCATGCATATGCAGATCTAGGGGGGCTCTTTGGATTTGTCTACAATTTTGGAATTTGTTGATTCCGGCCATGATTTGATTCTTGCTGCTGACACGACCACCTATGATCTCATTTTTGATATCGCTACTGACTACGGGTTTGGTTTTGATGAACTGAGTCAATGATTTTGTCATTATAAACATTATTTAAGTTGGTTCGAATAATTCATAGTAGTGACTTTAGAGCAAAATATTTGTGGCTTTGAATAGATGCACTTTAGTCATGGCATCTATGTGGAAGGTAGAGCTCACTTTGTTAATAGAGGATCCTTTAAAAATAATAAAACAAGAATTTAGTGGGTTTGATTAATTCTTAGTTGTTGTGTTTGTAAATAAGTAGTTTTGTGTTCAAATTCGCTTGTCTTAGAAAAAATGGTTTTGTTTCTACTATGATCTGTTGTATTCTTCGATTGGCTTAATATGATGTTGATAGTATCATTTGAGGTTGGATGCAATTCAGGACCTGAGTGCTTTGGTTATTGATCACACAAGCTATGTTGTTTCAAAAACTGACAGTGATCATACTTTGATTGTGAGTGACGATGTAATTGATTCCAAAGTTATTCTATGAGAGAAAAATCTTGAGGTAAGTATTGTAGTTCATAGCTCTTTTTGGGATCAAACCAGGTTTTAGAATGACAAAAATGATTTCCAGTTCCATAATTGTTTGGGATGAATTTGATTGTTTGAAGATTATGAAATGGCATTTGTGAGAAGTAAAGGTTTTCGAAATTGTGTTTATATTAAGATCAGAATTATCATGCACCATTACCTGAATTGAACCTCCAACACATTAATAATTAAATTCCTACCAATAATTCTAGTTTTAATACTGTTTGCATTATCTTGTATATGTTTAGATGATTTTCCAAGCTTGCTACTTAAATTTGGTTTAAATACAGGACCATATTTTGAGTAGTAGTTTGTTGGATGTATGAAACCTGATCTTATTGGAGACAATTTTTGGGCATTGATATATCATGCACTCTTTTCTTTGTATCAATATGAAAAAAGTGTTTATAAACGTCTTTGCAGCATCACTTTGGATATGTTAGCATCAGTTTTCTTTGAAAATGTGTCTGAAATGTTGACAGGTTTCATGTATGGAGTTAAGTAAATGGAAAAGGAGAAATTAGAGAACATTTTGTTCTTATACATATTTCTCTTCCAGAAGCAAAGCTTGTGGAGTGGAATTATGAAATCATGAAGAGTGCAACATAGTTTCGATGCTGAAATTGTAGTTTAGAAAGCCTTTGCGACAATATTAACATATTCGGATTACCTGCATGGCCATTGAGCTTAGAAAAGGCAGGTTCATATTGATTGATCATATGTTAAGTTGGAAAATGTGGAATTCTCATTTATCCTACTTGTTTCAAATTTCAATTGAGGAATCAAAAGGTTAAAACCCCCTCGTAAGTTGCTACTTATGTGGTTTGAATATAGAATCTGTGAAGTGGTGGTTTTGCAACAACATTAAGAACAATCATCAGATGTATTTCAACATTGCGTGGTTGCTAGGTGTGGATGTGGTTACAAGAGAAGATGCAACAAGCGAGAAATATTTTTAAATTACGGGAGGGGTTGTGGAGCCATTTTCCTTTGTGAAAAAGAGGTTTTCGCAACAGATGTGTGACAGCTATGGTTGTAGTTGGTGGACACGCAGAGGAACCCATAGTAAGCTGGTCCCAAGCAAAAGAAAACCTACAAAACCTTTTTCATGCTGATATGATTCTTCAGTTTGTTTGATCGTATCCTCATCATCCGATTTTGCGAACAAAATTTGCCAGAATTCTATAAGCCTACTAGCAGGATTCAGTTTACATCTCAATGGTATCTCTATTACACACCAATGGTGTTGTAGCTTATAGTTACAGAAAAGTGGTATTTTGTACACATTGACCATAATTACGAGATTTATGACATCTCTTAGTATATGAAATCTGGCTACACTAAACTACCATTGTATACATAATGTCAAGAAGAATCAACTATTATTTGGATGTAGGTCATTGATAGCATGCATTATGATCACGAAGAACAGTGTTGCTAAGGTTAATCTAAATTGTGTCCAAAATTCTTACTTATATAAAATAGAGTAAGTTCCTGATTCATGCATTTATGTATGTAGTACTATAGGTCACAACCCTTATAAAACTCAGTCTCTTAACTGTAAATTTTTCTTTAATATTCAAATAGGGCTAAACAGTGCACTCAAAACAAAAAGCTAAAAAAACTAATACCCATCATTCATCCAGATCTTTTATTGAGGTGTAATTTTTTTACTTAAATTTTTTATACATCAAGAAAAAAATTTACACAAGAAATTTGATCCCTCTCGGCGCTTGATAAATATGGGTTTAAGATGGATCTATGTTGGTTTAGAGTCTAGACACAATTATGGAGCGATATAGAACAACAATTTTGTTGTTTTGGAAATTCTACATAGAAATTGTGCTTTTAAAACCATAATTTCAGCCACAGTAAAAGCAAAAGCCTTTTAAATTGATCATTGGAATGAATGTGCATTATTTCTATTTTACTTTGTTGTCCTCAATGAACCCTATATCAAGTACACTAAACTAAGCGTACACTCATTGAAGGCTTTTTCTATTTTTAACCTCAATAAGTGTGCATTGTTTCCTTTTTAAATCTGGATAAATAAGCATTAAGGCTCTTTATTGATGTTTTGTTTCAGAATTTAAATCTGTTGAATCGTTGTTGCATGGAAAAACAAGGATTGTATTTGTATTTAATTTCTCATAGCCTTGGTTTATACTGTTATAGATCAAAAGTAATTGCCTTACCGATTCCTTATTTCATGGATCTTGACAATTCTCTCAAAGATTCCTAAACTAAGAGTTCATAAGAGAAACGGCCATAGGCATTATATTGCATGTTTAATATGGTTGTGCATATTAGAATTGATGATCTGACATTCTTTGATTGGTTTTATTTCTAACTTGCTAGAGGTAGTGGATTAGATTTAAGTCTTCCACCCCCTATATTCTTCCCACTTTCGATATAATGGTTACAAAGTTTTATAATTTTGTATCATCCCTGTTTGGGGCTTGTTGATGCTTTGTATCTAATGATTTCAAATAGAAGTATTATAGGATATGTTATTTTGAATAAGGGCTTGTACGCTAGTTTCTGTTTTCAGGCTCCTATGCTTTTCTAAGGGATTGCTCATTCTTTAAATCCTGCAAACATCCTGGTGAGTTTACTGGAGGAACTTTTACCTATTTTTTTCTTTTCTTTCTAGCTTCCAATCAATCTTCATTTGGTGAAAGATAAATATTTGATGTCATTTCAATTGTTGGTTGTATCCTTACATTCAAAGGCATTACAATAATAATTATGTATTGTATTGTGCAGGTGATGAAAGTGTTATCTGCTTCACCTTCTGCATATTCTACAAATCATAAATTTGATTTGTCCAATCCTCCAACACTTATAGGATCTTCTATTTCCTTGGTGTTAGTTGTGCAGGTATGGATGTTTAATAAATTTTAGGCATTATAGAAATTATGGTGTAGCAGAATTAGTACATTTGAAAATAATGTAATGATTATAGATAGAAATCAAATGGATTATGAAGCACCTTACACAACGTGGTTATGTATAGTTTTGATGAAGTTTTAATGTTTTGTCATATTTTGTATATCTTACAACAGAACAAAACCTTACATACTATTAAATGACATTTCCATCTAATGTTTTTGCAAAAAACTAAGAAAATAAGGTCCACCTTTTCACTGACATCTGCCTCTACCTGACTCCTTCTTGTGTGTCTTTTTCACTGATAGCTGCATTTGGCTGAGTCCTACTACAAGGAAACAATCAATAAATTTTGTTATCATAAGTAGTCTCTACATATTGTACAAAGTGGGCTTAGGATTGATCTTCAATATCTGCAATCCTCTATGGCCGTGGTTGTTATATCTGCTAAAACCAATATTTGTTATATCTGGCTATTATATCTATTGCATAGAATATTGCATTGTCATTTAAATGAAACTTGATATAATAAATTGATGTTCTAATCTTTTTCATCATAAAGTAATGGATATCGCATCCCAAGAGAGGATATATATGCCTAGTTTCCTAGTGCCTTCGATATTGTTGATTCTATATAGTGCTAATACTTCCTCAACAACACAGTTCACTAATTTTAATGTTAAGTCCAGGGAGTTGGATTTGTATTTGCTACTACTAGTGGGATTATGTGATAAATGTGAGGATGAGAGATCTACTTATGCACACTTGAGTTTGTTGTTTTTTCCTCACATGCTGATAGTGGGTCTGTTGCTTCTTCATTGGAGAAAACATCCAAGTAGCACTATCATATCTCTTCCATAGAAGGGACATACCTTTTGTGAAACCAATACTATATTTGTAGAAACATCATGCTAAATCTTTATGAATTTCATCCAATTCATGATACAATACCTATAATTGATAATTCACATGAGAAGCTTCGGAATTTTAATTGAATTATTCCAACCATCAATTGATTTTCTAGGTAATACTTTAAATACTAATCTTGAATTTGTCCCTTGACATTACGGGAAATTATAGA
>LPNX010783545.1:20846-51405 GCA_001517045.1 Pseudotsuga menziesii | reverse complement strand
CTTTCTTCCTCCAAAATTAATCAATATTATTTTATTATTTTAACTATTATTTTAATATTTTCCTTAGGAGGCCCATTTTAGACCCCAAAATTCCTCTAATGAAAATTCGTATATAAAATTACTAAAAACGACTAAATTAGTGACCAAAAAATGAGAGATGTGAAACTAGGAATTATAAAGGATGCAACACGTGGCATGAATGATGAAGCCAAACATGGCGTTCATATGGTAGAAAAATAAGATGAGAAACTAGGCATTAAAAACGAAGCAACACGTGGCGCTAATGATGAAGCCAAACATGGTTTTAATATGGTAGAAAAATAAGAAGTTACTTTCGATGCAAAACATGGCGCTACATAGGAAGCAAAATATGGTGCAACACTAGAAGAAATATTTGGCACCATTTTGGTAGAAAAACGTGAAGCAAAAAAGGAAGCAAAAATTGGTGCAAATTTGGAAGCAAAAATTGACGCATATTTGTAAGTAAAACATGGTGCAAATGGGATGCTAAAGTGGTAGCAAAAATGGATGCAATATTGGATGCTAATTTGGATGCTAACATGGTGCTATTAAGGATGCAAATATGGCACTAACAGGGATTCCATTTAAGAAGTAAAAGTGGACACTAGCTAGGAAGCAAAATAGGACGTTATTTAGGAAGCAAACCTCGACGTTGTTTAGGAAGAAAATTTGGACGCCATTCTAGAAGCAAAAAAATAGACGTTATTTTAGACATCATAAAGGATGTTCTCTAGGAAGCAAAAAATAATTTTATTGATACACTTTAAGGTTTGTCCATGACATGTCCCATTTAGCGTCTAGTTTGACCACTCAATGTAAACAAAATTACACTAAAAAGGGACACTAAATGGGACTCTAATTCCAGGATTTGTTTTAGTGTATTGAGAGGATTGGAAGATTGAATCTTAAAGAGAATAAAGAACCTCCAACTGATCAACATAGATCTTTAAATAAGATTTCAAAATGGGCCATAAAGACACTTGAAAGTGTCCATATAGATGAAGTTGGAAAGACATGAACAATAATTTCAACAAGACAAGATTATGGAGGACAAGATGATGAATTAGTTGATGACATGGATGTCTCATTTGATTGTGAATTGAATTTATAAGCTAACATAGAACCAAATTCCTTTATAGTAGTTGTTGAATGTGATGAATGGAAATAAGCTATGAAAAATGAATATGACACACTCATAAAGAATATAACTTGGAAGCTAGTTGACCCTCCAGTTGGAACCAAACCAATTGGTTGCAAGTGGGTGTACAAGAACAAATATAAATCAGATGGCTCACTTAAGAAACAAAAAGAAAGGCTTGTGGCAAAAGGCTATGCACAAAAAGGTGTTGACTATGAAGAAAAATTCTCTCCCACAACAAAATGGGATACCATCCACACTTTGCTTTCCATGGTAGCAAAAAATGGGTGGAAAGTCCACCAAATGGATGTAAAAATTACTTTATTGAATGGAGAATTGAAAGAAAATGTCTTCATGTCTCAACCAGAAGGTTTTTCTGTGAAGGGAAAAGAACACAATGTATGCAAACTTGTCAAATCCTTGTATGTGCTAAAATAAACACCATGATCATGGTATGAAAATATAACCGAGCATCTTCTAAAACTGAATTTCAATCATTATAATCTTGATGATGCAACATTGTTTGTGAAGAAATTTGGAATATATATTGTATTTCTTGTGGCATATGTAGATGGTCTTTTAATGATAGGGAACAATGAAGATTATATATCATCCATAAAGAAAGATTTGAAGAAATGTTTTGAAATGACTGATTTGGGACATATTCATTACTATCGAGGAATTGAAATGAATCAACATACCAAGTACATATTCATATCTCAAAATAATTATGTTGGAGAATTTTTTAACAGATTTTGCATGAAAGAATACAACCCTATCTCAAATTCAATAGAACAAAAGTTGAATTTCACATCAAGTGAAGGAAAATAATTTGAGGATTCTACCAAGTACCAACAACTTGTAGGAATCCTTATCTACCTTACCACTACTAGACTAGATATTTCTTATGTTGTTGGAAGTATTTCCATATACATGCATAAACCATGTTAAAGATATCGGTCTTCTACAAAAATAGTTCTAAGGTACTTGGAGGGGACTCAAGTACACCAAGGTAGAAGACATCAAACTTATTGGGTACACTGATTCATACTTTGATGGTGACAAATAAACAATATTGTCCACTTCTTGATACATAATGAATCTTTGATCAATAACTAATTCCTGGAGATCATGAAAACAATCTGTTCCAGTAGATTTCAAAATAGAAGCAAAATATGTGGCAGTTGTAGAAACAACGAAGGGGATTGTGTGGCTCAATAATACTTGAATATTTTCAAGAGAAGTAATAAAAATAAACTCCCTTATTGATCGAAAACACTTCTACAATCAATTTTTTCAAGAACCCTATATTCTATGATCAAACCAAGCACATCAACACAAAGTACTATTTGATTCGAATCATTATAGAGGCTAAGACAGTTCATTTACAACATTGTTCCACAAATGAGAAATTTTCCAACATCTTCACCAAAGCACTTAGAAAAGAAAAGTTTAACAAATTTAGAGCCATGCTCAAACTCACAAACACCCATTCGGATTAAGAGGGGAATGTTGGAAACCTAATCCTAGTGATTATGGTTCCACATAAAATGTAAATATTGTAAATAAATTTGAGAATATGAATAGTCACGTAGGGAGATGAAAATGTCGGTTGGAATATGAAGAGAAACCACCATATGCATTGTATAAATAAAGTATTTTCCATTGATTAAAATAGAATCGGGAGCTATTCATTTCAACAAACCTGTAATCAAATCCATGGAAATTACTTCCCATTTCCATTCTGCAATTGGAAAAGGATGCAACAAAATTGTTGGTTGTTTATGTTCAACCTTCACTTGCTGAAATTTCATACACTTATAAATGTACTCAACAATGTCCTTTTTCATTCTCGACCAAAAATATTGCTTCCTCGTCGTAGAAACTATTTTTTGGTATCTTGAGTGACCAAAAATAAACAAGAAGTCCCTCACCTTCCAAATGGTAGACGCCATACCTATTTTCTAAATTTTGTTGTTGTAATTTGTATTTTATTTGTACATACATTTCATCTTCAGCAATAATGTTAACAATTAGTTTCCTCAAATCTAACTGGAAGATACTAATGGTTGCCACATGCATTGAATTTACTTTTCTTATAATTGCATCAACCACTTTATTTTCCTTACCTTTTACATGTTTGATTTCAAAATCAATTCACACAAAAATTATAGCCATCTAGTTTTCCTTGCATTTAATGTTGGTTTCTCAAAAAAATATTTCAAACCACAGTGGTCTATCCTTGGCTCGAATTTGCTGCCCATTAAATAATGCCTCCACATTTTCAAATTATGCACTATGGTTGGAAGCTCTAAGTCATGGGTAGCATAGTTATTCTCATTCTCTTTCAATTTCCTTGACTCATATAAACCACATATTTATCTTGCACAAGACCTCCTCCAAGTCTATGATTGTATGCATCTATACACACCCCAAAATCTTTTTCTAGGTTTTCAATTTTCAAAATTGGAGCACTTGTGAGAAGCTTCTTCAACAACTGGAAGTTTTCTTCACATTTAGGGTTCTATTTAAACTTTATCCCCTTATTTTGAAAATAAGTGATTGGGTGAGAAACTTCAGAGAATCCTTCAATCCTATAGTGACCAACAAGACATATAAAATATCTAACATTTGTCATGTTCCTTAGAGTTGGCCAATACATGATGGCTTCAATCTTCTCGGGATGAATTGATATCCCTTCCTCTTAATGTGACCCAAATAGTGAATTTTTATTTTATAAAAATAAAATTTTCTTAGCTTTTCATACAACTTATTCTCCCTTAGAAATTGCAAATCCATTCTCAAATGTTCTTCTTCATTCCTATAAAAGATAAGAATGTCATCTAGAAAAGCAAGAATAGACTTATCCAAATACTTGATGAAAACACTATTCATGAGACACAAGAATGTAGCTGGTGCATTAGAGAGATCAAATGGAACCACCACAAACTCATAGTGTCCATACATTGTCCTAAAGTTTTTCTTGTGAATGTCTTCTTCCTTGATTCTCACTCGATGGTAACTAGAACTCAAGTCAATCTTTAAAAATACATTTGCCCCTCTCATTTGATAAAAAAGGTCATCAATTCGATGCGATGGGTATTTGTTCTTTATAGTGACTTTATTCAATTGTATGTAATCAATGCATAACCTTAGTGTCCCATATTTATTCTTCACAAACAGAACAGGTGCTCCCCATGGAGAAACACTAGGACGAGTACTTCTTTTCTAGCAATTTTTGCAATTGCATTTTCAACTTTAATGGTTCGGTATACTCATCATATAAGGTGTTTTGGAAACTGTTGAAGATACTAGAATAAGATCAATTATAAAATAAATGTCCCTCTTTGGTGGAAGTCTTAGAATGTCATCGGGAAATAAATCCTTGAATTCTTGTAGCACATGATGATGTTCCAGCTTGGGAATTTGATTTTCTGTTATCTCCAAAACATGGGCTGCATACAATTAGCAACCTTTCCTATAGAACTTCTTCAACTGCATGGATGAAATATTCCTAACAAAAATTACTTTTGGAATTCCCTTGAAAACCATTTGGTTTCCTTCTTCATCAATGCATTCAAAAGTATTTCTATAACAGTAAGGTTTAACTCTATGTGGCTTTAAACAGTCCATTCGAATGAAAATATCATTGGAACCAAGTGGAAAAACATTTATATTTTCACAAGTGGACATTCCACCCATTTCCAATGGACACTTCTCCACCACTTCACTAACCTTCCTCTTGGTTCCCATGGCCAATTCAACTAACCATGATTTACTATGCTTTGATTTCTTAAAAGCACAGATATCAACAATATTAAGAGTGATATAACTGTGAGTAATCCAAGTTCAATTAAAATATAAATGTATTGATTAGCAATTGTACCTTCAACCTCAACCATAGTTGACTTGTGGTATTATCGGCGGTCCACTAATGTTGCATATATCCTAGGGAAAGTCCTTGCCACTTGACCCATAGTTTCATCTCCTTAGATGTTGTGAACTTGCTTTGCAGTCCCATTTTGATGTGCACAATTCCTAAGCATATGGTCCTCTCCACATCCCCAACATTGAAGTGGCTCTTTTTTGTTTCTTGGATTGTATCCCTTCATTCTAGCTAGTTTACTCACTCCATGTGGTTCCCTCCTTGACCAACTTCTGAATTGAGGAAAATTGAACCCCTTTGTTTCCTTTGGTCAAACTTCTCATTTTTCTTTCCTTCCATGCCTTAAGGAATTTTTTTTTCTTTTGTTTTGATTTTAACAATACTTGGCCTTTCTTATGGCTTCATCTAGGGTTTGAGGTTCAACAAACTCAATTATGTCTTTATATGACTGGGGAAATCCACTTAGAAACCGTTGAATTTTCACCTTATCATCCCTAATATACTTGACATATCTCAGCTTCTCCAATTTTTTTTTTGCATATTCTTCCATAGTCATTTGTCTCAATTTTAGATCATGAAACTCTTTTATTTTTCCATCAGAGAGACACTTTTCCTTGAAATATTCCTTGATATGATTCCACACAATTTTTCTTTCATTAATCCTCTTCACCTATACATGGTGATCCTACCATATGGGTGATCTTCCATTCATATTGAATATAACTACTCTTGACTTCATATTTCTTGAGTAGTCTTGGACTTGGAAATACTTTTTCATCGCAAGAATCCAAGCCTCAAATTCTTGACCATATTTTACCTCACCGTCAAAATTAGGAGGTTTGGCCTTCTTAAATACTCCATGTGAGTTTTTATTGGAAGGCCTATTTCTCTTGCTTCTATGAGATGAAGAGCTTGAACTAGATTCCTTAGAGTCAAATGACTCACTAGAAGATATTTTTGGAGTATATGCCATATCTCTAGAAATCCTTCTTGAACTATGGGACGTCTTGTGGGAATGCCTCCTTGAGCTACTCCCACTATTTCCTTGATTTTATGAATTTTACATATGGTTAATATTCCTTTGAATTTCTGATAAACTTTGAAGCATGGATGTATTTAGTTGATTATGTTCTTCTTGATCTCTAAGCAGCCTCTCATTGTCTTTTCTACAATTCTGTAGTTCCACCCTTATAATCCTCATAGTTTTTGCAATGTGAGGTGGAGTCATATGGTTTGTTCTACCATTGTATTTTGTCTCTGCATTCCCAACCTGTATATTCTCTCCTATTGCATCTGTCTCAAACTCATTGGGGTTTTGTGCATCACTCATGATGACAATCTTCATGGCTTGACCAAAACCAAAGATTTCCCAACTATACTAGACTGAATGTTGAACGTTAATTGTCCATGTTATGATTCTGAATCTGCAAAAGTGTTTATAAACACATTTGTTAGGTGCATTATATTCTCAAAAAATATATATAATCATTTTTAACACATTATGGAAAAAACCATATTGTCAATTTCTGTTAAATTACAAAAATATTTAAATCACCCCATTTAGAATCCAATTGTGCACAATCTGCCCCATTTTATATTTGTCCAATAGTCACAGTTGAACTCAATAACTAACTTTGTATATTTAAAAAAAATGGGTGTCAAGGGGGCTTGCCCCCTTGCGGCCTCCCTATGTTGCCACCGTGTAAAATTTGACCGTGTAAAATTTTTCCTTTCCCTTGGTTCACACCCTTCATATGCCACCCACCATGCCTCACCTATTAGCAAGCATAATCGGTTTTAGAATCTGGGGGAATTGGTTTCCTGAAACTTCTTTTGTAGGCCTGAATACATGAAAGGGTTACACGTCACAAGGTGGTTTTCCTTTCCAGAACATGCTGATCAATTAACTTTCTTGCACCTTCATTGCTGAGGGGCATTGTTAGTCGTTTATTAAATGTGCATGATCTTCCATTGCTGACAAGACTAGAGAGGGTCCCATCATTTTTTATGCAACATGACTCAATTCCATGTCACATCACCCCCTGTTATACCAAAAGTGGTTTTAGGGTCCAGGAAAAGTGGTTTCCCGAACCCACTTTTGTGATCTTGAGCGCACAAGAGGATGACACATGGATGGGGAAGTTTCCCTTCATGTTCGTGATAATGAATTAACTCTCATACACCTTTGCAATCATGAATCGCTACCAACCCTTAATCATAATTCGCATGATCTTCCTCGAATGACATGGTCGATGTGGGTCCCATCACATCTGACACCCTCATGTATCATATATGGACTGATCCACTCCTCACATCATTTCCTGTTAGCCCCAAAGGTGGTTTCAGATTCTAGAGAAAGTGGTTTCCTGAAGTTGCTTTTGAAAACTTGAACACACCATTTGTTGACATGTGGTAAAGGCGGTTTCCTTTAAAGGTCGTGTAGGGTAATTAACCTCTATGCATATTCAAGAACCCTGAGCACTATCAAACATCGATCTTCATTACCTACCAATGACCAAATCTCATCTTCCTTCACAGTTCACCATAGGACATCACTTGTGTGTAAATTGATGTGGTCAGTCCACATCACATTCTCTACCTACATGGACCTCCACATTGGACCTATCTCCCACGTGGCTCCTCCACGTCATAGTTCCACCTGGAATTGGTAGAGCCCATTAAAATTTCCCAAATTTTTATAATTCGAATTTGCACATAATGTTTATGTCCCCATATCTCTCACTTAAAGAAACATATTTCTACGACACCCTTTCTAATGTCTACCTGTAATTTTGAATTTCTAGCCCATGCAGCTCTAGTATTGCAACCAAATTCTATGATACCACTCTGTAACATCCCCATCACCCACTTTGACCAATGTGAGGGGACTTTAACTAGATTTAGGGCCTCCAATTTCACCCCAAATCCAAATTATGAATTCATAACAAATAAAATACATGTGCAAAACATAAATAAACATACACATCGGGAATCAAATTGATCCACACACAATTAACATGCATATACAAGCATAAACATTGCAGGCATCAATTAAAACCATTACATAATCAAATACAAGATAATACTTATATTTAAACAATGCAAATCCAAGCAAGTGGTTGTGTAACAGAAATTTTCCACCCAACCGTAGGCACTCTTTCCAACATATACTCTGTCTACTGAGATGACACCCTCAAGCTAGGCTATGAGGCCACCAGGGCGAAGGAAACACCTACATGCTTCTCTCTCTCAGCGCACAACCCGATATGCTATCTATGCTTAACCAAATTCTCATGAAAAGCTATACAAGGGTCTCTTTCTGCACTCATAAGATTAGATTCCACAAAACCTTCCCCACACAACACCATACTTGGCTTAGAGATCCCCTTCACTGATCCACGGTTCTCTTGGGCGATCCATCTTTCCAAGTGCTTATAGTGTGTGCATAAAAGAAGACCAATATGCTAAATGTTGTTGGAGAATGATGTGTAGCCTAAATTCGTGGCTTCTAAATCATCTATGAGAAACGTAACTCAATGGGAAAATGGTCCCTAGGCTTTTCCATCCTCTATTCTCACCTACAACCATCAATTTCCCTACCAAATTAGTAGCTTTTTCCCTCAATTCAAATTTCCCAGTCTATACACAGTCATGAACAACAATATAGAGCTCTGTGTAGTGTAGATCTGTGTGAGAGTGAGTGAGAAAGTGAGTGTTGATTCCAAGGGATAGGAGAAAATGGTGATAAGACAACTGACATGGCTTGTAATAGTAGAAGAAAGGAATATTGGAAGCTGACAAGACTATCACAAAAGTGCATTCAGTCCCATGTTTCAATAATTGCATGAGTTGACTTTTCCCACCAACCCCACACATGCATTCAATGACTGGAAATAGTAAAAAAGGAGATAATTGGCTTATTCAAGGCACATGATAGAATTTTGGATGGGTTCTAAAGTTGAAACTTGGAAGTAAGGATTTGATCTCCCATGGGACCCCTTTCCTCTTCCCCTCTAGTGGAATCATATCCCCTTTGGTGCTCTTTACACAACCATTCTTGGACCATTTTATTATTTATGAACATAATATTTACATAAATTTCAAATTGTCATGATAAGACAAACACAAAGTCCAAATAAAATATTTACATCTTACATCCTAGCCATTCACTAGTCGGGCCTTGACCTTGAGCTCCACACTAGGAATCCATAGTAGCATATTTACAACATTTACATAATTTTCACTAAATACATCCAAGTCAAAACTAGGAGTATTACAAAACCCCTCCTTGATAAATGAACTTCTTCTACCACATGCAACATATCATCACCTAAGATATCATAAAAAGAAATTAATAACTCCATAGTACAACCATCTAGGTTGGGACTATGATCATTCTTAAAAGTAAAAATCATATATATGAGCTCCTACTTTGTGATCGCTTGATAGATACTCTCATTATTGTCCTCTTCAATCATTCTCAGAAATAATGAGATCACTCTAAGAATCTTCTCCATATTATCTCTATCAAAATCCTTGAAAATATTACCAAAGTAATGAACCCCAAGAAAAGCTATGTCCTGAAATTTACTAACATGTTATCCCACTTCACCCTTTAATACTTGGATAGTATTCTTATTCCTCCAATGGCTAACAAAGGAGTGATTTTATTTTGTATTTTAGTCACGTGCCTCAACCCATGTAGCTATACTCTTCATTTGCCACTCATTTTCTTCATCCAATAATAATTTGTTATTCCTTAGCTTCAAACTACTAGAATAATCCAAATCGTCACTACTCATTAGACATTGAATTTCGAATTATCCAACAATCGAGCCAAATCCCTCTCAGTTTCCATAATATTAGCAACGTGTTTTTATTAACCCCCACCCATGCCATTGTGTTTTCCTTAATAACTTGTATTGCTTTGAAAAATTGAGAGGAGATCGAATCCTCATGTGTTGTCTGTAACTAAGGAAATATATCCTTCGTATGTTAACCAAGCCATATTGAACTTAAAAGGATCACTTAACTTCTTGTCAATTGTATCGAGTTAAAGAAATATAGGGAAATGATCAAAACAATATGTTGAATTAACCGAAGTATGCATCATGTCCACCATATGAAATAGATCATTATGTTGCAAAAAGTGGTCCAACCACTTCGAAACACCTTAATCATCAAGGCTATTGTTGCACCACGTGTTCCTTATATTAATAGATTCCAAGTCACTCATAACTATCCAATAAGAGGAATAAATTAGTTAGCCAAAACATTCGAACATGCACTTTTTTCCCATAACTCCCTACTGCTCATAGTCATTCATGATATAAGATTAAATTTCATTACAAAAAATCCAACCATCTTAACAAGGATAAATTTCATTACAAAAAATCCTTGAAAATGGGTATCAACCGTAGTATCAATGGACGTTAGATAATGTTGGTGCTCATCATTTTTTAGTGTTTCTCCAGTGGTGCCATTGCCACATATTTTGATTCCTTTGACTTTGTTTAATAGGTATTTCTATAAAGATATTTTGAACATCAAATTCATTTTTGGCGTTATATTTTATTCTTGTGTATGTTGATGGTAATAAATTACTTGTAAATATAGTGGCTTGGTTCATGCTGAGATAATCATAGAGGATGATGTTACCCTAGAATGGGAAATCTTGCTTCTGAAAGAATATCTTGCCATTCGAGTCACCATAGTAATATCTTTTTATCTTAGATATGAACACTAAACTCCATAGAAAACTAAATAAAAAAGTTGATTTTTTATGCTTGGAAAGAACCCGTATGCTTTCATGAAAATGGAATAGACTCGGTATTAATGTAATGAAATCGTTGATGAACAACAAGCATTGATTCCCCTTTTTATCAATTTACTAGTGAAAAATTAATCCTCTTAACAACAAGCATTGATTCCCTTTTTTATCAATTTACTAATGAAAAATTAATCCTCTAGGAAGGAGATAAATANAATGGAATAGACTCGGTATTAATGTAATGAAATCGTTGATGAACAACAAGCATTGATTCCCCTTTTTATCAATTTACTAGTGAAAAATTAATCCTCTTAACAAGAAGCATTGATTCCCTTTTTTATCAATTTACTAATGAAAAATTAATCCTCTAGGTAGGAGATAAATAGGAGTTGATTAATAAAACATTCCCAGATTCTATATTTTCTATTAATGTACAACTATTGGTAGGATCATGAAATAAAATATAACATTTACCTTATATGATAATGGTCAATTTTANATTAATAAAACATTCCCAGATTCTATATTTTCTATTAATGTACAACTATTGGTAGGATCATGAAATAAAATATAACATTTACCTTATATGATAATGGTCGATTTTATATATTGTTACAAAGTTTGCAGATTTCAGATTTGGAGAATGAGCTCAAAAGGTATTAAGGGTCATTAAGATGTACAATAGATATGGAGAGGAGCTGAACATGTATTGTAAGAAAACAAAGTTTGTTAAACTAATANGGAGAATGAGCTCAAAAGGTATTAAGGGTCATTAAGATGTACAATAGATATGGAGAGGAGCTGAACATGTATTGTAAGAAAACAAAGTTTGTTAAACTAATAAGTGTCAATAAGGTCCATATTTGTTGGTTTGTTGGATTAAGGTTATTGATTTTAGGAGTGGAGAAAGACAACCCTTAGCAACTGCATTGCCTTCGTGATTTCGTACATTTAGAACAATGAACGAAGGATCCAAATTCAAATATCAATATAACTATCAATTGGAGAAGAAAGAGGAAAGTGTGATCAAAATATGGAAGTTGTAAGATCAATCATTTTGGGAGTGGATTAATCCATCCAAAAAGTTAGATATCTCCTTAAGATACCTGAAGATGAACTTGTATTGTTTATGTACGATAGTGAAAGGGATTTGCAAAGGATTAGAGTAGGGTTGGATTTACCTACATTACAAAGCTAAGTTTCCATCCATCCTTCAATTGTGTATCCATGATATGTTTTTCTTTCCATGGTCGGATATGATTTAGAGGGAATATGCTACCAACAGAGGGGTTCATGGGAATTAGTGAAGAGATTGGGACTGTTTGAAAGATTGAAATTGTCAATGAAGCAATTATTGTGCCTTTTGTTAGTGGACAAGTAAATTTATCTATTTGATTTTTAACACAAGTTTTAGAATTAAGATATTGTTTAAGGTTTTTTATGTATTAATATTCCTAATTTTGAGGGTAAAGCAGAAGAATACCCCCAAAACCATATTATGTCATTCCACTTATGTTGATAATCTAATAGCATAGTGGATGATTATGTCTGATCGCGGTTATTCCAATGCACACTCACAAGTGTTGCATCCAAATGGTATATCGAACTGCCTCATGCCACCTACCTATGCTTTTCCTCATTAGCCTCAATGTTTCTCCAGTTCAGTTACCCGTTCGATATGATGAGGGTGTGGAAATTCTATTATTGTGTCAAGAAAACACAACTATCGATATCACATATCATATTCATGAATGGCGATGTCGCCATAGCTTATGTAAGATCCAATTCGATGATAGAATTTTCCTAGATCGGTTTTTCAAAACCTTACTCCCCCCCTTCTCCAAGGAAGTTGCATCTAGGAGCCCGTAAACCAAGGAGGAATTTATCCTGAAGGAACAACAACTTGATCTCATCTACACCCAATCGGGTTATCTGTATACCATTATACCTGATGATCCCTATGTTGGATCCTCACATCGAGATACACCGAGGGAATCCCATGTTGCTGATGGAGTCATTGGCTCTATTGCTCAGCATCCTCACTTTTACACGACCTCTCCTTCAATGCCACCCCATTTCGGTAACACCCCAAGTGTTTCCCAACCAAGTTATGCCCCTGATTTTTCATGCGTAATGACTCAGTCCGAAGTCCACACCTTTCTATGCACCTCCCACACCAATTCCTTATGTCCACGGACTGAATTGTTCGTCACACTTGTCTGATGGCTAGACAACCCACTTTCTAGCCCCACCAGCTACTCCTACCTATTACCCACCACCTATACAACCTACTACAGCTCCGACCTCGAGTCCCCCTACTCCTCTAGGACAGGTCTATGTACATCAGAACTTCCCTAATAAACCCACCCATAATAACAAACAACGGTAGGGAAGACAATAGAGAGGTATGAATCGGGGTAACAACCAGCCTCAAGGAGGTGGCAAACAACCCAACCCTACAAATAATAACAGATCCAACCCCCCTGCACAGAATCATCAGCGTCTCAGTAGACCTAGCAAGAACCCACAGTTGTGGACTAACCATCCATACGCCATTTGTAACACTTACAACCATTACACACATCAGTGTCCTCATATAAACCACATCTGCCATTCACTCCAAACTGATAATCAACGTAACCCCAATGGGGCTTCTCCGGCTCATCCAATCCCAACACCACTAGGTCCTCCACCTATGGTTCTCTAAAACCCCCTAAAAAATCAAGGAATGGTTGTAACCTATCCCTTGGCCCCACAAACTCCCACAACCACTTCTGCAGGTCATCCCATTGATCTTGTTGTCCATCACCTCATAATGTTATCGTATTCTTTCAACCTCCAGACTCCACGAAACCAGTATGGATCCACCACGGAAACCATTAACCCCTCTGTGAAATCTACCTCCATCACTCCAGATATGTCTTTGCATTTGCTGAGACCCCCCATGGACAAGACTACCAAATTCCAACGGTTCCCTTTACTTCGCATCACAAATAATGCCACTGCCAGAGCTGCGCTCAACTACAGTATTGTCGATGACTTGGATCAGTCTCCCTCAGCCATGTATGCTCTATAAGTTCTCAAAACGTGACCTTCACAATGTAAAGCGTTGTTATTTGCATTAGGTTTCGTCAATCCCTATGAATCCAGGTTGATCACCTTCGACCTAGATCAAGGAGAACCTCAGATTCCATCATTCATTTCCTTCCAACTTCCACTCATGATTTAGAATTTGGTCATTCTTTGATGCATCATTGATAAGGGGGCATCCACCTTCGTTATGTCAACCTTTGTTTGGAAGAAACTTGGACCCCAACCCTTCAACCTTCCTCCACCGCTCTTCGTGCCTTTGATGACCTTGTGACTCAATTCCAAGGTGTCCTCACATTTCCCTGATGAGTTAGCCAGAAAAACTGTGTTTATTAACATTCAGGTTGTCAACGCCCAACTCGATTACAACCTCCTCCTAGGATGTAGTTATATGAATTCAATGCGAGTCATTGCCTCTACTGTCTTTTGACTCTTGATGTTCCCTAATGATGGGAATATCATGACCTTCGACCACCTGACGTACTATGATCCAAAGGGACCGGCCATACCGAAACATGTCATCCCTATTATTGACACTACCATCGACAGGGTTTCCATACCTTACCTATCTGCCACTGGATCAGGCTTATTCTCCAATGCTCCTATGACATACACCTATTTTTCCTTACCACATCCTCCTTCGTTGATTGATATATCATATTTTTTCCCTATTGCATATGGTAGTGTTCCGACCTCCTCACAACCTCAGTCACAACCTCAACCACAGACCTCAAGGGATTATTGGGGTTCATTCACTGTCCACACGATTCCATTCCTCTTTCCACCTTCCAGCATCATGAGTAATCCCATCATGGCTACTCTCAACCTACCTGGTTTCACTTTAGGGATTCCTGTGTGGTCCCTAGACCCATCGACACCTCCCATGACTCCTTTGATTGTTTTAACTCCCTTCCAACCTATTGATACAATGTCGCAACCACCTCCTGGTACAAAAATGACTTCATATGTCTCTACTTCTTCGCCCCCTCCTTCCACAAAGACCAGGGGCAAGACACCCAAAGCGATGACAGAACCATGTCCTTGTCTTGTATGTTCTTTATGTGATTTCCAAGGCCATGCGACACATAATTGTATTGGTTTTCCTATCCTTCATACCCAAATGTGAATTTTAGTCAAGACTAATGACATTCTAGTTTTCAACGTACCAACCATACCTGTGGTGAAGAACAAGTCGTTGCGAACCAACTATCCATGGGTAGTTTGTGGCCTATATGGTCATTATTCACACTATTTCCCACACTTTCCAGAGTATCAATCGCTCCTTAGTGACCTTCGAACACACTAATGCAAGTCCGACATTATCGTCCTTGAGGAGATCCACCCTCTGGTTTCTTCCTCGAACACCACCAACACCATCTTCACAATATCTCGCTCCAGCAGTCCCTCCCTCCCCTAAACTGTAGAATATCCATTCAATCTATCTAGACACAATTTTCACAATGACAAGGATATTCTTGAAGACATTTCCACTCCTAAGTATCCTTGGGATGATATGCACCATCGCTCCTTTTTCGTCCTTGATGAGCCTTCTTCATCGTCGAACTAGTATTCTATCGAAGTGAAAGACTTCATTCGTGGAAGTGTCGATTGGTTTAAAAATATGATTCTGACACCTGACACCTTTGAACAGGGTAACATGGCTAACATCTCACCCATTATTAGGGTCAATATATCAACCGCATCTTAGATAGTTGAATATATTAAACTTGGAGCATCTTTCTCCCATAAAGAAGTTACTTCCTACAAAGCATGTTTTTAGGAATTTTGTGATATTTTTGCTTGGCCATACACTGAGATGTCTGGTCTTGATCCATCCATATTTGAACATCATATCAACACCTGGCCTAATGTTTCCCTTATTCTCCAAAAGAAACAACCCATTCACCTGTCAAAGCCCCCTGTCGTCAAAGTTGCGATCGAGAAACTGCGTAAAGCAGGTTTCATATACCCCATCGCGTATACCACTTAGGTTTCTAATCTTGTTCCCTTCAACAAAAACCAAGGTATTCACATCTATACTGACTTTTGAGACTTGAATTTGGCATCTCCCAAACACAAATTTCCCACTTTATTCATTGACCAGATCATTGACGCTTGCATGGCCATGAATTCTTTTCTTTTATGGATGGTTTTTCTAGTTATAACCAAATTTAGATCCGCAAAGAGGATCAGTAAAAAACCGATTTCACTACCCCCTGGGGCACGTTTTTGTATCCCATTATGTCATTTGGCCTTAAAAATGTTGGAGCCACTTTTTAACATGCCATGACCTTCTGCTTCCACAACCTCATTGAAATGATCTTGGTCTATATAGATGAACTCATGCCATCAGCTTGGAAGCATTCACACCATTTGGATGACTTAGGATAAGTCTTCCTGTGATGTCACAAAATAATGTTCGCTTGAACCCTCTCAAGTGTGTATATTGTGTCCCAGTTAGTCTCTTACTCGGATTCATCGTATCCCACAAAGGGATTGTTGTATATCCTCTGAACGTTCAAGCCAAATTGAATATTCCTCCCCCATGCACTCTGCGCCAATTCTAGAGCCTCCAAGGCTAGGCCAATTTCCTTCGTCGATTCATTCCAAACTATGGGACAAAATTCCATGGGTTCTTACACTTGCTCTGTACCAACATTCCTTTTGTATGGGATGAGCATGTGCAAGGAACTTTCGATGCATTGAAACAAGATCTAACTTTTGCTTTGATGTTTTCTCCTCCTGAATTCACCAAGGAGTTTATCCTTAATGTGTCGGCATCTGAAAAATGATATTGCTGGAGTCTTGGTTCAAGAATACGATGCTCATCAAGAGCACGTGATTTATTATGTAAGTCAAAAACTCTCGAAACCATATTTGCATTACTCCCACTAAGAGAAGATGGACCTCGCTGTCATCTTTTCGTTACAGAATCTGTGCCACTATATTCTCTTGATCTGCGCTTGATTCATGGCTAATTCCAACCCTATGCATTATCTCTTGAATTGCCGCCATGTCCAAGGTCATGCCACCAAGTGGATTGTCATTCTACAAGAGTACAACCTAGAATTCATTGCACCAAAAAGAACCAAACTTCAAATCCTTGGCGTTAGCTTCCTTAATGGCATAATTTCCTTCATTGTCTACCTCACCACCTATCACAATCAATATTCCTCACGAATTCTTATTTTTCATCTCTACGAAAGACCCATGGTTCGGGGGTATTCTCTTGTACTTGCGCACATAGAAATTTGAGCCCCATTTAATCCGTGAATATCGTCGTCACATCCGACACCAAGCTGCAAAATATCTCCTTATCGGTGATGGCTTGTATCGCCACGATGTAGGCACCGTATTGTGTCGTTTCCTAGCCCATGATGAAGCCGAACAAGTCCTGAATGACTTTCATAGTGGAGCCTCTGGTGGCCACCTCTATGGTTTAGCCACTGCCCAAAAGATACTAGGCACCACCTATTTCTGACCTACCATCTTTGTCGATTGTGCCCATGCAGTCAAACACTGCTGCAGTTGTTAGATCTTTGCTCCAAAATCAAGGACACCTACCATGCTGCTACATCCTATTATCATAGTTGGTCCCTTATGTAAATGGGTGATTGACTGCATGACATGAAACCCTCCTTCAGTCTATGATTATAAATACATCGTTGTGGTTTTTTATTACTTTACCAAATGGGTCGAGGCGATGCCTACTTTCAACTTTAAGGCTGATACTGCGACATGCTTCTTTTCTAACCACATCATCACTCATTTCGTTGTCCCCCAATAGTTATTCTTAGACCAAGGTTCTCATTTTGAGGACACTATTTGGACAAATCTCTCCTCCATGTTGAAGTTTGAACACTAGTATTCTTCCACTTATTACCATTAGGGAAATGTCCAACTTGAGGTTAACGACAAGATCCTCAAAACCATCTTCCAACAAATGGTGACACACACAAATATAACTAGCACCGCTTGCTCTTTTCCTCCCTCTGGGCCTATTAGACATTAACTAAAATCGACACTAATTTTATCCCATTTCACTTAGTCCATGGTGTGGAATCAGTTCTTCCCATTGAATGCCAAATTCCATCGCTCCGCCTTGTCGCCGAACTTCTACCTAATACTTCACCGTTAGAACAATGGATACTTATGATTGAACAGACCAATGCAGACCATCATGCTACTCTCCAATTGATTGAAGTGGCCAAGATCGGATGAAGTCCCACTATGACTCCCACACCCACCCACACACCTTTAACGAGGGGGCCTAGTCCTCAGCTATGACCAAGCCAATGATAATATTGGGAAAGGGAAGTTTGAATCCATGTGGTATGGCCCTTATGTCATCCATCAATGTCTCGACAAGGGGGCATATCTCCTTTCTAAATCTGGTAGCCACCTCTTGAAGAATCCCCGTAATGGGCTCTACCACAATAGGCTCTATGCCTGAAGTCGCTCTCCATGAAGTACCCTTGTATCATATTTTTTCTTTGAAAACCATCATCGCTGATGTTGGGATCGACATGAAAAAGTGAGGATTGGTAGCTTAAATTTTAGATGCATATTTAGGCGTTGTTCATGCCGATCTCAACATTGATGATGTTGGGATTGACATGAAAAAGTGAGGATCGATAGATTAATTTTTAGATGCATATTAAAGTCATCGACATTAAATTGAGCACACAGATCTGTGGACCAACACACAACTCACAAGATAGATCATACAATCTACTCAGCAATTGAAGAATGAAACAGTGCAAAAATGGCTTGCAACTGTGAATGCTTTCATTAATTAAAAGTAATTAGATAATTAATTACAATGAAGTACAATGGTTAAATATCCTCATGCAATTTGAATCCATGTGAGGAAATTTGAATTGATTGGACTCTACTTGATTGAATGGTTAACTGACCTTATCTAAATCATTATCGGAGTTCATCAGAGTTCAAAATCCAAACTCAAGTGTCTAATTCAGTGTTGACTAGTCTAACTGACTCAGGTAGGTGAGTAAATGCACCTCACCTGCATGCAGCCATGCAATCCCAATGCTAACTGAGTAGAATTGAATGTAAGGGACTATAAATAATTGTAACTGACTCCTAACTAATATTGACTAGTCACCAACTGAACTCAAATGATGGAGGTTGGTATCGGTACTCCCAATGACTCCTAATTTGTAGGGATTGATCTAGGAGGCTCCTAAACTGACGCATGTAAGTGCAATTAGTGGAAGTTGGCCTCAATTAGTGTTCCTTGCACTTTATTAACTGGCACATGTGCCCCAATTAGGCCAAGTGGACCAATGGTGCTAATGACTAAAAATAGATTGAAAGGACTCCAAATTTAGACATACTCCTGATTTAGAAATAATTGACCAAATTGGATACGGGAGGATTATAATCCTAACACCCCCCCTGAATGCTAACTTGGATAATTTGTGGGCCCTAGTAACTAAAACCACAGGTCACCCTTTACAACAAGTAAAGTAATTGCTTAACACAAGGATCTGGGGAAAACAACGCCCCCTCTAACTAAGCAGGTAGAATCAGGATTCAAGTTTGAAAAAATTGAAAATATGTTCCTGCAATCTCTGTGATGTAGCGAAGCAGCATGCATGATGTTATGTGCACAGGTATCATGGGGCCTAGCATGTAGACTTCTCCATCTTCTCCCAAAATGATGATGGAAGGAAGGAGGAATGTAACCTTTGCCTCTTTCTGGATGAAGAGGTGCATGATCCCCTCTATTCTTTTGAATGTAGTTTGACTGATAAGCCCTTTCCATGTAGCATCTCATAGGGAGTTTGTTGCATCTCTCTTAAGGAGGTGAGATTGCATAACATAGCACAAGGGTATTTTCCTTTTGAGTGTCAGATGGGTTTCCAGTCATCTTCTTGGCTTCTTGCTTGCGCGTAGCGACTGGATCTAGATTTGAATCACCCTGAATCTCAATCTCATAAACTGATACAGTTGGTTCTACAATACAAGTGGAAACTGTAAAAGAAGTAGATGGAATTTTTATACCTTCCCTTGCAAGTGGCTATTGAGAGTGCACTGGTTTTGAAAATGGCATGAAGTGTGAGAACTCATATGCCTTGGAGGCATGATTTGCAAAACCCTTCGCTATGATGTTCCCAGTAGAGATATCTGTGATCTCCACTAAGTCAGGACCAAATATCACTCACTTTGGAGAGCCAGTATAAGTCATCTGGTATACAGATAACATATTTGTAACTAAGGAGGGCACATAAAGCACATATTTGAACTTTCCATGCTCAAGCTTGATAGACCCCTTCCCTTTGGCTCGAATTTGACTATTATTACCCATCTGAATACTAGGACCATTAAAAGACTACAAGGAAGAGAATGATTATCTTGATATAACCATATGATTGGAAGCTCCAAAATTAATGAGGAAGGCATGTGCTATTGAACATCTAGAGTTCAGTGCATGACATGTCTCTTCATGTTCTTTAGTTTCTTCTCTATCATCATCCTTCCTTGCACTAGCAGGTATAGTAATGTTATTTTTCTTTAGAAGAAGAGCCATCTCATCAAGTTTTCTTCTCATACATGTGCTTTCTAGATGAAAGTCCCTTCCACAATAAAAACAAAGGGTCTTTCCTTTGCCATTCTTCTTGATTCTCTTCGAACCTGAAGGCTCATTTGACTGCTCTTTCTCCACAGGAGACTCATCCTTTTACTTCCCTTTATCATTTGCTACCTTAGGTCCTCCTACAACCAGTGCTTGATCTCTGGAAGATCGAATGATCCCCATTTGGATCAACTTGTCATGCTCCTGAGTGAGAGATTCAATGAAGGAGTTAAGAGTAGGAATCTTCCAATTTGGAGTAGTGAGCTTCACATAATGAAAAGTTGATACAAAGACTAAATAGTCTGCACCAAGTTTTGAGAGAATGGCAAGGATGAGTTGATCATCCTCCTTCTCAACCTTGCACAACTTCAACTGGAACACTAGATGCTTGAATTTGGTGAAGAAGTCATTTAGTGTTTTGAAATTGGCTGGATGAAGAGAAATCAGCTCATTCTATAGCTGATAGATTCTCAGGTCATCCTGCTTGTCAAATAAGGAAGCAAGCTTATCCCAAAACTACTTCGTAGTCTTCAATCCATTGATGTGGAAGGAATATCTTGAGAGATTGAGAGGCACAAGCATATGTATGCTTCATCAAGCATATTCCAGTACTTTTCTTTGTCAACATAATGAATTGGCTCTACCTCTATCTCCATTGAAGAGTCTTTTGGAGTGTAGCTGCATCACCATGTCCTCCTTCCATTGGTGGTAGTTTAAAGGATTGAGAAGCTCCATTGGAGGGACCATTTGGAATACAATGAAAGAGACTAAGCTGTTGTAGAGAATGTAGTGAAGGAGACTGAGCTGCTTGTAGCGAATGCAATGAAGAAGAATAATAAAACTGTAAATCACACAATCAAATAGAAAAAAATAAGGTCGATAGTATACACTTTTTGAATTTTCATCACACCCAGCATAGTTGATCAAGCAATCTTGGTCAACAATTCCTTTACTTGGGATATTAAGTGGTAAATTCTCTGCTTCTGGTGTAGTACTGGAAGGAGCAAATTTACTAAAATAAAAATTTGATCCCAAGTATGGATCTATAGTAGGAGAAGTGCCTTGTCCTGCTGAGGCTCTGATACCATATTAAATTGAGCACATAGATATCTGGACCAACACATAACTCACAATAAAGATCATACAATTTACTCAGCAATTGAAGAATGAAACAGTGCAAAAATGGCTTGCAACTGTGAATGCTTTCATTAATCAAAAGTAATTAGATAATTAATTACAATGAAGTACAATGGCTAAATAGCCTCATGCAATTCGAATCCATGATAGGAAATTCAAATTGATTGGACTCTACTTGACTGAATGGCTAACTGACCTTGTCTAAATCAGTATCATATTTCATTGGAGTTCAAAATCAAAACTCAAGTGTCTAATTCAGTGTTGACTAGTCTAACTGACTGAGGTAGGTGAGTAAATGTGCCTCACCTACATGCACCCATGCAATCCTAGAACTAACTAAGTAGAATTGAATGTAAGGGACTAGAACTGAATGTAATTGACTGCTAATTGAGCTTGACTAGTCACCAACTGAACTCAACTGATGGAGGTTGGTTTCGGTACTTCCAATGGATCCTAATTTGTAGGGATTGATCTATGAGGCTCCTAAAATAATGCATGCAAGTGCAATTGTCACATCCACACCCCTCATCCCGATGATGGAGAGAATGTGACCTACACACTGCTACTGTCAAACAGGAAAAATAGCCCATGGACATATAATAAAAATGATAATAAATAAAATGCATTGATCATAAGATACATAAATAGATGCATTGTAAATATAAATACATAACGAAAGCAAAACACATGCATTCAAGCACTCAACATGTTCATATTAATTCAGAAAACAAATACCAATGCAAAGGTAAGTAAACAAGAAATAAAAGTAAATACTTATCTTGGAATTGCGTTGTCTCACAACTAGCTACGTCATTGCAACGTTCCACCCAACCATAGGCCAGTGTGCTCATCAATATTGTTAACCCAAAAAATCCCTCACTAATCTCTCCATGACCTACACCACCCAAGGACACCACTTCACGACCCTCCATTAGACCCCCACACCCTCAAAAATTCTTAAGGATGAAGAAAAGGGCTTAAAAACCACAAAAAGGAGCCTAAAATACTCTCCTAGGAGCTAAAGCCCGAACCGAGGGCTTAAAACCCTAAAACCCCAAAAAAGCTATAAAAGGAGGGTGGGGGGTCACTCTCAAAACACTTCTCCCTTGAATACTGTTATGCTTCCCGTGGTTGCCTTGAGACCCTTTGTCTCTCAAGCCACCCACACTCCCTCTCCTCCATCTCCATTGAGCCATAGTTCCCCCATCCAAGAGAGAGAGGTGCTTCTTCAAGCCAGGGCATGGTGGCCACGGGGACTTCACTTAGTGAACCTCTCACATAGCACGTGCGATCATGGGATATTAAATAATACCCTTAATTTCTAGACATATTGCCCCAAAGTATTTTTGTTGAAACCCCCTCCCAATACTTAAAACCTCCTCCCCACCCCTTTTTATACGTCAATCCTTATAAACCACCCTACCCACCCCCACCTTAAACCCCTCGTCCCCCCAATACCTGCAATATATTGGTTCAATTTTTGATAATTTTAAAATCCACAATATGAACTAACGTGATAGGATAATGGTTAATAAATGAAGACCCCGTGATGGTGGCCCAATTCCATCAAAGAGAAGGTATACATGTGTGTTTTGTTTTGTTTATTTGTTTTTATCTAACCCATTATTGTTTGCAGGATTATGTCTAACATGTTTTTGCAGGTATTCTATTTCTTATAGTTTTTTGCAGGTTATTGGAAGTGGAACCCTAACCTTGTTTCCATAGGGGTTCTCCATCTTTGCTTTTATTTCTGTCTAGTTTCATTCCTGCTTTTCTTTTCAGCATTTTTACAAGCAAGAACCTACCTTTATGTCCTATAGACATAAGGGAGCCATTCCTTCCCATGTAGCAAGGAGAAATCCCTGCTACATAACTGGCAACCATACCAGGTCGATCCCACAGGATCCCTGGTCCAGATTTTTAAAATTTCAAGTTTTTTTCAAATTTTTCCCTAGTTTTTAAAATTTCATGTCAAATTCAATTTAGATCTAGTTTATTTCTAGTTCTTAGTGTTGCCAAAGCCTCTGCTAGGAAAATCCGAGTCAGTTTGGCCACAGGACAAGTTACTGTCGGTCAGATCTGACTCAGGATCATAAAAACCCCAAATCCGGGGCAAGTCACACTTATCGGGCCTAAACATGGGTTGAGGGCGCACTTAATGGCCTAACAGGCATTCCTAGGGTGCACTTAATCCCCCAAAAGGTGCAAGTTCACTCAGAAACACAGACCACGACTGTCTGTGAAATCTGTGCGACCCCCTCACCTGTTTTTGAAAAAAAATTGCGGCCCCCTCACCGAATTTGATCAGAAATGTGCAGTCTGTCAGTCATAGGTTAAATTTCAGTTTAATAGGGACTGTCGGTGCAGCTCAGCTACCTCTTTCCAACACAGAAGTTTAATTTTATTTTCTATTTTAATTTCCTGTAATTTCATCAACAAACAATGTGTAAATTCCAAACAAATTTTAATGGCTTAATTAAATGAATGTAGCTTAACTAAAATCAACATAAAACTAATTGTCTTTCTCACCCTTCCTCCTCTACCCAGTCATCACCCTCTGGGGTATTCTGCGATACAACGAAGAGCAAGCTCGTATAGTCCTAGTTCCGTCATTGAAAATTGTTATAAACCATTAAAACCGGATGACCTGGAAGGTAGAGGGGGCAGAGAAGGAGGGCGTCTCATGGTGCTAAGCATCCTCCCTATTGACCAACCTTGCATCTGGGAGGTGACCTGTGGATCTATGGATGGGCTTAGTCCCATTGTGTTGAGAGCCCAACACCTTCTCTTGGTTGAAGAGGAATATCAGTGTGATGTAGTCATCTAGTTAGGCCATCAAACATTCAGGGCTAAAAACTGTATCTGTTTACAAATTTATGATTATTCAATGCTTGCATACATAATGACATGAAATCTACCACAATATGATGAATACATAAACCATTTGCAGCTACCAAATACCAGAAAGACAGACAAACAAATACACCATACCAAGTAATCAACCCAACTCACTTCATGACGCTGAGAGAGCCTTAAAATTTATCAATTTACATTAAGTTCAATCAAATATGCAATCTTTGAGGACATAAGTCCCTGACTGATTCAACCATGGGAAGTATTTGGGATTTTCCCAGAAACTCATTGTGAGGAGTACCACGGGAACCCCAAAGTTTTTGGCCGCTGAGAGGAATTTCCAAGCGAAACATGCATCAACCCCTTCCGATTGAGTAGAAACGCCTATGAGGAAAAATCCAAGCACTGTCTTCTAGCAGTCTTGGTGGCCGAGTGACCACCTATAGCCAATAAGAATCCACTGAAACCGGGGTCCAAACATCATTCCCATCAGTTTGATAAACATCTAACACAATTGATCCCTCACGCTCTTCCTCACGCCTAAGAGGCGAACCACCAAAATTTGGAACACTCAACCAACACCATCGAAACCATTCTCAGCGATCTCCCACATCATCAGAAGGTCACACAGCCTCTAATTCAGATTCAGACCCATATCAGTCTGAACCAGACCTCCATACTGCACCATCAAGCCCCATGGCTGGTGCCAACCCGGATCCATTTTTCGGCATAACCTTAGCAAGTGGACCCATTTCCACACCACAACTTGTCACCAATAACCCTACAAGTGGCCCAAGCACAGTCATGCAAACTATCATCAGTCAACTACCACCACCTATAGTGACCAGCCAAGCTAGCCCACTTGCAACACATGGGGGCAGTGGCCCTTCCACACACACTGCCCCTCCTGCCACACAGGGGGGCAGTGGACCATCCACTTACATTGCCCCTACTATCATACATGGGGGAAATGTCCATGCCACTCATACCGTCCCCCCCACAACACTTGGGGGCATTGGCCATCCCACTATGGTGCCACCGCAAGTACCCCCAGCTGTGCAGATGCATTATGCACCAGCAAATCCCACCACCATCGTAGCCCCATCTCATATCAACCTGGGGTCAAATCTGCCTTTCATGGCTCGTCTTAACTTGCCTAATTTAGCTCGATTAACAAATGACCCCATTCGCCACCAATCTTTTTGGCCTCCCATGCCAACCAAGCTACCATCAGACATTCCCATGTTTGAAGGCAAAGCAGGGGAATGTCCCCAAAACCACATAATGACATTCCATCTATGGTGCTCGTCAAACAACATCATAGATAATTCCATCAGACTAAGGCTATTCCAACGCACCCTCACAGGTGCTGCGACCAAATGGTACAACGAGCTACCACAAGCCAAGTACCCTGATTTCAACTCCCTAGCCTTCATGTTCCTACAGTATTTCCAACTCCCCGTCAGATATGATGAGGGGGTGGAGATCCTATTATCCTACCATCAAAACACTGCCACTCATATAACTGACCATATCCATGAGTGGCGACGACACCGTAGCCTATGTAAAATACAACTTGACAACAGGATCTTCTTGGATTGGTTCCTTAAGACCTTGCTCCCACCCATAGCAAAGGACGTCGCATCCGAACGTCCCCAATCCAAAGAAGAGGCCATACTGAAAGCTCAACAGTTTGACCTCATCTATGCTCACTATGGATACCTGTACACCGTCATCCCAGACACTCCCCGCGTAGGCACCTCTTACCGCGACGCATCGGGGGCATCCCATGCTGCAGATGGAATCATAGGATCAGTTTCCCAATAGCCACAACACTGACCGACACCACCTGTAGTTCCATCACAACCAAGCAACAGTGCTACTATTGCTTACCAAAACCAAGCTCTAGACTACGCTAGAATGATGTCCCAGTCCGGAGCAACAACTTCCTACGCACAACCTTCCACCACCGCAACAGGCTCAGGCTATGGATCCCCCCACATAGAAATATGCGGGGCAAATGCCCACGTTTGTGGCACTGCCTCCCACTCAAATATACTATGCACCACCAGTGTAAGTGGTTCAATCCCCCGTCCCTGCTCCACCTACTCCGTCGAGACAAGTGTTCTCACAACAAAACCATCCCAACCAACCTACCCCTAACAACCAACAAGGGAAAGCTAGAAATAATCAGCCCCAGAACCAAGGAAACAACCAACTGCAGGGAGGTGGTCAGCAACCGAACCCTCCCAATAATGCCGCGGCAAACCGGCCAGCTCAAAACCCCCCACGACCAAACGCACCAAGACGCAATGCCCCATTGCGCACAAACCAGCCGTGCACACTCTGCGATGTTTATGGGCACTACACATTCGAGTGTCCCCTCATGGGTCGAGCTAAGAAGGCCATTCAAAATGAGGTTCAACAGGCCGCCAATGCTGCAAATCAAGCCCAACCCAACCCAACACCACAAGGACCTCCTCCTATGGTGCTTCAAAACCCATTACCGGTCCAAGGGTTGGTGGCAACCACACCCCTCCCCAACCTAATCCCAATGCTCTGGGGGCACCTCCCATGGCAAAAATAGGTGTTCACCACCTGCTAGCCATGATGACTAAAGAGGTCAACTTGCAAACCATATGAAATCAGTACAGTACCACCATCGAACCCACTGACACATCAGCGGCCTCAACGTCCAAAACAGTCAACCTACCTCTTCAATTACCCCCATTCCCGCGCCCCCCCGTATGCAAGATCTCTAATAACACCACGGCTAGAGCTGCAGTTAGTTATAGCATTGTGGATGATTTGGTCCAAATTCCAACCACCATGTCCGCTCTTCAGGTACTTAAAATGTTCCCAACATAGTGGAAAGCCTTACTAGCCTCCCTTGGGGCAATAGACCACTCCAACTCCAAGTTGATCACATTTGACATGGAGAATGAAGAACCATGCATGCCATCGACCATCACCTTTCAAATCCTGATGTCCATCCAGAATTTGGTTGTGCACCGGTGCATAGTGGATGAGGGGGCATCCACGTGCGTTATGTCTACCCTGGTTTGGTAGAAACTTGGATCACCAATTATGTAACCATCCTCCACAACTCTGTGGGAATATGATGGACATCCCACTAAAGCCTAAGGAATCCTCCCCCATGTCCCCATCACATTAGCTAGGAAGATAGTGTTGATCGACATAGAGGTCGTCAATGCTCAACTAGACTACAACCTTCTCCTCAAGAGAAGTTACATGTAAGCCATGAGAGCAGTCGCATCAACTGTCTTCTGTCTCATGATGATCCCCCATGAAGGGAAGATTGTGATGGTTGATCAACTCACTTATCATGATCCCCAATGGTTAATGACACCTGCCAACGTTATCCCTACAAATCACCACCATTGAGCCACAAGGGGTGACCACACACGCTAATGTCGTCCCTACAATCAACACTATGGTTGACAACACACCAGCCTCTCCATTGTTGAATGTTGGACCTGGGTTGTTTGTCAATCCCACCATGATGGCTCCTTTCCCCTTCGTGTCACTACCACTGACACAAAATGAGACTATAGACTTGTGCATGGTCTCCTCCAGCACCGTTGCACCCAAACAACAAGCATAGCCGCAGCCCCAACCGTAACCACAACATCGTCCGTAGCCGCAACATCATCCACAGCAGCAACGTTTCGTGCAGCCGCAACCACAACCACATCCCCACATGCAACCAACAAGGAGTTATCTGGGCTCATCCCCAGTCCACACGATTCCCTTTCTCTTTCCCCCACCTGGGGTCATGAGCAAGCCGGTAATGGCCACCTTAAGCCTACCTAACTTCACATTGGGAATTTCAGTATGGTATCTCGATACACCAGCTCAACCACCAATGCCCCAAGTTGTTTTAACCCTAGTGCAACCCATTGTGGTGGAGTATCACCCTCCACCCGGCCCGCAAAAACCAACTGTCGCACCCACACCCGCACCGCCCCACCCGAAAAGGGCCAGGGCCAAGAATTCCAAAGCCACCGTAGAACCACAACAAGTCCTACCTTGCGCCGTCTGTGAGCGATAAGGCCATCCAACTCAGAATTTCCATGAAATCCCCATGATCCATGTGCATTTGGATGCCATGGATACAAATGAAAACATCCCCGTGGTTGAACTCCCAACTGCACCAATAGTCAGGAACAAGGCATTGAGAACAAACAATGCTTGCACCCTTTGCGGTTTGTATGGACATTACTCTCACCATTGCCAAGACCTGCCCGAATTTCGAATGGCTCTAGCTAACCTCCATCAACATTCCCTTGAGTCTGAAATCACCTTGACCAAAGAAGTGCCCCTCCCACCACCTTCTTCAAACACCATGTCCATTTACATGATGTCCAGTTCAACTGACCCGCTTATCTCCACCTCCAATGACGGTCCATCAGACCTATCTCTTCATTGCTTCAGCAATGATGAGGAGATACTGGAAGCTCTGACCGCCCCAGAATACCCATGGGACAACATGCACCATCGCTCGTTCTTCCTCCCTAAATAACTTGTGTCGCAGTTTGACCAGTTTTCCATGGAGACCAAATATTTCATCCATGGGAAGGTCGACTAGTTCAAGAACCCCATCCCAGCACAAGATGCCTTCGAAGAAGGGAATATGGTGAACATTTTTCCAACCATTAAAATCGACATCTCAACCAATTCTGAGATTGTTGAAGAAATCATGCTAGGGGCATCCTACTCTCTCGAAGAGGTCGATGCCTACAAAGCTCTCTTCTAAGAATTCTGTGACATCTTCACCTGGTCTTACACCAAAATTCCCAGCCTAGATCCATCCATCGTGGAACACCACATCGACACATGGCCTGATGTAGCTCATGTATACCAAAAGCAACGGCCCATCCATCCATCCAAAGTGGTTGTAGTTAAAGCTGAAAGAGAGAAGCTGCGCATAGCCGGCTTCATTTATCCCATTGCATACACCACTTGGGTTTCTAATCCTATTCCCATGAATAAAAAACAAGGTACCATTCGCGTTTGCACAGACTTCCACGACCTCAATGGGGCATGTCCCAAAGACAACTTCCCCACACCCTTCATCGATCAGATCATCAATGCGTGCAGTGGACATGAGGACTTTTCCTTCATGGATGGTTTTTTCGGATATAACCAAATCCAAATCCAAAAAGAAGACCATTATAAGACAACATTTACAACCCCATGGGGCACATTCACGTATCGAGTCATGCCCTTTGGCCTAAAAAAATCTAGAGCCACCTTTTAGTGTTCCATGACATACTGCTTCCAGGACCTCGTTCACATTCTGCTGGTTTGTTTCAACAACCTCATCGCGCGGTCGCAAAAGCAAACACAACACATAGACGACCTGCGACAAGTGTTCTTACGAAGTCGCAAGTACGAAATTTGCTTGAACCCTTTAAAGTGTGTTTTCTGTGTCCCCCCGGGCCGTCTACAAGGATTCATCATGTCACACAAAGGAATGACCATTGATCCTTGGAAATTCCAAATGACTTTCCCTCTAACGTCACCCCTTTGAGTGACAACATTACAACTGGTATTATAGTCTTTCCATTTTTTGTTTTACACATTTTTCAAAATTGAGTCTTATGTATCGTTTCCTCTCATTGCTTCAGATGGAGCACACCTCAAACCGGTATGTGGGATTCACATATGGAGCAAGCAGATGGTCTCCTAACCTCGCCTCGGCTGCATGGGTCATCTACTCCCCATCGCACAAGTTGATCCACATCGACGAAATATGTGTGCGCACCGTAACCAACAACCAATCTGAATATGATGGTGTTAATGGCCTCTTGGCCACCGCTCTTTAGTTAGGCATTCACCATCTCGATGTCTTCTTAGACTCCTAGCTGCTTGTTTCTCAATTGAACAACCACTATCGAGTATGTGATCCCTGCCTCTTTAGAAAGTACCTACTCACTAAACAGATGGTTAGAACATTTAAATCCATCACATTCACACGTGTTCCCAGAAACCTAAACAGTGTCACAGATCAAATGGATAATGATATTCTAAATTGGCATATCC
>LPNX010783543.1:0-36882 GCA_001517045.1 Pseudotsuga menziesii | reverse complement strand
TGATTTTTTGTATTCTTCATTTGATGTTGTGGTGCATGTGGGATGCATGGTTAATGATGGGAATTACATTTCTATAGTGAAGAGAGGTGACCAATGGCTTGTGTTTTATGATGAGAAGGTGGAAAACATCACGGCCACTGCTTCAAAGCAGCTTGCAGAGGATCCATGTGGTCGAGAAAGAGTGAAGGTAGAAGCCAAACTTCCAGCCACACCCCCAGAAATATCCTGTGATTTAGCACCTAAAACATAGCGGTTTGCTCTAGTGAAATATTTATATGGACATGTTGAAGTAGAGTGTTATGAGAATCTATATTTGAATTCAACGTGGACTCAAGCAATGGATGGTACTCTAGGAATTGCAAGGTATTTTCCTCATTACAATGTAAAAATGAATAATTATGGAAAAAAAGGTTTAGTAATGACCACAACCGAAGCGACACAACTTTTCACTCCCTGCAAACTCTCGGTGGAGGATTTATCAAATCAACAACAACAATCAGCACCTTTGGGATCAGTCTGGAATCATGCAGGAACTTGGGACGAAATAAATTTAAGCACCTGGGCCAATAGTAGGATAAAGGAATTTCTCATTGATTTAGGTTCTTTAGAATTCGACATTTGTAAAGATAATATTTTGAAGGTCTCAAGCTGCGTAGGTGAAGTATTGATGGTGACAGTGCACAACAAGAAGCGAATTTGTGACTCTTACTCGATGGACTTGAAGTTTCAATGGGATTGGTTAATTGAAGAAAAAATGAAGCAAATTTCGAGCACTTTAAATATTCCATAGGATTCTTCTGGTGATTTGAAAGATATGTAGTTGAACGTGGCTTTGAATACAAACCAACGAATCCCATACTCTAAAAGAAGTACACTTATTCAATATCTTATGTCCTTCTTGTCTCCCATTCAGGATCTTGAATATTTGGATTTTTTTCAATCTTCAAGCCAAGAGACAATTAGTATGGCTGATAAATATTTAGTGCAGTTAGGTGTAATGATTTGTGGCCAGGAAGTTCTGAAATTAACTGAATTATGTTTGAAACTTGTGAAGTTGGTTATCCAACCTCGATTAGGAACGATTACTTTGGACAATTTTTATCAGGGTTTATGTAAGGAGGGCCTTGCACTTGGAGCTTTGATGGAAATTGCAAGAAGGATATTTGTTAAGGTTGGTACAGAGGTAGAAAAATTAGAGTCTGATTGTTTAAAACTTTGTTTCTTCCATCTCAATGGAGACCCTTTTACTCTTCTCTTAGTTTACAAGAAGTGGGAGGATAAACAAAAATTCAGAAGGAAGAAATGGTGCTGGGAAAATAACATTAATTCCAAATCCATGGTAAGATGTAAAGATGATATCATAAAAACTTCAAGTTGTCTCTTGAAGAGGTTCTGTGGAAAGAAAAATTACAATTTGCATTCCCTTGTTGCTACAATTCAACAAACTTGCAACATCTACCGGCTTGGTATAGAGGTATACCATCATAAAAAATAATCACTAAATAACTATTATATAATTAATAATAACTATTAAATATCAATATTAATTATTAATATTAATACATATTGATATTAATAATTAATAATTAATAATTAATAAATAGTTATTAGTAAACAATTCAAAAACGATGCATCCTTTCATGGATAGTATCCACAGTGTCTTTACGATTAATATATATATGGCACTCATTTTGTAATCTATCATCATATCTATTCTATCATCAATTTATATATTATTATGGCGTATTTAATATTCCAAGTCTTTTGGTAATATTATTTGTGTAAGCGAATAGTTATTCGATTCAAAGCCTAAGCTGATCAGGAAGTTGTCCATCTTGTCGTACCATGTCATTGGTTCCTATTTCAATACATACAAGGATTTATCAATTATCTGTTCATGGTAATATTTGGATAGTTTCCATTTTCCGTCCTATGTTAAGAATGAATGTATGAATTATGCTTCAATAAATTAATGTTCAATCCATGACTTCTAAGGTAACATTTGCAAGTTCATTCTGATATCTAATAAATTAAATTTCAATTTTGAATTCTAATAAGGTAACATACTAAATGACTAAGTACACAATGATTCTGAATTCTAAAACATCAATCCATCTTTGAGCATGATGTCCAATCTTAACATAAAAGAAGAAATTATATTGTTAAAAACATCGCAATGGAATGCCCTGCTCAATTTTCCATTCATGGTCATATTTGGACAGTTTCCATTTTCCATCCTATGTTAAGAATGAATGTATGAATTCTGCCTCAATAAATTAAAGTTCAATCCATGACTTCTAAGGTAACATTAGCAACTTGATTCTGAATTCTAATAAATTAAATTTCAATTCTGAATTCTAATAAGGTAACATACTAAATGACTAAGTACACAATGATTCTGAAGTCTAAAACATCAATCTATCTTTGAGCATGATAGATGGTATTAACATAAAACAAGAAATGATATAGTTAAAAACATCGCAATGGAATGTCGTTCTCAATTATCCGTTCATGGTCATTTTTGGACAGTTTCCATTTTTCGTCCTATGTTAAGAATGAATGTATGAATTCTACCTCAATAAATTAAAGTTCAATCCATGAATTATAAGGTAACATTAGCAACTTGATTATGAATTCTAATAAATTAAAGTTCAATTCTAAATTCTAATAAGGTAACATACTAAATGACTAAGTACACAATGATTCGGAATTGTAAAACATATATCCATCTTTGAGCATGATAGCCAATCTTAACATAAAATAAGAAATGATATAGTTAAAAACATTGCAATGGAATGTCATCCTCAATCATTCGTTCATGGTCATATTTGGACAGTTTACATTTTCTATTTTTTAAGTTTTTTTTCGATGGAAATTCTACCAATTTTATTCGAGATGCACATTCTAAATGTCTATATTGACAACATATAACATTAGGTTCATAATCCTAAAAGTAGACATAATTTTCAATCATAAAGGTCTGCTAAAAAAATAACCTTTTAAAATGATGAATCCTCCCTCGTATGTAAATCCATTGTCATCGTAGTCCTCCAATAACTTCATCTTTTCTTCAGTGCATCGCATCAAATAATATTTTACATTTTCAATGGTGTCTGAAGGTGCAATCACGATGAAAACATCTCCTGTGCAAATTACAATTGGGGTTAGAGTTTTTAAGTGAATTAAATTAACTATATACACATAAGGTGATGGACAACAATGAACAATCAACAATATTATTACCTTCTCTAATAAGATCTGAAATTCTATCGCCATCAGATGATATTGGCATTTCTTCTAATTCAAATTCTTCTACGCTTGCTAGTGGCATTTTCCCCTTGGATTAATCTTTGTGTGTTTCCAATTTTTTACATATTTTTTCATTATGTTTTCACAAACTTCTCTAGATTCAACATTTTCACTACAAATATGACAAAAACATGATTGCCTTCTACTGTCAAATGCAAACATGTTTTGGAAGGATTTTGTTTGAATAGAGTGAAGTTCTCTAGTTCCATGTATGGTGCTAGCCTCGTATGGTATTGATCTATCTATATCTTGTACCACAACAAGCCAAAAAAACATACACAATAAATGATGTATCACAAATGACAACTTTTAATGTTAGTATACATATAATTCAATGTTAGTACATACATTTTTTAAAATTGACAATTAATATAAATTAAAATAGTTCTGTACATACCTGTGCACATATTTTGATTGTTGACTACAACAATGGCTTAGAAGTGATTTACACCATTGGAAAACCTCTGTCGTTGAATGGAATCGTCTAGAATAATGGTTCATTTGTCATCTTCGAAGTGCTATTTTTACACATGCTCCTGCACCATCATGTTCACCTTTTCCATGTCCAATTTCAAAGAAATTCCAGCGATGTTTAATGTTCATTGCTTTATGAAGTCGACATAACCAAAAAAATGATCGTGAAGATTTAAATTGTCCCGCACATGCATCCAACCATATCCAATGTTCATTGAATTCAACTTCATGCCTTTTTAGTGAATCATAGAAAACATTTCAATACAATATTGAACAAAATGTGTATCATGTGTACGATCATCGCAGATATAAAAGTGATATTCTTTAATCACATCTCGATTGTCACACATGATTTCAATGCCATCAACATCTTGTTGAGAATTTATATATCGAACATGGACAAATATCGAAACTTGGTCAGAATGATAGTATTCACTTTGAATCTCTTTCTGCACAGCAAATGTGTAGTTTTCTGTAAAATCAACCACAGACAAAATTGTTCCAGCTGGAAAAATTTCACGAGAATGTTTGAATTGAAGGTATTGCCATTGTGCTCTATGTGAATGCTTGGTGTATTTATAAATTTTACTTTCAAATTTCTTGAGAAAATATACCACACATATTTTATCTTCTCGCAAATCAATTCTTTTGGAATGTGCATCACTAGAACTTGTAGAATAATTGTTGTATTCATATCTTCTGCAATCAATGGTTACATTTGAAAGCAACTGATCATTATCAATAGGGTATTTATTGTGGAATAAAACTAGATTTCCACAACGATGAAAATGTTTTCCATTGAAACATTTATTGTTATAAAATACTTCATCGTGATTTCTCTCACATAGAGTTTGAGATATGAATTCACGTACTGTGGGCGGAGGTGGTGAATTTTTCCAAAACATTTTACCAAATTCAATAAACGTGTTGTAATATAATTGAAATTGCACATGATAACGACAACAACACGTGTCACGTATAGTAATAGGTCTAACATGCCATGGTTTTTGTTGCACAAATGTAGTGATTGACATATTAATTCCACGATGATCCTTGCTGAAATTATTGAACAATTGTACTTGTGTCATTTCCATTATATGTTTTGGATAGCTTTCATATACATTTCATGATACTCTTTATCGTATCACATCCCTTGAATTTGGTTAAACTCAAGCATGTTACAACCAATATTTCTGTACAATATCTTTAACACCTTCTCCCATTCTATGTTTGTAAGGTTGTCTACAAATAATTTCCCAACAAGCAAGTTCATCATTTTCATCTATTTGCATTCTAAATTTGCTATGTTTGTATAATGTATTTATTGAGGTTCCAATTGCTTGTGTGAGTTGTGTTGTCAAACATTTTTGTCTACTACTAGCTGAAACAACTTTTGTCCGAATTGCTCTACGTTCATCACTGGTATCTTTCTTTCTGGATTTTCCAAATTTTTTATTGCATCAGCTATATTTTCTATCACATTACGTTTTAGTTTTGACTCTTTTGTTGCCTTGTATTGAATACCCAATAATAATTCAACACCTTTTAACTTCTTGGACACCAATAAACATCTCAAAATTTTCACTTGTCTTGCTATTGAACAATCCTTGAGAATATCATCATAAATTTTGTATCATGATATCGTGCAACATGTATGGGTATTTTTTCTCCATATTTGTTGCAATCAATGTCTTCTAACATTTCATCATCAATGGGGAAAGTACCTATGCATCAAGTTAAATTTAATTTAACATATGTCCAAAAATACAATTCATTATAAAAAATGAATTTGGAAAATACATGATATATACATACGAGGTCCAATTTCTGGATCTTGATTTTGATCTTCAATATTGAATTCATCAACATTAGCATCTAAATCACTATTTACATATTCATAAATGGTCTCTTCAAATTCCATTTGTTCTTCTTATACCCTATTTTCAATTTCCATTTCATCAACAGTGTCATGTAAATCTGTTCTTATATCTTCAATTCTCTCTTCCATTTCTGTAACGCTTGCTCTTTTGGCTCTATTTAAGAGCTTTTGTTTTCCCCTATTAGCATCGTCGTCACGTTTACGATCCCTTTTTTTTATGGTTTCTCTTATTTCCCATGATTGTTTAATCTCCTTTGGAAAAACCCCGTGGAAAAAAATAACACCTTGTAAAGAAATTTTCTTTGTAAAACCATTCAAAAAAAAAATCTTTGAAAAAATACTTTAAAAAAAACATTCTTTGAAAAAACAACTTAAAAAAATATTTTCGAAATAAAAAACTCATTTGCAAAAATACCTTGCAAAAAAAATCTTTGGGAAGACCCACTAAAAAGAAATAAACCTACTTTGCAAAAATACTTTGGAAAAAAAAACTCTTTGAAAAAACCCCTTGCAAAGAAATAACTCCTATGCAAAAATACCTTAGAATACAAAATTTTGTGCAAAAGTGCCTTGGAAAAAAATCTTTGAATGTACATCTTGGAAAGAAATAAGAAGAAAAATACATTTTTGCAAAAAAAATCTCTTTGGAAAAACCTATTGCAAAGAAATAACCTACTTTGCAAAAATACCTTGGAAAAAAAACTCTATGAAAAAACCTCTTGCAAAGAAATAACTCCTTTGCAAAGATACTTTAGAACACAAAATATTTGGCAAAAGTGCCTTGGGAAAAAACTCTTTCAATGTACCGCTTCGAAATAAATAAGAAGAAAAATAGCTTGTAAACAAACTGCTTTGGAAAAAGAAATCTTCTCTGAAAACCCCTTAAAAAATATGTTGATCAGATATATGCGAAATGAAAATGTGCGAAAATAATGAGTGTATTTCGTTTTACTTATACGAATATAGATAACGCAAGAAAAAAATTCCAACCGACGAATTTTTTTTTTGCATTTGGTTTTTCAGTCGAACAACCTTTGTTGTAAATAATGGTTCTGTAACGGAAAGAAAAAAATTATTCGGCCGAGTAACCTCTAAGACCTGAAACTTGCACAATTTTCAGATCTCTCCATTTTCAGAAGGTAAAATGGATGCCCTACACTGCAAATGGACTGTCGGACTTGATACCATTAGTTTCTTATTGAATATAATTTTTAAAGGTATAGATTTTGTTGTGTATAGGTGAGATTCGATATTTTTAATTTTTTTGTTTCTTAACATGTGTCGAGTTTCGTTTCATTTTTTTCAAAATGCGGTGAGATGAAAAATATATACCTTTAAAAATACACCACCAAAAAAATTGAAACAAATATGGTGTGGTTAATTGGTCTATCTACTTCAAAAGGATATTCATAGATTTTTAAGTTTTATAGTCAATTGAGAGAAAAGTGCTGCAACAAAAAACATATTGAAAATTGACAAGGTTTCCCCATTGATCGGATTCAAAAAAATAGTATAACTAGTATATAGATCCGTTGGTTACAAACTTATAGTCATCTCTAGTATATTGTGTGTAGATTGTCGTAGCATATTTTGGTTTTGCAAAACACAAGTTTAACAATGATTTTAGGGGTGCAACCAAACATGACTATTTTTTAGTCCTTTCATTTTATAAGGACACACTGTCAAACATTTTCCAAAACAACATATCAAATCTCAATTAAAAAAATTGAAAAAAATATGAATATAAATCTAACATAATTATCTAAAAGTTTTGTTTCTACTTAAAAGTGAAGTTCTAATCAAAAATATCAATTTCGTTCGCCCAAAGTTGAAAAACATGAAAACATCAGATTTATTTTCTCATAAGACCCCTAAAATAGACCCTCATCTTCATGGATTCACCCCAGTGCACTCAGTCTTCCTGTAATGTGTCTCAAATCCCAATGGTTTCTCCACGTACACTTCTTGTTCAACTACACCATTCAAGAATGTTGTCTTGGCATCCATATGGTGTACCTTACATTTCATTACTGCAGCCAATGCAAGTATAGATCCGATGGAACTGTATATTGCTACGTGTGCAAATGTATCCATGTAGTATGTTCATTTTTTATGGGATAAGCCACATTCCATGAACCTTTCCTTTTGTTTTTCAATGTTACCATCTGCAGCATGTGTGATCTTATAGATCCACTTCGAAGTCACGATAGACATCCCTTCCATACTTAACAACTATCTACTAGTGACATCATACTTCATAATCAACTGGTACTCCTCAATCATGGAATCCTTCCATTATTTATTTTATGCATTATCTTCGTAGTTGGAAGGTTCTTTGCCAATGATGTCACATAGTAGGGCCACATATTTTTTGTATGGTTAGGTATTTTCCTTTCTCTATGCATCCCATCTATAGCGCCATGCATTTCTACCTCATGTATTAGCTCCCATTCCCATGTTGGTTTTCTCTTATGGGATTTCTTCTTCTAAAGTGGTTCTACATGATCTTGTAGTTATGCCATGTCATGAACTTCATGGTCTTATGAAATTGTTTCTTTTATTTCTTTGTCTTGGACTCTGGTTGCTTCATGTTCTTCAACTTCTATAATAGGTGGTTTTCTGGATCTGGAGTATGCTGAGTCTTCATCATATGTTACGTATCTGATGATATCGATCCTCTTGAATATTAGGAAGTATACTCAGGATTCCTTTGAAGTGTCACTGTATCCTATGAATATTCTCTTTCCCTTGAAAGGATCAAGCCTCATCCTCTTTTCCTTTGGGATGTGTATGTACACTAGGAAGCCAAAATATTTTGAGATAGCTATTTTTGGTTTCTCTCTTGAGAAATCCTATTTAGGATTCATATTTTCGATTAATTGGTGAGGAGTATGGTTCTATACATACACAATTGTCCTTTCTTCTTCATCCCACAATTGCAGCAGAATATCCTGGCCATGTTGCATTAATTTCACTGCTTATAGTTATTCCATTCTACCATTGTTAAATTCCATTCTATTGAGGAATGTATGGAGTGCTCAACTCCCTCTTAATCCTAGATTCTCTAAACAATTCCTTGATTTATTATGAGGTGAATTCTCGACCATTATCTTACCGTGGAGACTTGACCCTCCCTTCAGTTTGATTTCTGAACAAGGATTTGAATTCCATGAACTTGTTCAATACTTCATTTTCCCTTTCAATAAATATATCAAAGTTTTATGGGAGAATCATCTTTAAAGGAAACATAGTATACATACCTTCTTAGTAAGATGGATAACATGGGTCCGCAGACATGTGAGTGGATTATATCCAATATTCCCTTTTCTTTGGTTTCACTACTAGGAATTTTTTGCTTTACGTTCTTTCCTTGCACATATCCCTTGCAAATTCTTCCTTATTTGTATGGATTTATGGAATTCCTCAAACCTCTTTGCTTGCAATCGGTAGTTCTCTATAGTACACTTGTGAAATCCTTCTATGCCATATTTCACTTGGTTCTATGGAGTCATGAACCAATGCTTGTATAGGTTGTCCCTTCGACCTATACAAGCCTCCATATTGATCTGTAATTACTATTGCATCATCTATTGTATTTCCTTTTTTCCACATTAGGAACTGGCCATGAACTAGTGTAACCATTATTCCCTTATCATCTAGTGCAAAAATGGAGAGAATATTATTATTCAATCCTAGAACATATAACACACCTTTGATCTTCAAATATTTCTTGGAGTCTAGCTTGTAGGAAGCTTCTCCACTTCCTTGTATGGGGTATTGATAATCATCCCCAAGTTTCACCTTGTGAGGTGAATTACGCTTAGATAGATTGATGAATGATTCTTTGTATATCGTCATATGTTTGGATGCCCCAATATATACAATCCAATCATTTCTTCCATGTTAGATAGTACCCATCAGTGATGAGATTAGAATTATTTTCTTCTTTGAGTCTCTTTATTGTTGGTTCATCATCTTCAGCAGTGGGAGAATGATTTCACTTCTTATTTCACTTCTTGTTGAATGAGTTTATGCTTCTATGGAAATCTATGGAGTAATTTCCCTTCTCATCACAAGTGTAACATTGAATGTTGGAACAATATCTTCTGAATTTCTTTTGTATTTTGTGATGATGGTCCTCCATTTTGTTCTGATGGTGATCCTTATTCTTTCTATTATATCTTCTAGTGTGAAATGTGAGATATTGATCTTCAGTTTCTCCCATATTTTCTTCTCTTGTTATGAGCTCAACTTCTTGTTGTGTGCACTCTTCCTAGATTATGTTGAAACTTATCAACCTCCTTATGGCGCATATTCCTTGAATGAATGAATCATGTGATCTAGGGAGACCATTGAAGGTGGTCATAGAAATGTCTCCTTCTACAATCTCTTCGACTACTTCAAGTTTTTCCTTGAATATTTGAGAAACCATTATGAAGTAGGATTGCATGGCCTATGATTTTTGTATGTTCACATTCTTTAGTTAGTTCCTCAATTCCCTATTTAAGTTGATTTTCTTTCCTTCAAACAACTCGGTCAAAGAATCAAACAATTCCTTACGTGTCTGTAAGGATGACACATGGGAGATGCGATGATCCTTAATAGAATATACAATTATTCTCTTGGACTTGAACACGTTCTTCTTATTGATATCCTTAGCATCATCTCCCTCTGGTTCTTGAACTTCCTTATTGATATAATGATCCAAAATTATGTTCTTCAAGGATAGGGAGATCCTATACTTCCATACTCGGAAGTTGTCAACTCCCCCAAGCTTATCCTCAAGTTGAGTATGATGATGTATTTTGAAATGAGAACCTCAATTGTAAGTAAAATATATCTAGATATTACCAAATTGAGGTGTCTAATCGGATTCTGGAGATGGCTGGCCTAGGGTTTTTTAGAGAAACACTAATTTTCCAAACTTGGAATTTTGGAATTATGTCTGGGTAGAAATATGCACCTTCTTGAGCCAAGTTTCTTAGTAAGGTCCTTCTCTAAAAATTATGGTGGGAATCCTCCAAAAGTTAACTCCCTAGTTTTTTCCTGTAGTGTCCCATAGTAAAAAATTAAAACTTCTCCAAATTAGATTGTGCTTCCACCAAAAGGTGCACCCTCGTATCGAGAGTTATCATAACCCTCTTTTCTTGATGATATGTGGAGAGAATACTTTGAACTAGGAAGCCCTAGTTTTTGTTGCTGCATAGTGGCTTCTTTCAGAGAGGCTCTGATACCATGTTAGTTTATTAATCTTGTTCAATTTGATTAGGATATTTATCTAAAATAATAACAAGCACATCAAAATGCGTAAGGTAGAGCAGATACACAAGACACAAATATTATCCTTGGGGAAACCATAAAGGATAAAACCCAAGAAACTTCCTCAGAATAGTTATGTCACTAAGACAATATCAAAAGATGAAAAAGAAGTATGTTGCATCTCTCTCTCTCTCTCTCTCTCTCTCCCTCTCTTTCTCTCTCTCTCATATTATCCTTGGGGAAACCATAAAGGATAAAACCCAATAAACTTCCTCATAATAGTTATGTCACTAAGACAATATCAAAAGATGAAAAAGAAGTATGTTGAAAAAGAAGTATGTTGCAGCTCTCTCTCTCTCTCTCTCTCTCTCTCTCTCTCTCTCTCTCTCTCTCTCATAGAGTCAAAAATACATTTTATTATATTTAACTTGGGCACTACTTCTATAACTTACAATGGAGGGTTAACCTTAATGATCATATACAATAATGAAATCCTGAAAGGAGAAAAACATATATTCAATGGGGGTACAACAATATACCATGATAATATACATCATAATATATTCTAAAGTTGCAAATAAAATAATATTTAGAGCCTCATTTGTTGTGATCAGATAAAAATTTACCAATTATTAAAAAAATAGGTAACATGTGCTGGTTCCCTATGAACATCTCCATCAATCGAGAGATAAGCAATAATTATTGATTGGGTACCATATTGTTGTTTTTTGAGAAGGGATTTTTTGGAGAATGGATGATTATTCCTTTCTAAAATGGTATCTCCAATAATAATAAACCCTAGTAACATTTATAATAAAACATCCATTATGAATATATGTGCAATGCAATTTCTTTCTATTGGTGAATTATGAATTATATTGAAGGTATCAAGAAGGAATGGGTGCTCATTCTTTCAGAAACCCCATATTTGTTCAATTACAACAAATACTAGATTATGGAAGGGTTGTATGCTCTTTCTTTGATCAACCAGTTCTAGAAAAATCTAATATTATTGCACACTTTCCCAAGAATCCAAAATAGAACTCCTTAAAGAAGGAATGGATTCTCTTTCAATGAATGATATACTTTTATCAACTCCAAGATAGACATTCTTTAGAAAGGAGATGATACTCTTTGTGTAAGTGACCTTCTCCCTGTAAACTATAAGATATGGTTACTAAAGGAAGGAGCAAGTGATATTTCTCCTCAAATAGATGGTGGGTCAAAATATTGCATAGTGCATGACTAATTAGAGTAAAGGTACAATCTCTTAGTGTTTCCATGTATAGTTATATACTTAGGCATTCATACAAGAACATTAGTGGTCAAAAGTGGTCCTTATAATGGATGCTTCTCCTCTCGTTTGCTCAAACTCATCTAACCCAGTTTTAAATTCAACTAGACCAACAAAACCCAAGGTACTTCCCTAAGAGGACTTAACCTTGTTGGAAACACTTGCGACCCAAGCGAAGTCTCATAAAAGTTACCTATAGGAGCCATAAGAACCAAGATTCATGATGTGAAGAAGGAGATATTCTCCTACTATACATAGAAATAAACAAAATCAACATAATAATTACCATGACAGTATACCACAACCCACTTAAACCCATAAACATTTTCATGAAAAATCCATTGAAGGTTTTTCAGTTCAATTACTTATTCAAAATCTAACAAATTATCACAAGTCTCATTAATACAAAAATCACATACATTTACCATGCACCATTCAACACACGAAGTTTAAGGTGGAAACCCAAATGTAAAAAAAAAATATCGTTAATTAATAAGAGGCATATGTCAAATTCTGGTCTGTGCACACTATATGCAAAAACTTTCTCTATAATTCCCATTACAATGATTCTACACACACAGCTTGCATTAGAAGTTTTGGATTCACATTTCAAATGATGTATACTAATTTCTTGGTACCATGTTCATAGTATGTATGAAAAAATTAACTCATTCTTTCTTCGACACCATCCTCCATGTGACAATCAATTATCAAGATGTTTGATAGGGATTTTCAATATAATAGATGTATTACCAACACAGGGAGTATTCTTTCCAAACCAAATTTAATAGCAGTCGACACTAATACTATTTTGAGATAGACTGTTTATGGAAAACCCACCATCTTTCCTGTGTAGCTTTGAAGACCACATCAATAGATATCAATCATTATGGATTCATTACCCTGAACTCAAATTCTAAAATAAACCTCTCTAAATTCGCTAATGGCTCACAAGTAGGTAGGTCACATACCTCGATACCCATCGATCATAAATATTTCATAATCCTTACACATTTCCTCATCCACACTTCAATCAACTGGTTCCTTCAATTACTAAGGCTTACTATGAGTCTGATGAACATGAACTAACACTCATGAAAATCAATTTCCCATAACCTTTAGGATTTATATAATCATCCATCGTAGACGAATTATTGTAAATATTATCCAAATTCCCCTGATGGTACTCATCTCTTACTGGTTGAATATAGCGCTAGCCTTCAAAAGGGTTGATTGGAGCAACTACCTGCATATTTAAGTCTTATAAAGAAAAAAACCTATTTTTGAAATCAATGATAGTTTGGTTCTCAATAACCCATTCAATCCCCAAGAGTGTTGGATATATATTTGTATCATCAACAATCTCTATTACCTCAAAGTTTGCGTAGGTTTGGAGTCCTTCCACCTCGATAGGAACTTGTGGTAATTGACCAATGGGAATATCCCTTAAATTGTTAGCTAACCCCATATAAGTAGGTGACCACAATAAATTGGGATTCCCCATTATTTCCCATGTTTGTTTTTCAAAATGTTGACATCTGATCCCAAGTCAAGAATAATAAAATCCATATCATAATCGTTATTTTTGAATTCATGCATAGTTCTCAACCAGTTTTCCTTCTTTTATGGATATGATTGACATTATTCTCCTTTTAAAGAATATATTTCACGGGATCTTTTATTAGAGTTGACAACTCCACTAGAGCATATTCATCTTTAACAAGGGCTAAGGAGCTCCTTAGGAAATATTTCATAATACTTACATTCTCTGTGAAGTGCTTTGGAATCGATCAGTCAAAACTTGATGGCATATATATGAATGGACCTTCATCGAATATTGGAGGAACAACAAATGTCGAAGCAGATTTTCCATCCACAAACTCATTTTGTCCTTCCAGGAAGACCCATTTTTATTTCTGGACAAAAAATAGTATTTTTTTTGTACTACGAGTCATATTCTCATATTTTTCTAGGGTTCTCCTTTGTCATCTCCATTGATAACACCACCCCTTGTTAATACAACAATAGTTGGTGGTTTTCCTCATGTCTCAATTTAAATCTTCTAAACATTGTAATTCGTATTTGGGAGTTGGTTTTGATTCTCGTTAGACTTTGCTTTGCATTTACCAATAAGTTGTGGGAATTACTCGATAGCATGATCCAATGTGTTACAAGATGAGAACATTCATGTAGGATTTGTACAATATTTGGCATAATTCCTTGAATGTCCACAATTATAAAAAATGACATGACATCTTTTTCAACCAAATTTCCTCCTCTACATCGACCTTGAAAGGTAACGCCACCCATGGGTTGCGCAAATTATGCATGCAACCTCCTATATTTCTTTTGCTTGCAATTTTCCATTAAATATGTATCCATTGTTTTTTCTTCTAGTAATTTATATGGCTTCTATTCCTTTTCATCATGGCCCATGGATTGACAAAACTTAAATTAAATACTGGGAGGTGTACTTACTATATTCTTTAAATAAAAACATTCTTCTAAATGATGTCCTCTTGTTTCACAAACTCATAACCAAGGCATCCTTTATGAACTTAATGTATTTTGAGCAGCTGAAGCAAGGTAATCCATAAAAGGTTGGAATGAATCCTTATAATAGCCTTATATTTTACCTCTTGTGCACCATATTTCTTCACGAATCTCCTTTTCCTTCATGATACCTTGGATCTATAATGAAATATTACCAAATTTTAACTAGATTTGCACCATTCCCACACCAGTTTGTCCAACTGGGTAATTTCATTACAAGCTCTAAAACTTCACTCTATTATGCTATATTTTTATGAATTAAAAGAACACGAATATGTTGTAATATCACAACAATAAACCACTCCTTAATTTGAAAATCAGACATCTAAAAACTTACCTTAGCCATCCGAGTCTTTAATTTATTATCAAAATCCCTCATAGATTCACCAGATGAGTGCTTAATCTCCTTCAACTCTGTAATACACTGTGATTCAAATGTTGGTTTCTTAAATTCATCTATTAACTTAGATTGGATCTAATATAATGAATTTTGAGGACTTCTGGTAGGGACTATAGATAAGTTCATATACCAATCAAGATCACAACCTCTAAAGACATCTCCATTTGGGCCCTTTTTACCACCTCATCCTGGACCTATTGCATAGTCTAGATGGCTTCCCACAAAAACTAGTGTTTGTCAGGGTTTTCCAACCCATTTCGATTAAATATAGGAAAATTCTTGTCATCCCTATCCATTCGATTCCTTTTGGTGTACTAACAAACACAAACTAGATGAACTACTAGTGGGAAATTTTAGACTATTTATGCTACTCTGATTCAACAAGAAACACTTTTATACACTTTTGGGTCTCACCTGTGATACTAGATATGTATGCAAATTCGTAGGTATCTCATAGCCTCGGGTTTGGTACAGATATGCCAACCTCTTCCTCGTCTCCATAAATAAGTTGGTACTCATCTTTGTCACAAGATTCCTCATCGATCTGTGGCACCAACTCATAATCATATTTTCCATTTTCACTATGAATCTCTCTACTTGTTGCAATTATTCTCCTCTTATTTGAATGAAATGTTTCCAACTTCTTAGGCGACCACTCTCGTCATCAGTCACCATATCAACTTGGAAATTCTAATCTCATTCTGCCCATGTTTTCCACACCTTATTCTCGTCCTCACCCATGCCCTACATGCATAATGATTCACTCATTAAGGTCCATTCACAAAATTCCTTTTTCACATTCATCATTTTAATCCACGGTTTTAATGACTTTTGGTATCTACCTTTGGGACCTCGAGAAAATTATCTCTCAAATTTACTATATGACTTAATAGTACCCACAGTGATCTCAATAATGTACCCTTCTAAAATTTTATCAACCCAAAAATCGACATCCCTTGACAAGGTATTATTAACACTCTCCAATCGTTGGACCAGTTGAGGTGACTAAACCCTCGGTTCACCTCCTTGAAAGTTTTTCTTCTGAAGTGTTAGTGTTTCCATCGATTCATATAATATAACAAGGAATCCACTAAACAAAATATCATTGATATCTTAATAAACATACCTTTCTAACCATTCTCCCGAATTCAATGGCGACCACCTACTTTCTTCTTGCACAAATTCTCGATCCTTCTAATCTACCTAGTCCTGAATCTCAAGTCTTGTCAGGTACCAAAACATGTCCCAACCACGATGATCCTAGGTCAAGGCAATGGAACCATTTTTTGGATCAATCTTGACTAACCTAGGTTCAAATTCGACCACACTAACAAAACCCAAGGTACCGACCTGATAGGACTTCACCCTATCGACAACACCTGTGACGCAAGTGAAGTATCACCTGAAATAGACATAGGGGATGCAAGAACTAGGTTTCATGCAGTGAATAAGGGGATCTTCTCTTACTAGACATTGACATAAATGGAATCAACATGATGATGATGGTTAAAGTCCATTGGGACCAAACTTTGGTCTATCGAAACTAAAGAATCGAATTATTTATTTTGTTTTAAAATTGTATTCCTATACTTAAAGAGATTGGAGAGAAGTGTCATAGCCATGGTAGAGAAAAAATCCTTAAAAATTCTTAATTTTTTATCAAGATAAGATGGACACCTTTCCAGAATAACAATATCGTCAGCATATAGAAGAATGATGGTGACTATTCCATCTAAGATCATTCCATCACAGTAAATCACAACCCATTTTCAACCATAAACATTTTCATATAAAAATACATTAAAGATTTGCGATTTTAATTACTTATTCAGAAGTTAACACATTATCGCAATTCACAGTAATATAAACAAGACACACATTTATCATGCACCATTCGACACAAGAAGTTTAATGTTGAAATCCAAATGGGAAAAAACCAAAAAAGTGCGCATTAATTAGAAAGGCTGGTATCTCAAAAGATTTGGTGTGTGCACACATCCTGCACACATTCACACAAAGCTTGTTGATTGATAGTATAGTTACAAATATTATTCATCTTTGACATAATAGTACAAAAACACTACAAAAACAATCTATTGACACTAGAGACTTTAGCTTTCCAAAACTTGAGCTCAACCAACCCCAAAAATACCAGTGTGTTACATTTATATATGCTGTATTGATCGATTCTACATCGAGTGCCATCTACCCAAAAGTGGATAAACCTTATACTAACTCACCAAATCTGCCATCTGACTCTGTCAATACAATTACTTTTTCCCAAAAAACTACCCTAAATTTTGGAGCTCACTGTTTCAACACCTACTCCGACGTAGCCCCATTCACACCTCGACTGACTCCAAAAATTCTGTAACGAAACTAACCAACTTTCCTAAGGCCAAAACCTCCTACATCAGGTTAGAAATATTAAATTTCCTCTTTTCATATTATCCTTTTACCATGTTTTGTTAGGCGTTTGTTGATTTTGAGAATACATTCATTTTACAAATATGACTCGTTAAAGGGGACTCATAACTTGAAGCACCACTAATCATTCTACCTTGTCATTTCTTTCATAGTATAATCCCCATGTGAGGCATACTTATATTTTCCCTTTATGATCATACATGGCCACAACCTCCTCGATAATTTAAAAAGTATTTTTTGCAAGGTATACAATGTTAGATTGAAATTATACAAATATATAAAGAGAGTAGAATATAGCTAAATAATTGTGTAGAAAAATAATAAATTCATGCTACCACACACAATGTGAGGGTTGGAATGGAATGCAACACAAACTTGCTCCCTCGCCCCCCTCTCTCTCCAATCCCACCACAAAAAATGATACTCAAATGGGTAGAGTAGAGAGGGTTCTCCAATTAGATTGTGGGCTATGTTCAACATGGGGTAATATAAAAGATAATGAAAATGAGAGGGAATGTGAGTAGAAGAGTTAGACCTAAACATAATTTTAATAAAAATGTAGCTCTATTAGTGATTAATATAATTAAAGAAAGTTTGATATCAATATTAGTATTAGGTTTGCTAACAATTTTACCAAAAATATAAATGAAGAAAAATAGTCAAATAACTAGGCTTGCTTAGTTGGAAATACATTTGGAAATGAAAGAGAAGAAGGAAAACAACTCCCTTACAATTCACTATTGTATATTATAAATATCGTTGTTTTGAAGTGAATATTTGTGATAGTTATCTAAGAGTGGATCAAATCCTAGCAGTATTTACACATTTATATCCGAATTCCCATTAGACAATATGCTTTTTTTTATCTTGAATGTTAATATATATATAAGCAACGAAAACACTACTATAAGTATAAGTCATACAAATATGTAAAGTGAAGAGGATTGATTCCCTCATAGGTGATGACAATTCCCTTTCGTTAGATGTCATGGAACTTCCCATGAGGTTGTAGGATTTAATCTTCTAACGAATGAGTGGAACCATGCCAATTACGAATCCCTAAGATGAACTAATCAAACCTACAAGATTGGATCCTATAAATACGTTAGAGTCCCTCTAGATATTTTTGTATTTATAGCTGCAAATGGATCTAGGGGCCTTGAAAATATGGAAAGAGATCAATGGCTTATCCAATTGTGTACAACAAACTAGAGTTTTCAAAGATGAATGATATTGGGAGAGTTAAAAAATGTGCTTTATGAAGAGAATTTGAATGTTATAAATGGGAAAATGAGTGACCTTAAGGAATAATAGAATATCATGTTACTTGTTAAAGGGTCCATGTTGTGCTAAATCATCATATCACATATGCATAACCGATGATGTGGATTTTTTATAGAACTACCCCAAATTTTTAGGCCTACACTTACTTATTTTTAGATTAATTTCGTATTAATAGTTCTCAATGCTTCTAAGGAATCCATAATCTTATTAGTGATATGTATTATGAGGTCATGCAAGGTTTTCAAATATTGGCTTAAATTGATACCATAACTAGTTGGTCTAAAACGGATTGGATCTACTATGGAAAAAAATTAACACATCACTAGTGATCATGAAACTAACCATGGAGCTTTCACCTCAAATTATTCCCATGAAGTTAACATGCCCCCACAGGGTCAAAGTGAATAAAACTAGTAATCCATGTCTACAGTTGAAGTGCCCCATAGGGTTGAAGTGAATGAAACTAGTAATCATTTTCTAAAAAACAAATGGGAAAGGGCCTTCAAGATCTATCACAATATAATATTAAGCTTTCACCTCAAATTAGTACCATGAAATTTAAAGTGCTCCCATAGGGTCAAAGTGAACGAAACTAATAATCAATGGCTAAAAAACAAATGGGAAAAGGCCTTGGAGATCCATCACAATAGAATATTAAATTATAGATATCATAAAATCACTTAAATTGTCACACCATCGTCATGCATGGATATAAAGACAAATTGAATAAGGCAACAAATGGGAAGGGGCCTTCAACATCCACCACAATAGAATATTAATTTATAAATTATAGATATCATAAAATCATTTACATGGTCATGCATGAATATAAGGACAAATGGAATAGAATATTAATTTATAGATATCATAAAATCATTTACATGGTCATGCATTCAAATATAAGGAACAATGGAATAGGGCGCCTCTCACTCGTAGGTATATTTAGGTACTAAAATTTGATTTTCATACCTTTAACTAGGTCTAATTCTAGTTAAAAATTGTAAGAATGAATATTTTATTATGAGAAAAATATTTATTGATCCATATCTACCTTTATGTATAAAATAAAGACTCGTCCATAAACCTTACTAGTACTGAAAATGGCTTCAGGTATGGAATTAAATTGTCTCTTAATTACTCGCCTATTGAATAATAGAATACTTCGGGTATGGAAAAAGGGTGACCTTAAGGAATAATAGAATACCATGTTACTTTGGGTCCATGTTGTGCTAAATCATATATCACATATGTATAAGTGATGATGTGGATTTTTTTATATAGAATTACCCTCAATTTTTAGTCTTACACTTACTTATTTTCAGATTAGTTTCATATTAATAGTTCTTGTGCTTCTAAGGAATCCATAATCTTATTAGTGATATGTATTATGAAGTCTTGCAAGGTTTTCAAATATTGGCTTAAATTGATACCATAACTAGTTAGTCTAAAACTGGTTGGAGCTACTATGTCTAGTGATCATGAAACTAACCATAAAGCTTTCGCCTCAAATTAGTCCCATGAAGTTAAATTGCCCCCATAGGGTGAAAGTGAATAAAACTAGTAATCCATGGCTAAAGTTAAAGTGCCCCCATAGGGTCGAAGTGAATGAAACTAGTAATCAATGTGTAACAAACAAATGGGAGAAGGCCTTCAAGATCCATCACAATAGAATATTAAGCTTTCACCTCAAATTAGTCTCATAAAATTTAAAATGCCCCCATAGCCTTCAAAGTAAATGAAACTAATAATCAATAACTAAAGAACAAATGGGAAGGGGCCTTCCAATCCATCACAATACAATATTAATTTATATATATCATAAAATCACTTACATTGTCACACCATTGTCATGCATGAATATAAGGACAAATTCAATAAGGCAACAAGTTACTTACTCGCCAATTGAATTGTTTGTCGGCGTATTTGTATTGCGAACTTGTTTTTATTGCTAGTACTAATGATTACTTGCTATGTATGTTTAACAAATATAAAATATAAATACAATCTTTTGGTTTTATAAACATTTAAAATAAGTAAACGTTTTTAATTTTTCATAAGCGAGTTAAAAGTGTTCACCGTCTTATTAACGAAGGATTTTTTTTATCGGTCAAATGGGTGAGCAACGTAATGGAACGAATAATTTGGAGATGTGCAGCGATAGTCGTGTTACAGATATATTTGAGCGGATCGAGAGACATATGCAAGCAGAGTTAGAGAGAGGCAAGTTATGGCGAATATTGGCTTCCGAGACAACTGGAGAGATGCTGTATTCTATGCATACTCTAACTGCACCCACGGGATCCACAGAAACAGAATACTCAGCTAGACGTGACGAGGTTTCAGAAACGGCCGGGGAAGGTTTTGAGCATCACTTGGTCTCCGGCGTAGGGATTAGATGTATTAGTGAAGGAGATCAGGACTATTACTGGCTGCTGGAGAGTGTATGGGATTCTGTGGATATAAATGACATTCATGTGGCTCAAGATTGTCAATGGCGTCCACTTAATTCTAACGGTCAAAGGGATCCGAGGATCTCAACTGGGGAGGAAAATATTACTATTAGTGTTTGGTGGCGACTTGTAAAGGATTGGAGCCGCCGTGACGGAAATATTTTGAGCGTTCAAACGTTATGGAGTGGGAATTTCTCATATCATGAACGAGTTCTGCAACTCTTGGAGGACGTGAATACCGAAAACTGTATGCAAATGTTATTTGAACAATTTACTCTTCATCCTTACCTGAGACAACAATATATCTACAGCCATGATACTAATCCAGTGGCCGCCGCCTATTCAGCTGCAGATTCTTCTTTAAGTCTTGTTATTTCTCACGACGTTGACGCTACAAGAGGCGCCGAGGAATTGTTTTGTGCAATTTGTTATGAGAAGATTTCCTCTGGAGAGATTGTGAAAGAATTGCCATGCAGTCATCATTTTCATCGTGAGTGCACCACTCAATGGTTTCATTTCCAAGTTTCTTGCCCACTATGCAGATATGACTTTCAGTAACTCAGTCTTTCTCTAGAGCTTCTTCTATGTGACTGTGTACCTTTCAGTAACTCAGTCTTTTTGTAGAGCTTCTCTGTGAATGTGTAACCTTTTTTCATTGTTTGACATAAACAGCTCTTTATTTTTGCTAAATTTTCAAGTGTTTAGAGGGAGGGATTTTTCTTTATGGTAATAGCCATCAAATTAAGGTTAACGATATTTCACTTTTTATGGTTTGATCATGGCAATTCTATATGATTTAGAATACACTTATTGTTATTATGATTTAGATAACGAAACTTCTCTTGAAGGGATATTTCAGTTTTAGGGTTTCATCACGGCAATTGTATATATAGAGTTATGGTATATGTTTTAGACCATTTGAGACCATTTCCAATTTTTTATTAGTCATTTTAAAGAATATAGAGTATTATTAATAAAGTTATTTCAGAATATACATGAATGAAGGTGAATATTAATAAAGTATGGTAAATAAAGATGGTGAATAAAAAAGTGTAACATGATGTAAGAAATATGATTTTCAATGCAAATTTATTTTTTATTTAACTTTAAATTAAAGTTTAAAGATAGTACAAGAAAGGTCGTATATTGGCTCTCTTGCTCTACGTTATTGTTATTTTATTTTACATGGTTTTGGTTTTAATGTAGTGAATTCTCAACGAAATGTGCGTAGCCTATGATACTCAATCCATGGAACCAAAGAAATGGTCAATTGTTCTCATAAGAAGGTGTCTTCTCACCTTTCCAACAAATCTTAACTAAAGCACTTGGCCTATATGAGAGATGTTTTGTTTGTCAAGCTTCTTAAGTGCCTTATAAAGTGTTTTATATTCACATTTTAATATCCACATTTTTTCTAGAATTACTTATGTGAATGTTCTTAATATTTATTGTTGTAAAATAAATTAAGAATCTGTCATGTTTTACCTTGTAAAAGTTCAAAAATATGTAATATTTCACCTTGTGAAAGTTCATTTCTAGCTACTTAGATTTTGTGGAAGTAAAAACACATGGAAGGTAAACTTGTTGAAGTTAATCCATGGATGATTATTTGGTAGAAGTAGAATTGTCAAAGTAAAGTTGTTGGAGTAAAAGCATTTAAGCAAATTTTGTTGAATTAATTGGTCTAGATAAAGTCATTGGAGTAAAATTTGTGGCATTTCTTTACTATCCTATTTTTCTTTGTCTTAAAATTTGTGGCATTTCTTTACTATCCTATTTTTCTTTGTCTTACAAAGTGGGAAAGTAAATTTTAAGAAAAACCAAAATTAAAAAATGGTTTCCACTTGAGGTGCACAAATGTCAAACTATTCAAACTCCAATTTTTAAGGAAAGAATTATGAATATTGGTCTCTAACCATGAAGGTGTTTTTCAAAGGTCAAGATGTATGGAAGATAGTCCAAAATGGATATACAAGACCAAATCAATCCTAGAAGATACAATAATCTCACACAAGTTGAGAACAATGCCTTGAGGGAACATGGGAAGAAAGATGGAAAGGTTATGTTCTACATACATTAAGCCATGCATGAAAGCATACTCTCAAGAGTAGCACGAGCAAAGACCTATAAGTAGGCATGTGATACATGGGAAATCTCCTATCAAGATTTAGACAATGTAAAGACTTCTAAATTGCATATCCTTAGAAAAGATTTTCAATCTATGTCAATGAAATATATAGTCATTGAAAACATTTTACACTAGATTTATTGGTCTCATAAATCAATTCAAATCCCATGGGAAAATTATAGAAGATAGAAGGGTTGTTGAAAAAGTTATAAAAGTCTTCCCCAAAAATTTAAATCACTAGCTGTGACCTTGGAAGAAGAAAAATATTTGTCCCATTTTGCCATTGATGAGTTATAAGACTCACTCATCAATAATGAACATAGAATCAGTAGGTCAAAGACATCATTATAAGGTGCATTTGTATCACAGTCAGAAGTCATGGAAGAGGCATGAAGAGATCTAATCCTAGGGGTAGAGGAATATTTTTTAGAGAGGAATACACAGTAACAGTCCTGCAAATATTCATGGTAGAGGTAAAAATCATAACCTGAGTCATCCAACTCGTCACTCATTTGATAAATAAAAAAATCAATATCGTTATTGTAAGAAATTTGGACATTTTGCATATGAATGCAAAAAGCAGTATGACCAAGGAAAGAAAGGTCAAAACTAATCAAGCAACAACACCACTTTGACCAACACAATGTTTTTGGAATGTGCATCCCAGATTGAATGCAGTCTTGTACAAGAAAGTCCATGTGACATACGATATTTAGATTAAAGTTGTAGCAATCATATGAATGGTAATTTAAATTTATTTTCTAGTAAAAAAATAAGTTCGAACTGATATCACACTTGGAAATAATATTAAAGTTATTGTGTTGGGTAAAGGAACAGTTGGTATTCTATCCAAATAGGGGAGAAAAAAAAATATGCATGTAATGTCCCCAAAAATTAAAAATTAAAAAAAAAGTTTTATAGGCTAGTAAAAACTATGTGAATGGAACATTATTACTCTTATGGAATATACATACACTACTTGTGCTGCTGTCTATTTGTAAGTTGTCTTTACGTTCTACAGTCATTTATTATTAGTACATTTTACTCAGGATGTCATGGGTCTATTTATTAAACTATTCTCTTGTTTAGACATTACTGTCCATGTGTTAATTATTTGCTTAGAACCTCGTTTACTTTAGTGCATGTTCACCTGTTATTTATCAAGTTCTGAATTAACTTTATTTGTGGAAACAAAGTGGGCGAAGTGGCGGGACTCGTTTTCCCATGATGGTCTCAGAGGAAAAGTTTTGTTATGCAGGCTTACTTAGTTCCACAGGGGCTTCCCTTGTTGACTAATATCCTATCACGTTAGTTCATATTGTGGGTTTTAAAATTATCAAAAATTGAACCAATATATTGCAAGTATTGGGGGATGAGGGGTTTAAGGTGGGGGTGGGTAGGGTGGTTTATAAGGATTGAGGTATAAAAATGGGTGGGGAGGAGGTTTTAACTATTGGGAGGGGGTTTCAACAAAAAGAGTTTGGGTCAATATCTCTGGAAATTAAGGGTATTCTTTAATATCCCATGATCGCACGTGCTATGTGACATATTCACTAAGTGAATTCCCCGTGCTTAGTTCAATCAAACTAAGGCACCTTATTCATTTACTTGCAGGTTTACCTTGTGTAAAAAGGATTAGTAAAGAGCTCAATCATTTCAAGCTTACATTATACTCACTGTTTATTATTACGATTCCTTACTGCTTCAGATGGGTAAATCCTATTCTCTAAATCACCTAACCTAGGTATTTATTAACTAGGTGACATTTAGAATCTATGCATTTACTTTTCAGGTCTATTTTATTTTGGTTATTAACATATCTTCTTGTTTCTTTTTACAGGTTATAACCTTGGAGTTTTAGTAAAACCAGGATATTTGCCATGGCATATCCCATATGCCATGGTTTCTAGAAATTAAGCTTGGGAACAATAACATAAGTTTAAACTTAAGTTCTAAACGATACAAGTCTTAAGCTATGACTTAGGGTTAGCACATGCTATGAATGGTCTATGCCTTTAAATGAAAACTTGCAATAATATAAGGTCTACGTTTAAGCTTTGGGGGTGGCGAATATAACATATGGTGGAATCATATGATAACAAGGTTTAAACTTTTGCATGGATAGTGATATTACACGATCGTTGCAGTGAAGTTGTACTATGGAGAAGGGGGTTTTGTATTTCGATAATTGTCAGTTGGTGCCATTAATACTCCTTGGGTTTCGTGTCCATCCCAAGCTTAGGGATTGGCTCACGAAGAATTTGGCATTTCGTTTAGGTTTGAGGAGGGATGACGTCTCAGCTCTGTGCTGCGAAGGGGGCAATGACCAACACGACGAAGGTAAGCTTCATTTTGGCTTTGAGTCTGTATTAAACCTTTGGTTCATGGCTTCTTTGTTGCATACTTCTCAACCTTGTCGTGTTGCTATGTTTGTAGGTGACAGGGAAGGTGAGGAGGGGCTAGCTCAGGTTTTCACTGCCAGCTCAAGACTAATATTAAGTGGCCACGGTAAGCCTGCTATTCAAGCTTATGCTTTCTACATTTCAACCATGTTGGTAGAGCTAAGTGTCGACTGGATGTTTGGTTGAGGGTTAAGCTGTAGCTTTTTCGATTTGACCTTCGAGCTTAAGATTACAGGCTTGGTTTTTAAATGTTAATGCGTTAAGCCATGAATGCATCTTAAGCCATTCGGCTCTGTATAATTAATTCTGGCTATGTAAATCGTTATTTTGGTTTTGTGCTTTTAGCCATGGGTGGCACCATTGCTTGCAATGGAGCAATAGCCCATTGGCAAGCCTAGGTAAGCTTCAAAATTGGTCTTTAATGGCGACTGTGTACCAGACTTGGTGATCTCTGTGTAAATAGATATATGTATTGTTTCTATATGACAACAATGGTTAAATTTTATATACTTTGCATACGATTTCCTTCTTTGTTTTTATTTAAGCACTGTATTTAAATGGAGCTAGGGTTTGTAGGAGGCATTCGCCTAAACGGGTGCTCTATGTGTAATGTTGTTAATTAGCTTGGATAATGTAAATACTTTGACAGCGTGGGTAAAGGCCATTCTGTAAATGGCATGAGCCTTTCCCATAGTGCTGCGATAGCTTAGTATATTATTTTGTTTATTGTTATAGGTTCTTTTGTTAATTGGATTGTGGGAAGCCATGGGTTGGAAACCCATGATGACCAACGTTTGCTGTAGGTTTACTTTAAATGAACTTGGTCATTAAATATACTTGGCCGAGGTTGTGCCGTAGGGATGGTGCCATAGGTAGGGCCTTACGACCTCCCTGTTAGCATATGCATTTGTTTATTGCATATCATTTGATGTATTTATAAATCGCATCCCGCATACATTAGATGTATAGCGTGGCCTTTGTTAAATATATAAACGATGGATTTTTTAAAAGGTTGATTATTGTTCATTACGTAATGTCATGGATTTTTATTTTTTTAAGAACCAGCAGTATGGTTCTATAATTTGGATTTATGTTTTAAGTATTTGACCTCGTAGTTTGTTAATAAGTCTTGCGACTTAGATTTGTAACCCAACAGGATTTGATGTCTTGACCCCTGTGAGATATAAGGGTTTAAATGAATACCAGTTGTTTAATGTTATGCGACGCCTGTGTGTAGATTTAGATGGGACCTTGAAACACTTTATGATTAAGAAAATGATGATTATAATAATAGGACTGTGGATTATAACAATTGAGTTATGTAAATGGATGTCATTCTTGACTAAGCGATCTGGACTGTGGATCTTAAATAGGAGTACAGTGATAGGATATTGGACCACATGGATGGTCACAATATATTCTCTGTTTGGATATTTATTTTAAATGGAATGTTTTGGTATTTAGTTTGTATTATGGAGACAAACCTTGAAAAGTATTTGATGATTTGTTAACTTTGTTTTATTTATATCTATTCTTTAGTTGATTTAAATGTAATTAGTAGATTGGCTTATAACACTATTTATAGGACTTTATATATATATATATACCTAAAGAAAAAAATATATACTTAAGTGGAAATAATACAGAAACAAACTTAAAGGTACAAACCATGGTAATATACATCATATGATAAAATTTGCAGGCTAAGGTTAATATTTAAGAAATGCAAACCCTAGCAGATTCTAATCAGAAAATAAATCACATAGGGTTAGGAAATGTATTGAAATCATTTACCTAGCATAACCAACAATTAATATAGAAAATAGCATGGACAGTCTAGGGCTTTATACCTGAAATTGAAGCTCTGTTAATGGTTGAACTTGCACACTCAAATAACCAACATTAACAATTCAATGCATATATGACCTTTGTTTGATGACCAAATCACTTGGGAACTACCACGTTTCACCCAACCATGACCTGGAATCGTTCCTGGTTTAAATACCGACCCCCCCGAGATGGAATCCAACATGCAAGTAGCTTAGAGCTCCTAAGGTATGGTTTTCTAACAGGTATTCAGTTGTGAATCAATTCTCCTTTTTCCTTTCAGGAAAAAGTTCTCCAAGAAATCACTTGAGAGCAAAAAGAAAAAAAAAGGGAGAATAATAATTCTCCAAGATAAAAATCAGAACCCCAAGCCTTTCCTTGGCTTGAGTCTTTATAGACGGACTTTTCAGTCAAAGGGACAGTTAAATCAAGAAATCCTTGATTTCTTGATTTAACCCTTTTTAATTACTTGGGTAATTTTCACTACTTTAACTTAGTAACTTTTAATTAGTTCCTAGTTAAAAATTCATTGGTGTTTCACTATTTATTAATCCTTTAATAAAAAATAATAATTGATGGAGATTCTCTTCTTTTCTTTCATTTATTTATATTATTAATATTTTACTTCTTTATACATAATCATGTATAAAGTACATAATAATATGACATTAGTTAACATTTGTCTTTGGGCATCATACACCATGATCCCTAGACTTAATGACACTTCTTCATTAAGGTCAAGTAGGTAGAGGGATTAGGTCCACTAAGCTCAGAAACTCTAAACATCCTTGCATGTTGGATTCCCTCGTATAATGTGGTAGTTCTTTAGTACCTAATGAGAATAAATAAATTCAAAATTTCATTTAATCATTTAAAAATATGTTTGATGAGATCAATATTTTTCTTGATTCGTTTTCACTCGGAAATGATTTTATTATTTTCAGTAACCCCTAGCACTTACCAAAACTCATACTCAACGCCTTAACAGGGAGTTACAATTCAATCCAATTCCATAGCTCTTCACTCAACACTAATGCTAGGATGTACTTGTATGATACACCTAGGGATACAATGGCCAAGGATCCGATGCTCTAGAGGTTATGCCAAACATCAACATGGAAGGCTCCAAGGCTTATGCCAAACACTTCCAAATCTTATCTTTTCATGTGTTTTAGAGCTTCTCGCTCAACACAAATGTAAGTACTCATGTTCTCTAGAGTTCCTTACTCAACACAACATTAACCATTCATGTTCTCTAGAGCTCCTCGCTCAACAGAAAACACTATTCACCCATGTTCTCTAGAGCTCCTTAATCAACACAAAACATTACTCAGCTGTGTGTTCTAAATCTCCTCGCTCGACACAGAACATCTCATCAATCATGTGCTTTAGGGTCCATGCCCAACACAATAAAACAACATAGATATATATCATCAATAATTGGCTTACTCCCTCTATATAATAAAAAAATAATCATGTTCATATGAAGTGGGGTCTTCGACCCAATATAAAAAATAAAATATCAAGATAATCATCATAATCAATAGGCACATGCCTATAAGTGTGAGGTCCAAAATTCAGGATATTACATCCCTCCCTGCTTAGAACAACACCGTCCCTGGTGTTCTAGGGACTCGGAATGATATCATGAAACAAGGCGGGGTAATCCTTTCTCATGGTGGTCTCTTTCTCCCAAGTAGCATAATCAGCGTCAAAGTACTTCCACTGCACTTTCAATTGGACCATGGTGCACTTCCGAAGCTGCACCTCTCTCTTTTCCAATATATGAGTAGGCTTAGGGGAAAACTCCCCTTCAGGTTCCACCTGTAATAGGGACTAATCAACAACATGTTTAGTATCATAAACTTCTTTAACAAAGATACATGGAAAACATTATGGACTCTTACATGCATGGGTAATGCTAGTTCATATGCCACTGTCCCTTTCTTGGCTAGTATTTCAAAAGGTCCACAAAATATAGGTGCTAACTTACTGCACCTACCCAAGCTCAACAAGCTTCGTTTGGATTTTACTTTTAAGTAAACATGATCGCCTACTTGAAAATATTTATCTTTCCTTTTCTTGTCTGCATAACTTTCCTAGTAGTCTTGCTCTTCTTTAAGGTTCACCTGGACCTTGGTAACCAACTGTTCCAAGCCCATCAACAAATTAGGCCCTAACATGAGATGATCCATCAGACTATCCCAAGTAACCGATTTTCTACACTTCTGACCATAGAGTACCTCAAAGGGACTCATCTTGGTGGAAGTCTGATAACCATTGTTATACACAAAATATGCAAGATGCAAGTAATCCTCCCACTTCGTGGGGTTGTTCATGACATACATCCGAAGCATGTCCTCAACAATATCATTTACTCTTTATGTCTGCCCATCTGTCTACGGGTGATATTCAGTACCAAACTTCAACTGCATCTCCAATCAGGAGAATAAATTTCTCCAAAAGTTTCTTGTAAACTTAACATCTTGATCTGAGATAATTGCTTTGGGTATCCCGTGTAATCTAAATATTTCTTTCAAGAATATATCAGCAATGTTCACTGCTTTGTAGGTTGAATTCACAGGAATGAATTGTGTTGCTTTCGACAACTTGTCAATGACCACAAAAATAGAATCATTTTGCTTCTTACTTTTTGGTAAAACGATGATAAATTCCATACTAATGACCTCCCACTTCCATTCTGGAATGGGTAATGGCTGCAACAATCCCGCGGGATGTTGATGCTTAGCTTTGGCTAGCTAACATTCTTGACATTTCACAATAAACATTGCAATGTCGGCCTTTAACTTAGGCCGAAAAAAGTGTCTCTTGACAGTGGATATTATATTTTGATATCTCGGGTGCCCTATGAAGTTCCATGAGGATGTTGGACCAAAGGTCCCCTCCTTCTAGAACATACAAGCGATCCTAAGAGCATAGCAGCCTGGGTTCGTCTACCTTATATTCTTTTTGTTGTTGAAACAACCCATCTTCCTGGAATTTCTTGAGGATTTCCACATAGAAGGGGTCAACTTCGTTGGCCGCTCTAATCCTCTCATGCAAATCTGCATCAGTTTGACTCAAGGTCACCTCATAAATCATATGAGTTCGTCGTCTCAAAGCATCAGAAGCCTTATTCTCTTTTCCCTTAATGTGCTTTAGCTCGAAATGGTACTCGCGCAGGAAAGAAAACCATATAGATTGTCTCGCATTTAGTTCTGGTTTATCAAATAAATACTTTAGACTCATATTGTCTTTCTTCAAAAGGAACTTCCTTCCCATGAGGTAGTGCGTCCACATCCTCAAAGCATGGATTATGGCAGCTAACTCAAGATTGTGCCTAGGGTAATTTTTCTCATGCTCTTTTAACTTTCACGATTCATAACAGATCGAGTGATCGTTCTGCATGAGGAATCCTCTAATTCCTTCCTTGCTTGCATCCGTGCAAACAATGAAATCCCCATCGGGATCCACAATTCGTAACACAGGTGCAGTCATCAAAAGTTGCTTAAGCTTTTGAAAATTTTTTTTGAACTTAGTTGTCCATAAGAACTTATTTTCTTTCTTCTGCAAAGGGTTCATAGGGAAAGTGATTCTCGAGATGTTCTCAATGAACTTCTGGTAATATTCGGCTAAAACGAAAAAGGACCTAATGTTAGTGACACTAGTAGGGGTAGGCCAATCCTTTATGGATCAAATCTTTTCCAAGTCCACAGTTATCCCTGTCTCGGATATGATGTGACCTAAGTACTGTGTGGTTTGTAAAAACCACATTTACTAAACTTAGCGTAAAGATGGTGTTCTCACAACCCTCGAAGTACTATGCGAATGTGTTCTTCGTGTTCCTCTTTATCCTTGGAATAAACCAAGATGTTGTCTATAAAGACCAAGACAAACTTATCTAGATATTTAATGAATATGTTGTTCATCATACACATAAAGTTTGCAGGTGCATTGGTCAACCCGAATGGCATCACTACAAACTCGTAGTGGTCGTACCTTATATGAAAGGTGGTTTTGTAAATATCCTTTTCATGAATCTATACCTGATGGTACCCAGATCGCACGTCAATATTTGAAAATATTTTGGCTCCTCCCACCTGATTGAATAAGTCATCAATCCTAGGGAGTGGGTAATGGTTTTTGATAGTCATTTTGTTCAACTATCGGTAATCGATGCACATTTGCATTGTACCATCTTTCTTCTTTGCAAAAAAAATAGGCTCTCCCCAAGGGGACACACTGGGTCGAATATACCCTTTCTCTATCAACTCTTGCAACTGTAGTTTGAATTCCACCAATTATGCTGCACTCGTGTAGTAAGGGGATTTGGAAGCCGGAATTTATCCTGGGGTTACTTTGATGGAAAATTCTAGGTCTCGTTTCAAAGGTAATCCTAGGATTTCCTTGGGAAGCACATCCTTGAATTCTTCAAGAACGGGGAAGTCTTCTATGTGTTTCTCGCTATCAGACTCTACATCTCAGATGTTTAATGCAAACAACTTACAGCCCTTCCTAACACACTTCTTTGCTTTTAAGGCAGAGATTTATCTTACAGAAACTTTATTTGGGATGCTTTGAACCTTCACTTGGTTCCCTTGGCTCTCAGTACACAAGATAGACTTGTGTAAACAATCGAGCATGACATGGTGTTGTTCTAACCAGTCCATGCTGATAAGGATATCGTACTATCCTAAATGTAGGATGTTCAGGTTTACCTTTGTAGGAAAACCATTCAGGTTTACTTCACACTTTTTAACAATTTCGAAAACTTTCAGTTTCGTATCAGTGGCTAACTTTAACAGCCAAGGTTTATCATGCTTAACTTTTCCTAGTTTTCATATATCAAAAATTTTAGGTGCAAGATATCTATGGAAAGCACCGAGATCAATAAGTATTGAAACAGAAGTGTTCAATATCTTACCTTCTATTTCAACCAATGTAGCTTGATGGTCTTCCTGTCAGCCATCCAATGCTACTTAAATCCGCAGTGTTCCTGCTATATCCTCAACGATCGGTTCTTCTTGTAATTTATGCAAGACTCCGTTGGTCTTGTTCTTACAATATCGGGCATAATGCGGTCCGCTGCATTTCTAGCACTTGATCAGTAGTTGGGTAGCATTGGCTCCACTTGCTACCTACTTGTTACCATTGGGAGCTGGTACATAAGGCTTCGTACTATATTTATTGAAGTCCTTGTTTGCTTGAAAGTTCATATTCCACTTTTTGTATGGCTGTGGGTTTGACGCAGGCTTGCGGTTATCAAAAAAGTTCTTAGTCTTTTCTTTGTTTTGGTTCATATTCTCTTGTCGTGACTACCCATGCTCATAGCAGAGCCTCGCCTTGTGCAGCATAGTATCCAAGGTCTTTGGCATGTCGAATTCAATTAGGTCTCGAAAATTGGGAGGCAGACATCCTAGGAACTCTTGGATATTTACTTTTTCTTCTTTGATGTACGGTACATAATGCAACAGATCTAGAAATATGTTGATAAAAGTGTCCATAGTCATGGATCCCATATGTAGCTCATGGAACTCTTTTACTTTTTGGTCATGGAACATATATTTTTCTTGGAAAATATTTCAAAAGTTCTCCCACCGTATTTCTCTTAGTTCATCCTTCTTGGTGTGTTTTAAATCCCTCCAGCATCTTTATGACTTACCATTCAAGTTATAGATGGAAAGCCTAGCCTTCATCTCACTTGAATAGTTATCAATCTAGAAATACTTACTGATTCCCAGCAACCATTATTCAACCTTTTCCCCAGTCTTTACTTTACCTTCATAGGTTGGGGCTCTTATTTTTCGAAACTGCCTCTGAAGACTGTCATCACTCCTTTTCTTCTTTCTCCGTGGAGAAAGTGAGTCACCACTAGGAGGATTGTGATGATCTCCTTTAGTTGCTTTAGGGGTACATTCTTTTTCTTATTCTCTTGGGATGTTGTCCTGTTTATGGTATGGTTATATTTTGGACCTGTTCATGGACTTAGTAGGTTTACCTTGTGGGCTTCCTCCCATCATATTTCTCAGTAAGGCTTCATTTATAGCTCGCTGCTCTTTCCTTTTGTTCAGGCTATCTTCTCTAAAAATTTTCAATTCAGCTTGAAGACTGTAAAGTTTTCAAAACATCAGAGTTTAGCTCTACCACCAGCTCCACTTGCGGAGTGGGGGTGGTCATATTTCCTTGCTCACTGATTTCTTCCTCAGTAATCATAAACTGAACAGTGCTATAAAAATTTCTTGAAGACACAAAAAAAATTTAATAACAGAAAAATTTCTATTAGTAACATATTTAAATAGAATACTTTATTTTCTCTGCGTGAATGATTGGTGCGCGCATAGGTCTCTTAGTATTGAAACTGCACTCTAATACCATTTTTAATGTCCCCAAAAATTAAAAATTAAAAAAAAACATTTTATAGGCTAGTAAAAACTATATGAATGGAACAATATTACTCTTGCGGAATATACATACACTATTTGTACTATTGTCTATTCGTAAGATGTCCTTATGTTCTGTCATTTACTTCAAGTATTTTATTATTAGTACATTTTACTTACAATGTCATGGGTCTATTTATTAAACTATTCTCTTGTTTAGACATTACTGTCGATGTGTTACTTATTTGCTCAGAACCTCGTTTACTTCAGTGCATGTTTACTTGTTATTTATTAAGTTCTGACTTAACTTTGTTTATGGGAACAGAGTGGGCGCAGTGGTGGGACTCATTCTCCCATGACGGTCTCAGAGGTAAAGTCTTACTTGTTACGCAGGATTACTTACTTCAATCGAACTAAGGCACCATGTTCATTTACATGCAGGTTTACCTTGTGTAAAAAGTTTTGGTAGAGAGCTCGATCATTTTGAGCTTACATTGTATTCACTGTTTATTATTACACTTCCTTACTACTTTGTATTGATAGCAGGGTAAATCCTATTCTGTTAATTACCTAACCTAGGTATTTATTAAGTAGGTGACATTTAGAATCTATGCATTTACTTTTCAGGTCTATTTTATTTTGGTTATTAACATATCTTCTTGTTTATTTTTACAGGTTATAACCTTGGAGTTTTATTAAAACCATGATATTTACCATGGCATATCCCATATGCCATGGTTTCTAAGCATTAAGCTTGGGAAAAATACCATAAGTTTAAACTTAAGTGCTAAATGATACAAGTCTTAAGCTATGACTTAGGGTTAGCGCATGATATACATGGTCTATTCCTTTACATGCAAGCTTGTAATAATATAAGGTCTACGTTTAAGCATTTGAGGTGGTGAATTTATAATATATGGTGGAACCATATGATAACAAGGTTTAAACTTTTGCATGGATAGTGATATTACACGATAGTTGCAACAAAGTTGTACTATGGAGTAGGGGGTTTTGTATTTCGATAATGGTCACCAGCTTGTGCCATTAATACTCCTTGGGTTTCATTGCCATCCCAAGCTTAGGGCTTGGCTCAGGAAGCATTTGGCATTCCATTTGGGTTTGAGGAGGGATGAGGTCTCAGCTCTGTGCTGCGAAGGGGGAAAGGAGCAGCACGACGAAGGTAAGCTTTATTTGGGATTTGAGTCTGTATAAAACGTTTGGTTCGTGGCTTCTTCGTTGCATACTTGTCAAACTTGTCGTGTTGCTATGTTTGCCGGTGACAGGGAAGGTGAGGAGGGGCTATCTCAGGTTTTCACTGCAAGCTCAAGTCTGATACTAATTAGTGGCCACGGTAAGCCTGTTATTCATGATTATGCTTTCCACATTTCAACCCTGTGGGTAGAGCTAATTTTCGACCGGTTGTTTGGTTGGGGGTTAAGCTATAGCTTTTTTTATTTTCCCTTCGGGCTTAAGATTACTGACTTAGGTTTTAAATGTTAAGGTGTTAAGCCATGAATCACATCTTAAGCCTTTCGGATCTGTATAATTAATTTTGGATATGTAAATCATTATTTTGGTTTAGTCCTTTTAGCCATGGGATGCACAATTTCTTGCTATGGTGTCATAGCCCATTGGCATGCCTGTGTAAGCTTCAAACTTAGTATTTAAAGGAGATTGTGTACCAAACTTGGTTATCTCTGTGTAAATAGATATATGTATTGTTTCTATATGACGTCGATGGTTAAATTTGATATACTGTGCATACAATTTCCTTCTGCATTTTTATTTAAAAATTGTATTTACATGGAGCTTGGCTTTGTAGGAGGCATTCTCCTAAACAGATAATCTATGTGTAATGCTGTTAATTAGCTTGGATAATGTAAATACTTTGATAGCGTGGGTAAAGGACATGTCATAAATGGCATGAGTCTTTCCCATAGTGCTGCGATAGCTTAGTATATTATTTTTTTTATTATTATCGGTTCTTTTGTGAATTGGACTGTGGGAAGCCATGGGTTGGAAACCCACGATGACCAACGTTTGCTGGAGGTTTACTTTGAATGAACTTGGTTATTAAATATACTTGGCCAAGGCCATTCCATAGCAAGGGTGTCGTAGGTAGGGTCTTACAGCCTTGCTGTTAGCATATGCATTTGTTTATTGCATAGCATTTGATGTATTTATAAATCACAGCCTGCATACATTAGATGTATAGTGTGGACTATGTTAAAGATATAAACGATTGATTATTTAAAAGGTTGATTACTGTTCATTATGTAATGTCATGGATTTTAATTGTTTTTTTAAGAACCAACAGTATGGTTATACGATTTGGATTTTTGTTTTAAGTATTTGACCTCGTTGTTTGTTAATAATTCTTGCGACTTAGATTTGTAACCCCACAGGATTCGATGTCTTGACCCCTATGAGATATAAGGGATTAAATTAATACTATTTGGTTAATGTTATGCGACGGCTGTCTATAGAGATAGATGGGACCTTAAAACACTTTATGATTAAGAAAAGGATGACTATAATAATAGGACTGTGGATTATAACAATTGAGTTATGTAAATGTATGCGATTCTTGACTAAGAGATTTGGTATGTGGATTTTATATAGGAGTATAGTGATAGGATATTGGACCACATGGATGTTCACGATATATTATCTGTTTGGATATTTATGATGATATTTATTTTAAATGGAATGTTTGGTATTTAGTTTGTATTATGGAGACAGACCTTGAAAGGTCTTTGATGATTTGTTAACTTTGTTTTATTTACAATCTATTCTTCAATTGATTTAAATGTAAT